>MU827307.1:129248-591748 GCA_029204205.1 Desmophyllum pertusum | reverse complement strand
TGGTTCGGGCATTTGGCGCGTTGTTGTTGCTGGAGGGGATGACATTGAAAGAACGCACAGCCAAGCGCAGTACTGTCCGTATTTCAAGAATCGGGGTCCGTCTAAACAGGACAATCTAAGAAATTGCAGTTGGTATAAAGAGAACTCGTGCTGTCACGACGAGGAAATCGAGTTTGCGTTTCAGCAATTAACGCCACTTGTGTCCGCGAGCAGCGAATGTGCTGAATATATGAACTACTTGTACTGTTACATCTGTGCTCCGAATCAAAACACGTTCTTCAAGGACTTCACTTTGACTGTGTGTGAAGAATTCTGCGATCGACTTTACAGCGCGTGCAAAAACGCTGAGCTGAAGGGAAGGAAAATCAAATATATTTACAAGAACGGCAAGGGCTTCTGCAAGGGGCGCCGCTTCGAAATGGACAAGGAAGCCAATGGGAGGTGCTTCACTTTCAATCCTGAGCTTGGAACGAAAAGTACGTCCAAACGAGTATCCGTAAATAGTGTCTCTTTAGCTGTGCTAGGAATGTTTACTATATTTGCAAAGTACTATGTCTTGTTTTGATCTGATCGACTGCGTCACGCTATATATCAATTATACCCGTAGCTAGCACATCACGAAGCGAGTTTTGTAGCAGCTTCTGGATTTTTATTCGTGTATTTTAGCTGAACTATCGAAGTTGAAAGCATAATGTAATCCACGAGGTCATAGTATTTCGATCGAACAGCTTTGAATAAGCAAGCTATTAGTTTAATTGACAGAGAGGAGATATATAAAACAACACGGTTATGTCAATTTCGGTGTTCATTTCTTTTCTGAAGGAAACAATTTCGAAAGGTGAAGAAAATTGTCTAAGGTTTCGTCAAAATAAGCTTTTAGGCCTTTCATTGAAACGAAAACAAACAAAAGGATCTGGCATTATGCTAATTTGTGAAGTTTATTCATTTTCTTTTCAAAATCATTCATTACTGCATAGAACAATCACAATTGAAGTGTACAATGTACAAACCTGTGTGCGGTAAAAAAATTACAAACCATAAATTAAATGACAAGAATGGTAAAGAAAGTGAGAGAAAGTTTCAAAAACTGCAAGAAGTATTGGTATAAAATTAAACAATTTCATCCTTAGGAGAAATTTAGCTTCGAATATTTGCAATAGCAAAATCTGTTGTTTACTGTCATACCAAGGTTAATAAGTTCAAAGTTCGAAAATATTTATCATTCTATTAATATTTCTAGTATCACATGCATAATAGACATAATACCTTTGCACCATTGGTAAAATATCTCAATAATATTCTTATTCTTATCATGAACAGTCCTATTTACATACAAACAAGATTATTTTTAATTAGACACATGTCAATGTCCTGTACATTTGTGGACATAAATTTTGTGAAATGAAATTACGTATTATCTGTAAAAAGAATTATTCTATTCATCAGTCATTTTAATAATCCATTGTCTAGCCTAGCATAAAATCCAAGATGTTCAGCCGGGATCACTTTTCCTGTTAAAGGTGCAAATTGACATTTTGCATCATATTTTTAAAAAAACAATATTGTAGAATTTATTTCACAAAGATGATTATCATTGCAAAATTTTGGATTTTCCATATTTTTGTGCTCGTTCCATGGTTTATAAAACCTAATAGTATGAAACTTAATATTATCCAAAGCATCTTGAGGAATTATAAGTACAATAAAATCAAGTGTTCAATTTCAGTAGGAATGCTGTATTACGCATCTAGAGACATCACATATGGTCAACAAACTTTATTGTGCCACACCAGCCCTTACATCAATGATAAAATATTGCGTCTGTGTGTCTGGCTAATGAGTACTATTGAGACTGTTTATGACAAGTTTATAATAGTTTTGGATGCAGGCCCGAGGGAAGCAGACTATTAGCCATAATAATTTGAATTCATTTCTTATTGTGAATGTGTGGTCCAGAAAATATCCATACCTCCCCACGGAAGGTTTTTTGGTTTGAACCCCCCACCCCCCTGGAATTTCCAGTTTAGCTTCATACTTTCCTTTAAACATTTTTGGCTTTTAGCGGCACTAAGCAAATCATTGTATAACTGACCTGGCCAGTGAATGTTTTTCCTAAATTATAAGGCAAAATCTAAATTGAAATTTTCTTTACATCCTGCTGCTACCGTCTTGTCACCTGACTGCTTGATATTAAAATTATAGTCAAAAATGATTATACTTTTTTGGGGGGGAGGGGGGGGGGGGGGGGTCATGGGTTCAAATCCCCTTGAAGCCTTTGCATTCATAACTGCGATGATCACTACTTATTCATTTAAAGTTACTTTCCTAACATCTTTTGCTAGCTTTAAAATACCTAGAGTTCCAATCACGATAATATTTAAAAGTGACATTAGGACATTGTACTGACTGCATGCATACATCTCTTATTTCCTTCCTGTGATGAGACAGACAGGAAATAGGAGACGTCTGCGCACAAGCTAAACAGCTACTAACATTACTTTAGTTTCCGGGCTAAAATTGAAACTGTTGGTTCACAGCTGAGAGGTTGAAAGTTCTTGACATTAGTCCGTAATATTTTAACGCTCCAAACTGTTGAAAATATATAAATCTAGAAGAAAATGTTGGTTCACCTGTGCAAGTATAATGTTCTTTTATTTACTGTTATTATTTTACTATACAGTCAAATCAAATTAACATTGGCTGACTCAGATTTAATGACACACTGGGGTGGAGTGGGGGCATTAGGGAATACGGAGCAAAATGACAAAAAAATGCAATTAACAAGTTTGATGTAGAGCGGGGACAATTTAAAATAGCCTAGGTCACATTTCTTTAAAACAAATCACATTCTGACTTGAAATGTCATGATGTTTTTATCATACAAAGTGTTACATTTAATTATTGTGTCTCACCCACTAGCTTATGCCTGATTTATTTAAAGTAAGACTGATCAACTATCTTGCCACCATGATGTTTAAGATGGTTGTTTTCCAATTCCTAGAAAGAGCGAGAGAATTAATAATTTATTTGTTACCTTTCAGTAACTTGCATACTGAGCATTTCAGTTGTAGGATTTTATTCAATCATACATGTATATTATTCCAAGTAGGAACAATGGGCTATAAAAAAAATTAGGCAAAGTCATGTCTTTGAGCAAAGGCTGTGCTCAACACGAGCCTACATGAGTACCAATAGTACAGTGGAACCCGGTTAATACGGACACCAAAGGGACAAAGAAATTGGAAATCAGTGGGGGGTAGTCTACAGGAGGTGGGAGAAGAGATCGAGGGTGTGGGAGAAATAGGAATTTATTTTGCAACATTGTGTAATATTTTGCAATAGAAAAAACACAGAGACAGGAACTGGGAGTACAAGGTATAGGGAGAGGGAAGTTCAGACCCCCCCCCCCTCAAGCTCATTTGTGGTAATTATGTGATTTTATATAAAATTGAAAACAAAAAGTAGAGATCTCATTGGCTACTACTTTTTAGGGAGGTAACGTTTTTATGTCCAACAAATTTTCAAACATGTTAAATTTAATTGCTGTGTGAACAGTGCACTAGTTAAGGCGGGGGTACACATGAATGCCCTTTTCCCGCCACTTAACATGGGTTTAATGGAAATATCTCGTTCGCGTTTCAAGCAATCCAAAAACTCTCTGCTCATCTCATTAATCTATGTTATGGGGTGTTTTGTAAATTTTTGGGTGATTTTTGGGTATATTTGGGAGGAAATAGTTTTTCTCAAAGGAGTTGTAAAATTTAGGGAAATAAAAAATATTGAGATTTGATGTAGTTTTAAAATTAGAATTAGAATTTAAAAATTAGTAGATTGACAATTGACAGACAGTTGATAACCACGCAAGAGCACCCGCGTGGGTATCAACTGTCTGTTGGTGTTTCAAGAAAAAAAATTCCTTCTATCCCTTCTTTAAACCTCTTAAAATTTCATTGAAATTCACGTGTACCCCCGCCTTAATTAAACGCGTGTTGAAATGGAACTTATATTTTGGCCAGCCACATAAGTTAATTAAACGACCACAAAAGAAAAAAATATTAAACATGATTAAAAGATTTCTGTATTGTGTAAATAAACATCTGTACAATGAGCATGATAGCAATATTTTTAAAACTTACCTTTTAACCTTAGAAACTTCTATTCAAATAGAAAACAGCAACAATTGAAGCAAGCCATAAAACACGCCATGCAGGCACCTTCACCAAAGCACAACTCACAATTTCCTGTTCATAGCTAAAGCAATCACCTTCGGTAACACTACGGACCGAAAATTTCCTCGCCTGACAAAACTCCTTTCCTGAATTAAACAGTTGCTCGATCTTCATTCCCTTGAATTTAGCATCACCGCAGGCGGCGAACCATTTGTCACAGAAAGCCTCGCACACGGTCAATCTCTCGCTCTTGTAGAATGAATTCTGGTCCGGAGCGCAAACATAGCACATAAGGAAATTTGTGTATCGCAAGCATCGGTCGCTCGCTCCCAGCGGCGGAAGAACTTGCGGGAATATAAGGTCTAGTTCAGTTTGAAGGCAACAAGCGTTTTCTTTGTACCATGTACAGTTTTTGAGGCTGGGTTGAGGCGCCGGCGCTCGGTTCTTGAAATACGGGCAGTAGTTTTCGGTCGTGGAAATCTTCGCTCGGTGACTGCCCTGGACTAGTGCTACAGTGCATAACACGAGTAACAAATGCATTCTTGACAATTTTTCCATGTTTCGGAACGCGGTGAATTTGTGAAGGTCACCAAGTCTATTAATTTTGTGTAATACGATACTTCTTGCCGTACAATACTGCATATGAAATTTATGTTTCTTTCTTAATATTTAACCGCGTCGGTCAAGGTAAACAGATAAAAGATATGCAAAGTAAATACGGCTAATTAAATAAAGTCGGAAGAAGTGTCATTACCCGAGATATTACACAAAATCTTTCAAAAAGAAAATATTATAGAAAGGATGACATTATTACATCTTCAAGGAGGAATAAATTTATGAAAATTCACAGGATACAGATCGCGACAGCAAAGAGTCAGAGAGGATGATCTATCCTTGGAAGAGTGTATTTATTCAAAACAATAATTTTATATTTAAATCCTTGTAGCATATAGAATACTCCCAATTGGAGTGAATCTCGAACCACGAGGGCAAAAAGAACTCAAATCGAATAACAACAAATAAACTAAACAATGAAAAAATGTTATCACAAAGTTCTTGCCCCGCGGGTTTTCGAAGATGGGACGGGTGTTTATATCGCGCGTTACGGATCTACTTGTAGGTCAATTTTGAACAAAGAGCATCACTTCAAACTAACTTTTGTGCCTCGCTAGCTCTTTCAATTAAGTGGCGATTTTAGGCGTTCTTCAGTCTGGGTATATTGCTGACTGGTGTATAATACCAAATGCCACCTGCGCCACAGGCGACGACAGGCGACACCTTCGACGACAAACGCAAAACGCGTTTCACTCGCGTTTTAAGATCCCGCTGCGACGATTTTTGCCTAACCTGCGATCAGGCCAATTTTTCGCGCTCCTTACATTCTCTTTACGGGTCTCACGCTTCAGCGCGACCACGTAAAGACGAAGAGTAAAAGAGAGCGCTGAAAAATTCGCCTGATACTCAGGTTAATTTTTGCCCGTCTAGTCTCGCCCGAGTACTCTGGGTCTTCGAGGGTGGGAAACGGTGTGAAATAGAAAGGCAGGAAAAAGATGTTCTCCCACTTGTGGCCTGCGTAACAGTCGTTTCCTTTCCGAGAACGCGGGCGGCACATGGAGACATGGAGCGCGAAAAGAGCAAAAAAACAACAGGGTTTTTTTCGCGCTCTGTGCCGCCCACGCTCTCGGAAAGGAAACGACTGCTACGCAGGCTATCCCATTGTTGACTTTGACGGTTGGGCCATGCTTTAATGCTTTATTAAATTACTCCTAAATCAGTAAAAACTATACTAGGAGGCCTAAATTTATACTAGGGCAATGTCAATGTAATACTAAAACTATACTAGGAGGCCATCGCAAGTAAACTAATCTCATTACGAACGTATCTACTTTTTATTCGGCTTTATACAGCCCTTTATAGCAATTCTATTATTTTTTTAACAAACAATTCCTTTTTGCATCTACCGTTCTTCACTGCCAACCCAACCTGGCTAAACTACCTGTCAAATGGAACCACTAAATGGCCGGAATTAAACGGAATTGTTATACCTCCCAACTCAGGTGCCACTTCTGATTGGACGAAGGTGTCACGTGGGATGCCTCAAATCAGTCTAACGCCCTAGGGCGAACAAAACTCACTAACTCCCTAGGGCAATAACAACTTGAACTTTCAACTCGCACGTGCTATGGTCGTGCACCTAATCAAACTTTTAACGCACGTGCAGAAATGTTTTTGCTAATTAAACTTTTAGTTACGCACGTGCAAAACAACTGTTTTTCTAACCAACCTCTAGTTTTGCCGGTGTACTCATCACAGTCGCGGAATTCTTGAGTTGGAAGGTATAACAAAACACTTAATGACTGATCCCTCGTGAAACAGTGAGTTTTGTTTCCCCTCGACCCTCAATGTTCCCCTCGGCTTCGCCTCGGGGAACATTGAGGAGCTCGGGGAAAACAAACTCACTGTTCCCCTTGGTCCCAGTCATTAAGTGCTTATTAAGTCCGGGCCAAAACGAAAACGAGAGTTGCCGAGAAGGCTCCGAGAGTTGGCTCTCACGAGAGTTGTTGTCATCAGCCCTGGCCAAACGAGAGTAAACTTTGAGCAGGTTCAAATTCGATGAGAGCGCGTGAGAGAAGCTGAGAGCGCGTGAGAGAAGCTGAGAGCGCGTGAGAGAAGCTGAGAGCGCATGAGAGAAGCTGAGAGCGCGTGAGAGAAGCTGAGAGCGCATGAGAGAAGCTGAGAGCGCGTGAGAGAAGCTGAGAGCGCATGAGAGAAGCTGAGAGCGCGTGAGAGAAGCTGAGAGCGCATGAGAGAAGCTGAGAGCGCGTGAGAGAAGCTGAGAGCGCATGGGAGTTTCAGGCCAAACGAGAGCGAGAGTTTGAACTCTTATCAACTCTCATCCTCGTTAACTGTACTCTTGAGTGTAATCAGCAACCCCACTTATCGCCACCTTCGTGTCTGCAAATGGTCTCTATGGAAATGGTCTCTATATTGGCCCCTACGATAGAGCCGGGCAATTGGGACAATTGCAGAATAATGTTTTTTTTCTGGAAAGAAAGTTCCCAGTGCTCTTGGGGCACGATCACCTACCTAGCCTGGCTACTCTGATCTACGCTTCGTAATTGTTCTTTCAAGCGATTCCGTCAGCAAACCGAAGGTGTTCCTTTTAGCTACGTTGAATCGGTCAAGTCTTTGTTAGGCGGAAGCCACACTCCCATAGAATTAAGAATATTCGACGCTGGTCCCGCTAGTCCTTGCTGTGTAGAGAAGGATTCTAGGATGTTCTTCACGAGATTGAAGTCCACATCAACAGGCGCGTCATCTTCCGATTCCTCTTGAGAGCCATTTGCCAGATTGTTTTGAGTTTGACGAGTTCCTTGAGGTAAGTTCCCTTTCTAAAATATAGCAAAAAGAGAAAATAGTTGAGTGGGCCAACTGTGGCAAGGGGAATTTTTAAATAATCTGTAATAATATATAATTAAAGAATCTGTAATAATAATATTGATGCTGAAAAGCCCTTTTCAGGGATGCTCAATAAAGTGCATGTATAAGAATTATGATGCAGTACGAAGTGTAGTTTTGCGATCCAATCCACAAGTGAAAAGTAGAAATCGGAAAAACTTGGTGTGCAAATTAAAAGTTTCATATATCTGCTCAAATATATGAATATCGGTGAAAGCGGCCCTACTACTGACTAAGCTATGACGCCACAGAGAGCAAGTCAGTGGCAAATACTCTTATTTTTCTTTCTTTCTTTTAGCTGTCAACCGCTTCTATTTGAGTGAGCGACAAAAAGATGACGCTTTTTTTTGCCTTTCGACAGTAATTGTGAGTTTACTTTGTTTTTGCGTTTCCTGAACACGGTATTTGGTTCAAAAATCCCGTGCAACATTCCTTAACCAATCAGAGCAAAGGCGTTTGCCTTCTCAGTCAATCAAACCAATCAAGTTCTGGCGTACATGACTTTTCCCGCGCTTAACACCGCGGCTACACGGTTTTGCTCAGTCGAGTTCTGATTGGTTTATTGTATAATTTGGCGCCGTGGTAATTGTCAAGTCACAAGAAGGAAGACGATATTTACTTTTTCAAAGCTTTCTCCTATAGATGTCCGTGCTAATTCGTCGTCCATTTGGTCCATGTAAGACTTCATTTCTTTGTCGTCCTCGTTCGACAAAGTAGCTGCTTGAACTTCTAATAAACAATGAAACAAGAAAGTCAACTTCACGGTTGGTGGAGTATAACTGATCATTCTTTCACTTCTCTCCTCTTGTCCTGCCTCGTACCCAGGCGCCGTTGCGAGCGGGAAAACAGGGAGCGCGGGGTTTGATGGTTAGGAGGCGAAGCGCCTGCAACAGTCCCACAACCCCACGCGCACCGCGCTCAAACAAGGAGCGACGCCTGGGGACGAGGCAGCCTCTTGTCTCAAAATAAATCACAGCAGGCATGTCATGAGAATTAAAGAGCTCATCATCTCTTGATCTAACTCCAAATTCTCCAAAAGACAATTATATATCCTGTATGGAAACCAGTTATGAGAATTTGTATGTGGATAATTCTAACCTTGTTCAGTTTCATTCTCCTCTTCTGAGGACGTCCCCATATCTTCATCGTCACTATCAGACTCACTGCCATCGTCACGCGTCACGCCATGTCCTGTGGGTTGAAAGGTTTAGAAAGATGATCATGCAATAGTCTCCAACGCAACCGTTATTTGTGTCGTCACGCAACGCTTCTTCCCAGTGGTAAGAAGCGTTGGCCAATCAGCTGCTAGCTGCTTTCTGGCTTCCGCGACTTTTTCCGCCCTTCTCACTAGTTCTACGTTTTTTTGTTATTACCGTACTTCTTCTATTTAGCCCGCTCCCTCCATTAAACGCCAGCCCCAATCTATATTCCTCAATTGGTTAGTTTTAACTTTACGACTGCCTCAGATTTTCAATAATTGTTGCTCAAAAAGCACTCGTACCTATTGTCTCACCTAACAGGCCTCCAACGGTGTCCATAAAGGAGTCGGCATCGAATTGAATTTCTTCATCTTCACGATCCCTGACAACGAAAAACAACTGATTAAATACTGGCAAACATGTCCAGGAATTCAGTGGCGGATCCAGGGGGAGGGTCGGGGTCCGTATCCCCCCTATCAGACCTTAGGGTTTTTTGCTTTCTCCATTATCCATGGCAAAACCATCTCCAGGATCCACCAAAATGAACTTTTCAGAGCCTGAAATGTCAATTTTTTTTTTTCTGGGGGAGGCCACCGAACACCACCTCCGCCCCTTTACTACTGACGTCTACTTCCAAAAAATTACCTTTAATCTACTTCACATTTTAGGGAAAACCCTGGGACCCCCCCTACAAAAAAATCCGGGATCCGCCCCTGGAATTACTATGGATACAGCCGCAGGATTTGAAGAAGCACTTTCTTCTATTTGAAGTTTACTTTCGAGACACTCAAAAGAATCCTAGCAATAAAGGTTTGTCTATTCGGCGTACAAAGCAGTTGAACTTTTCAGTAAATGCCTTAATTTTGGCGTGAAAGTAAAGGATTTCATATAGAGTGGTTTTTAATTGAGTGTCGTATTTCGAAAACCAAAGCAATTACAATAGCCAATCACAACAAACGTACACAACGCAATGAACCAATGAAAACTCAAAGCAAATACACGTAAGAAGTGCCAAGCGCGGGAAAACGCGAGCGACCAAGTCGCGATTGGTTTTTGTTTTTCCGCGATTACTTTGAACACCGCGATAAAAAAACTATATTTGCGTTTGGCAGCGGCAGTTTTGGCGGGAACTGCACACATGCGCCGTGCGTTCACCGCTGTGTTCCCGGTCATATGCTTCATTTAATAAAGTAATGAGAGCAAGGGAAAAGTAAAAAATAAAATTATTTACCCTGGAAATTCTGCTCCCTCATAACTGGAAACTTTGTCCACAAATGATTTTAAACTGCGAGTCACTGAATCCAGGTTTACTGATGTTTCCTACGAGAAAAAAAGAAGTAAATAATCAATAACCCTTTTTTACCAGTAACAGTTTGATAGCAACTTCAGGGAAGAAAACCGCGGGCTCAGTCCCGTCTCGGAGGTTGAATTTCGTCACCAACTGGTACTTTTTCCCCCGACTGAGATATCACAATGTAACGAAAGTGTTTTTGCACTTTTATTTTCTGAGAAACTTCCTTGGAAATTGGGGATGGGAGGGGCACGGTGGCCTAATGGTTAGCGTGTTGGAATCTAAATCAAGCGGTCCGGGTTCGAGCCCAGGCTGGGGTCATTGTTCACCGCGGTCAAACACTCGAGCATGCGCAAAGGCGCAAATTCTGGTCGCCCGCGCGCCAATTTCCCGCGCAAAATTTTGAAGGAAAACCATTGCAACAACCCGAAATCGAAACCTCGATAGTAATTTGCGAAAGGAAACAAAAGTAGGTAAAAGGAGAAGTTTAGACTTTTCAAACACAAAGTTCAGTATATTTCCAGCATTCTGTTGATTTACCTTTTTTTTTTTGGACGTTTACCAAAAAAGTTAGGCGTGTTTAAAACACGGTACGGTGTAATGATGAGGTTTGTCGGCGTAGTTTATTTATGTTTGACGTTTGACCGCGGTGGAGGGTAATTGTGTTGTGTTCTAGGTCTTACTTCTACACCGAGATTGCAAGTACTTACATTACTCTGTGCTGTACTTTCAGCTCCATTTTCACTTGAGTTCGGATCGCTGTATTTTGAGAGAATGTCGTCTAAATCCTGGTCAGTTAAGTTCAGCCAGCTGTCATCTGTACAGTGTTTAGAAAATGCAAAATAAAGACAAGATGACAATTTTAGTTGTGAATGGAAAGCCATCTTATCTTCCAAGGAGGCCAGCTTAACAATCGGCCCAGATTTTATCACTTTGATTGACAATAAAGACATTATTTGGTTGTGTTTGACCTTAGTATAGAGTGGTTTTCAATTGAGTGTCGAAAGTAATCGCTGAATAGCTGTTATTACAGTTGACCCGCAGTCAAATATTCTTTTGTTTTTAAAAAGTATGCAAACGAGTTAGGCTCAATTTCTGCCGCTCTCTCGAGTCCGGTCTTCGTTCTGGCTCATTTTCTCGAACAGCGGCTGGTAATCGAGCCTACAAATGAGGCTAATGGGTCAATACAATGCCAGATAGACCCTTTCGCCTCGTTTGCATGTCAAACCGCTGACATCTGTAATAACTGCTATTACTTTGGTTTTGCTTTACTATGCTCTATGATTGGTTTAAAAATCTCGCGCTACTTTCTTAACCAATCATATGCGAAACCAAAACCAATCGCGACTTGGTTTATCCAGCCTTGGCTAAACAGTTTAGTCGCGCAGGAAGCTTGTATAGAAGATTCTGAAGTACCGCTATTTCAAAAACACTTTATTTTGCTACACTGACGTACGTCCTGGTTCTCGCGCTGCCGGAAAACATTTGTTTCAGCCCAGTTTCCGGTGTGTTCTTAAAATATAGCCTGCGTCACAGACGAATTCAACCGTTTAAATCCGTCTGCGAACCTAACCAGTGCCAAAATCCTTGTTCCGGAACCCCAACGAAGTAACAGATTATATGTACTCGTCTCTGATTGGCCTTTCAGTGGAACAAGGATTTTTGGCGCTGGTTCGTAGCCTCCTACGCAGACGCTCTTTGGGCTTGTCACGCAATCTTTCCTCCCCCACGTGGGGAAGGAGTGCGTGACGAGCCCAAAGAATGTCTGCGTAGGAGGCTAGCTGGTTCGCAGATGATTCGAACTAGTGACTGAGAGATGTGTCAGAATGGATGGAACAAAAATGCGATTTGCTCGTGTTTATTAATTCCAAATTGTTCTCGAAAAACCATGTCATCAGCTCTACAAATAAAATATTATTTCTTGGCAATTTGTTTAAGTATGGAAAGTTTAGTGAAGATTTTTAACATATACATGTACCCCGGTCTTGGCTTCCGTTGAAAAAATACTCTTTAGTAACGAGAAACGTCTCTACGATGTGATGAATAATAACAAGTAGATTGAGGTAGCTTAGAAACAAGCGGAAGTCAATGTTACAAGGTTCGTAAGCAGGAATAGCTAGATCGCTTCCTTGTGAAAAACGAATAAAAACACGTTTTCACAGACCAAATTACCAAACAACACAAGACGTGTTTGCATTCTGCAGATCATCACAGAGATTCCAGTTAGGGAAACCTAAAACCATTAAGGTACGCTAACACAGATTGGTGAATTGAAAGCCGCATTTGTTCAGGTCTCCAAGCAGCAATGAGTAGCAGTACACTGCTAGAGGTGTTTGGTCATATCGTGTTTAGTTTTACACGAGGAGTAACAGAGCACTACAACCCAGAAGAACCTGAATACACGGCAGAGTCGTTTGGCTACGATCCTCTACAAAGCACAGGTCGAGAATGGTATTATCATCCTGTTGATGAGCTTATTTATCAAGAATACAGCGACAGAGAAGTCACAAGCTTGGACTATCCAATAGCTAACAGTCTTAATGTACAGGTTATTGACGCGTGTTCGCCAGATCCGGAAGACGAAGAAACACAGGAAGATCAGCAAGATGAAGATAGAGCAATGGCTTGGAAGCGACTCAGACCATCCGCTCTCCGTACAGTTTGTAAATCAATGTACATTGGAGCTTTGATCTCACTGCTAACTGCTACCATCATAGGTTCAGTATACATGCTGATCTCCTATTTATGTATTAAAACTATAAACAACTGCCAATTTCACCCAAATAAGTCCATTCCAGTGAAAGTGCAATGGATGAGATCAATTTCTGATGTCATCTGTTGTGCGTTTTTATCCTATTATTTCTTTGTGATTATGATATTTCTTTTCCGCCCATATCAGTTAATGGGGTTGAAAAGAAAACTGATTATTGTCGGTTGCCTTGGATATTGTTTGGATACAGTTTATCGCGTGGCTCTACAAGCCCTGGGAATATCTCACTCCAAGCTTTCTACTTTACAGACGCTTCCACTCCACATTTTGTTTTTTAGCAATATGTGCTTCCAAGCCTATCTTCTAACAAACCACTTCTGTATTCGAAGGACAAGAGCACAGAAGGTTATGTTTTTCTTACAAATAACAGTTGCCAGTTTTTCCATGTTAATTCTTGCCATTCCTGTGGCCGAAATCATTTACCCAGCGTATAACGAACAAAACAAAGAAGGTAAACTGCTAATTGCAATCTTCGCTCCTCTCATTGGAGTCGTACTCAAAGTTATCTCGCGACTTTTTGTTCAGCGGTTGTGGAACATTACCCATCCGGGATTTTCTTATGTCTTATTGGCGCCGTTGTATTGTGCCTCAGCGGTTATGTTTCGAGTTTTACAAGCAGAACTTGACAGTTTGCAATCTATCGCGATTCTTGGAATAATTCACGGCTTTGCAGAAGTCATAGAGCGAAGCGCCATGGTTGTGATTGATCACATTTGTCATCTGATTTGGAAAAGAACATCAGCTCCTTGGGGAAGTTTTCGTACTCCTCGCCGTGAGAGACTAATGGCTGATATCGCTATCATGAGCATGTTGTATGAATCAACTGCTATAGTGTCTGTTAACGGCTTCTTGTACTTGTATCAATTTATTTACTTACAAAACGAATCCCTTTCAAAATTGCTACAGTCTTTTGCCATTTACACTGCCGTTCCGCTGGTGATTGAGTGGTTTTTCACCAGCGTGTCTCTTGCGATCGAGACTCGCTATCAGAACATGGCAGTCATGGCTGTTTGGCGAAGAAGATGGAAAAGACACATTTCAATGGCGCTTATTACTGCGAGTACAGCAGCGTTAGGTTCTAGCACAATGCTTTTAGTAATTGTACATGAGCGTTTTGACAAGTCCCTAAATCAGCCTTGCAAAATGCCATTTACTTAAGGATACAGTCGGGGGAATAAGTACCAGTTCAGGGCGAAGACGGGACTGAGGCCGCGACTTTCGTTCCGAAGTTGCTAAGCAACATGACGTATCCTCATTGCGCTATGCTGGCGTGACAATTGTCGGAGTACTCGTGAGTACTCGCGCTGTTTCTTGATTGGATAACAACAATCAGAAACTACCATTAAAAAGTAAATATGAAGATGAATTACTGACCGTAGTTTGAAGTTCCAAAGAGCCTCATAACCTCGCGAAATTTGCCTTCAAAGTGTCGAAAAATTCGACTAAGGCAGCCGCCATTTTGAAGACTAATCAGCAACCTGGCAGCATAATCGTGACGTCATTCCGTCCAACCTGAATTGGCGGGAAGCGTAAATGGACGGAATGACGTCACGATTATGCTGCCAGGTTGCTGATTAGTCTTCAAAATGGCGGCTGCCTTAGTCGAATTTTTCGACACTTTGAAGGCAAATTTCGCGAGGTTATGAGGCTCTTTGGAACTTTAAACTACGGTCGGTAATTCATCTTCATATTTACTTTTTAATGGTAGTGAGAAAAAAACGCTTTCTGGAGTGACCTTCTCCTTTAAACTACGTATAAACTACAGTATGAGGTGTGAGCTAGGAACAATAAAGAAGACTTGTATAACAGATCAAGATGTTTTCGGATTCTTTTCTGTGCGGCTGCCAAGAAAAACGAAATACTGGTGACCCTGTGCCTCGGCATTAGGTCACAAGTGGAGAAGAGCGCGAGTTTTTAGGGCCGCGCGCGAAAAAAAAAAAACGCGCGAGGAAGGAGAGAACGAGTTCTTCCTCTCGCGCGCGCCCCTCCAACTCGCGCTTCATTTTATTCCAACTACTGAGTCACTCATGCTGACAGCCTAGACCTTCATTCACAAAGATTCAAGCCCTTGTATGGGAAAATTCGTTTGCCGGAAGTTTACAGTGCGACTACTGTAGCCACGTGGGAGACGCGTTGGCCTAATTATTAGCGCGTTGGACTCTGGATCAAGCTGTCCGGGTTCACATGCTGGCCGGGGTCACTGTGTTGGGGTCATTCAAAAACGTTCATTTTCCCGTTTTGGAACTTTAGTCTGGAACAATATCGCACCTACCCTGAGAGACAAACCAAAGTCAATTTTCCGAAAAACAATTCGCAACCATATGTTTGATATACTCTCAGCTCAGGACGACTATGTTGAAGTCAATTCCCTCATAGATAGCCTTAAATCTCTTTCTTAATTTTGTTTGATTAGTTTTGTTTTGTTAGTTTGTTAGTTAGTTTTCCTTTCTCTTCTCTACTTTATACAGAAACAAAATTACTACTTTAATTTCTTTGTTCTACGCCATTATATAAATTGATAATTTTCTTCTTGTTATTTATTACTAAAACCCTACTGTTAGCTACCCTTATTATAATTTGTTTTTCGTCACCTCCCGCCTCGAATAGCCCTGCTAATTTGCGGGAGGTGAAAATCTATGTACTTTAACCAAAGAATTAATAAAGCTTGCTTGTTGTTGTTGTTGTGTTATTCTTGGGCAAGACAGTTAACTCTCGCAGAGTGCTTCTCTCCACCCAAGAGATTGTAAATGGGTATGAGCGACAAAATACTGGGAAGGGGGGGGCGGGTTAACCTCCGATGGACTATCATCCCATGCAGGGGGTGTAGCAATAATCCAAGTCGACTTCATGCTGCAGAAACCAGGATAATTCGAACTCTGCCGAGTGGGGACTGGTATTATCATCCTGTTCTGAACAAGTTTATCCAGTTTATCCAGCCTTGGCTAAACTAGGAAACACAGGCGCGGAAACATTACCAGTTAGTCGCGCAGGAATCTTGTTTGGAAGATTCTGAAGTACCGGTATTTCAAAAACACTTTATTTTGCTACACTGGCGTACGTTTTGTTTCTGTAACAATGTTTCTCGCGCTGCCGGAAACATTTGTCTCAGCAATGTGTTTGCCGGGTTGTTTCAAATTTAGCCCGTCTCTAAAAATATATATATTTATCTATCTATATTTATTTATCTATATTTATCAGGATCTAAAAATATAGCCTGCGTCCCAGACGAATCATCAACCGTTAAATCCGTCTGCGAACCTAACCAGCGCCAAAATCCATGTTCCGGACCCCCAACGAAACGGAACTTAGAAAGAAAATTAATATGGTCTAAAGTTGAACAATACTCTGTGAGTAGGGGGGGGGGGGGGGGGGGGGCTTATATCCGGGGAGCTTTATATAACATGAGTTTTTTTGTGTGTGTTAGCGGGGAGATGGGCCTATAACCGGGAGGGTTTATTAGCGGGGGAGCTTGTAACCCGGATTTTACGGTATGTGAAACAGGACCATACCTGAAGGCCGCATAGTTCACAAGCAAATTGTTTATATGTTAGAGGATGTGTACTTTTACACATAAACGAATGGCAAGGACTACTTACCATGGTCTAGCCAAACAAAACATGTTATTTTAGTTTATTCACGGGGGTCATGATTTTGAAGTATTTTAAGATGATTCCATCGAAATAAAAGTTGCACTAGAAAGTTTCCTTAGTTGACCATTGCGATGTAATGTTTCAAAATATAGAATAAAAAGAATAGGTCACCATTACCGCGAAAGAGATATAATCGACTAAAAATACCTCATAATTCCTTACAAATCAACCAAAAACACGTTTGTTTTTTTCACTTTTCCAGTGATTATTAATTTTTATGCACTAAGAATTGGTCTATACTCCTTGTATAGAAAGAAGATGAGTACTAGAATTACGAGATGATTACGAGAAAACGATCATTTACCTCTCTGGCGAGCATAGCCACAATGAAAAAGCCACCATGTTTTTGATGTGCGCGCGCTAATGACGCGCGAAATTATTCGCAGAAAGGATGCGCAGTGCAATACGCCGGAAAACATTTGTTTCAGCCATGTGAATGCCGGCGTGTTTCCAAATTTAGCCCGATTCTAAAAATACAGCTGGTTCGAACTAGAGAGTATTTTTCAACGCAAGCCAGGGTATTCTTGGTTTGCAACTGACGTCATCGCTGCGATGTTGGATGACCATTAACAAAATAATTCTAATTAGCTTTATTGTTCCTGTCATCCAACATGGCCACCAGGGTCTTTGTCATTTAAATCTCTCGGGAATGGTTGCAAACCAGCAATATGTTAAACATCTTAATTAGCTTTCTATACTTACACAAATTGCCAAGAAATAATTTTATTTGTAGAGCTGATGACATGGTTTCTCGAGAGCAATTTGGAATGAATAAACAGGAGCAAATCGCATTTTTGTTCCATCCATTCTGACACATCTCTCAGTAACTAGTAACGAGAAACGTCTCTACGATTTGATGAATAATAACAGGTAGATTAGAAACAAGCGGAAGTTAATGTTTCAAGGTTCGTAAGCAGGAATAGCTAGATCGCTACCTTGTGAAAAACGAATAAAAACACGCTTCTACAGACCAAATTACCAAACAACACAAGACGTGTTTGCACTCTGCAGATCGTCGCGGAGATTCCAGTCCCATTTTCTCGGGGAAGTTAAGGTACGCTAACACAGATTGGTGAATTGCAAGCCGCATTTGTTCAGGTCTCCAAGCAGCAATGAGCAGCAGTACACTGATAGAGGTGTTTGGTCATATCGTGTTTAGTTTTACACGAGGAGTAACAGAGCACTACAACCCAGAAGAACCTGAATACACGGCAGAGTCTTTTGGCTACGATCCTCTACAAAGCACAGGCAAGAATGGTACCATCATCCTGTTGATGAGCTTATTTATCAAGAATACAGCGACAGAGAAGTCACAAGCTTGGACTATCCAGTAGCTAACAGTCTTAATGTACAGGTTATTGACGCGTGTTCGCCAGATCCGGAAAACGAAGAAACACAGGAAGATCAGCAAGATGAAGATAGAGCAATGGCTTGGAAGCGACTCAGACCATCCGCTCTCCGTACAGTTTGTAAATCAATGTACATCGGAGCTTGGATTTCACTGCTAACTGCTACCATCATAGGTTCAGTATACATGCTGATCTCCTATTTATGTATTAAAACTATAAACAACTGTCAATTTCACCCAAAGAAGTCCATTCCAGTGAAAGTGCAATGGATGAGATCAATTTCTGATGTCATCTGTTATGCTTTTTTGTCCCCTTGTTTCTTTGTGGTTATGCTATTCCTCTTTCGCCCATATCAGTTAATGGGGTTGAAAAGAAAGCTGATCTTGGTCTGTTGCCTTGGATATTGTTTGGATGCAAGTCTATTACGTAACTCTACAAGCCCTGGGAATATCTCATTCCAAGCTTTCTACTTTACAGATGCTTCCACTCCACATTTTGTTTTTTATCAGCACGTGCTTCAAGCCTATCTTCTAACAAACCACTTCCGTATTCTAAGGACAAGAGTACAGAAGGTGATGTTTTTCTTACAAATGACAGTTAACCCTTTTTCCACTTTAATTCTTGCCATTCCTGTAGCCGCAATCATTTACCCAGCGTATAACGAACAAAACAAAGAAGGTAAACTGCTAATCGCAATTTTCGCTCCTCTCATTGGAGTCGTACTCAAAGTTATCTCGCGAATTTTTGTTCAGCAGTTAAGGAACATTACTCATCCGGGACATTCTTATGTCTTATTGGCGCCGTTGTATTGTGCCTCAGCGGTTATGTTTCGAGTTTTACAAGCGGAACTTGACAGTTTGCAATCTATCGCGATTCTTGGAATAATTCACGGCGCTACAGAAGTCATAGAGCGAAGCAGCATGGTTGTGATTGATCACGTTTGTCATCTGATTTGGAAAAGAACATCAGCTCCTTGGGAAGTTTTCGTACTCCTCGCCGTGAGAGACTAATGGCTGATATCGCTATCATGAGCATGTTGTATGAATCAACTGCTATAGTGTCTGTTAACGGAGTTTTGTACTTGTATCAATTTATTTACTTACAAAACGAATCCCTTTTAAAGTTACAATCATTTGCCATTAATACTTCAGTTCAGCTGGCGATTGAGTGGTTTTTCACCAGCGTGTCTCTTGCGATCGAGACTCGCTATCAGAACATGGCAGTCATGGCTGTTTGGCGCAGACGATGGAAAAGACACATTTCAAGGGCGATTGTTACTGCGGGTACAACAGCGTTATGGACTAGCACAATGCTTTTAGTAATTGTACATGAGCGTTTTGACAAGTCCCTAAATCAGCCTTGCAAAATGCCATTTACTTAAGGATACTGTCGGGGGAATAGGTACCAGTTCAGGGCGAAAAAGGGACTGAGCCCGCGACTTTCGTTCCGAAGTTGCTAAGCAACATGACGTATCCTCATTGCGCTATGCTGACGTGACAATTGTCGGAGTACTCGTGAGTTCTCGCGCTGCTTCTTGATTGGATACTAAAAATCGGAAACTCTTCGAATGCTTCAACGAAGATTTGCCAAAACCGGCATTTGTTACCCTGAGAGGATAAGCAAATTACTAAGCGTCATGTTCTATTGGATCAACCGTTTCAAGCCACAACTCCTCGTCAGCGGTTTAGGTTGAAAACGAGTTGAGGTTTCCCATTAGAACACTTTTCCAACCGTGTTCGGTTTGGTGCTAGTCTTCTACGCAGCCGTTATTTGTGTCGTCACGCAAATGGGGAGAAGCGTTGCGTGACGACACAAATAACGGCTGCGTAGGAGACTAGTTTGGTGCCGGTTGAAGTCATGTTACGATTCTAGGTTTCTGTTGCTGGTTACAATTACAATTACTTATTTATTTTGTACTTTTACATGTAAAAATCGTTACAATTCCGTTCATTTTGGTTGCTGTTGCACGCCGCACAACGGTGTTACGTATCATAAGAACATTGTTATTTCATGATTTTGAAACTGCATTAAAGTAGTTCAAATGGTAGGACGTGTTGATTTTTTATCGTTTTATTGCGACATATACCGGTATAAAGTAAGCAATTATAATATACTAACCATACTGATGATAATGAATTTTCAAGCAATTTGATTGGTTCTCTACTCATGGTCTCAGAGGCAGTATACCCTCTCTACCTTATTTGGAAATACCGCGAAGTCCAATTTTTTTTTGACTCAGGTAAAAAATGGAGGAACCGTGTTTTCGTCTTTTTCTATTTTCCTCAGAGAAATTCGACATTTTCCCTGTGATTTATACATTATAAAACAATTATTCGCCTCAGGCTCGTGAATATTGGCGAATATTCCCCTCGCGAATTAAGTGTCGCGAAATATGGCCACTACAAATTCGCGAAATTAACGTGGTGCGAAAATGTCATGTAATAAGGTAGTTTTATCGATAGGTGTGATACCGTAAAATTCCGGTAGTAAGACCTCCCGAAAATAAAAATCGCAGACGCAAAATTCCTTGCGATAACGCCCCCCCCCCCCCCCCACCCCCCCCCCCCCCCCCCCCCCCCCCCCCCTCCCCCCGAATATAAGCCCATGAGAAATGAAATCTCACTCACCATCCTCCGGGAGAAGTTGCTCTTCTTTCATCTTATCCACATCTATTTTAGCATCTTTCAACAACGCGAGAATAATCTGTCCTGGATCAGACCTGAAGTTACAAAAACAAAACCAATGAGAATTAAACGAGCTACATCACGGTTTGTGCAACTTGAAAAAATTGGCCAATTTTTTCAAGTTCGCCATTCACAATCCGTCTTAATCTACTCCATCCTCAACCATCCTTGTTTTCTTTTTGGTTTATTATTACCTCTTTGGTGTTTTTCTACCTTAGTAAACTATTGAGGCTTTCTTCAATTTGAAGGTGATTTTGCACTTCGCAAAAATGACTACATGTAAAATATCAGCTCCTTTAAAGTAATCTTTGAAGGTATGAAGCAAGAAAGCGCAGACAAAACGTCCGAGGCTTTAACAGGATTCAAAACACATGACCTCTGCAGTACTGTGGTGCAATGAAGTACATCTGTAAAATGTATATATAGCATATGCAGAGGAGGGTCCCTCAGCTTTTCGCCGAATACGTGAGCCCGAAGTGCTGAAAACAGATTTTTAGCCAGGTACTTTTAAAATGGGGAGACGCGGTGGCCTAATGGTTAGCGCGTTGGACTCCGTACATCAAGCGGTCCGGGTTCAAACGCTGGCTGGGGTCATTGTGTTGTGTTCTTGGGCACGACATTTAACTCTCACAGTGCCTAATTTTTAAATCTATGAAGCTTGTTTATATGAAAGTTTTTTTTAAATACAACCTGTTTTCCCCTGCAAAATTTTCACTGAATTGATGTTTCGCCTTCTTGAGAAGATCTTGGTGCAATTTTGAGCCTTCAACTTCTCCCTATATAAGATAATGACAGGAATGGAAAGAGATAGAATGCTCTAAAGGCGACAACAACAAACTATTGAAAGCCTGAAAAATGACATAAAGACCATGTCTGGTGTCATGAAAAGGTTCTAAGCAAAGAGAAGAATTAATACTGAGTGCAAAACATTTACCTTGAAATAACCTTGTTCTGTCAGACAAGCCAAAAAATTTCTCCCATTTTGCCCCTTTTGGATCACCTTCAACCTGCATTGTATAAGGAAGTTCTCTAACTTTCAATAGCAAGAAAGAAACCAATGATTCTGAAGACAAGTGGACTCTGTCAGTCCTTAAATCACTATAAGCTATTTATTACATGACGTGCAAATAATGAATGTTTCATGTAATGTAACAATAAAATAATTTATTATTACATGCACGTAAAGCACTCGAGCCTAAGTGGCTTATGATACTGAAGCTTATCCCTTTTTACATAGCGTGAAGCTACCCCGGGGGTGGGGGGGGGTACTCCCATATAAAAGTGACAGGGGTGATCGTCGGAAATTTTAAAATAACCCCTAAAAGGTACCAAAAGCTCGTTTTGTGGGTGTGGCTTGAATTCATTTTCACCCATAAGAGGTACCAAATTATTCTAAGACAAAAGTAGTGCCTGTTATATATAACGGTAGTTTCTTTTAGATTTCAACACCCTAAGCAGTACCAAACCACGAATTTTAACCCCTAAAAGGTACGACGATCACCCCCGTCACTTTTATAATGGACGTCCCCCCCTGGAGAAGCTACTCCCTTGGATAGGATGCTAGTCCACACGCATTTTGTCCAATCTCGTTCTCATTACCCTTATCCAGCGGCTGTAACGGGCAACAAGGACCTCTGGGATAGAGTGATCCGCCTGACCTGCACAGTAAGACCGGAAGTCAAAAAATCTTGGCGTCCGTTAGTTGAAACATGGAGTCGGAGAACCGGAAATCCAAGAATCCTGTCATGGCGGATCGCTTCCTCCCAGAGGTCGTTGTTGGCCGCTACACCGCTGGACAAGGGTAACGAGGACTCTGGGAACGAGATTGCATTTTGTAAGGTAGCCTTAATTTTCTGGTCCTGGGTGGAGAGAGGCACTGTGAGAGTAGTGTCTTGCCCAAGAACACAACAAAACAACCCCGGCCAGCGCACAAACCTGGATTGATCAATCTGGAATCCAATACACACAGCATTACTAGGCAACTGTGCCGCAGTTGGTGCAAATACCTTTAAATCAGCTTCGTTTGTTCCATTTCTACTACACAACATCTGCAATCCACAAGCCTTCAAACAAAATTTAAAAAAAATGTTTGTCTTGAGTAGTTCTGTCCAAGATTACAAATTTGGTAATTCAAATGTACTGTACTATTCTAACTGATGTTCTGAGCTTGAAACACATCTGGGATAAGCCAAAAATTCTTCAGACCCGCCCATCGTGAATCTCCAGAAAGTTGTGAAAATGAAAATGGGAAATAAAGAAGGAATATTCAGATCAGTCACAAGAAGGAACCCGATCAAGTACACAATACAAGAAATTTGTTTTGGACACTTTGTCATTGGACACCAAGCTGTTTACTCTTCAATTTGTTTAAAAATACATTGAACATTCTATGAGCCCATCACTTTCAATAATTTTTTTACAGGATATGATGTAATTCATTATTACCAATTTCAAGCCCAACTCATGAGCATTGTACTGAGGACTGGTAACAGGAGGCAAAGTCCATTCTGACCGTCTGTCTGGTTTGAATGAGTGTTGGGATAACTGGGCATATAGACATCGAGTAAACCGTACCTGCAAATGGATGAGAAAGTTATTTCATGTATTCATCATCACCAAGTTAACCTTGTTATTCAAAGTACACTCAAAGCTCTCTGAGCAGACACACTCGTAAGCAGACAGCTCTACTTACGGCCACCTTGACAAATCCCATTTAAACTCTAGCTCATACAAATTCTGTATTTACACATTCCTGTAAGCAACCAGCTCCAGTTGCAGACACTTTTTCTGCTTCCCAAGGGTGTATGCTTACAGGAACTTCGACTGTACTGTAATATATCACACATGATCATAATAATAAGAGAACCAATATTATATTTCTGAGTATTTCGACTTGAGAGCGTTTCTTCATTAATTCACTTTATCCAAGTCACCCATTCCACTTATCATTTAGAACCAATATTATTAGAATGTTACTACATACCCTGGACATTAGTCTAGTTTTCAGTGTAAACTGTTCCATTGTCCTACAAGCCTATAACAGACAAAAATGTACCATAAATGAGTTCCATTTCAGTGTAAAGCTCAGAAAAGTACAGTCGTACAGTGAAACAAAATAAACCATGAAGGCTAGAAATGCTTCCGGAATGTTGTATTTCTACCAGTTTGTAAAGATGAGCCACTCAAGATCCAAAGTGGAGGTACAGTGGGGACACCTTCCATTAGGGACACTTAGATAATGGTCCCCAGTCATGGCCCCAGCAACACACAGATACTAGTAATACTTGTATCTCCAGTTTTAGTAGGAGACCCCTCCCATAAGAAGACACCGATTCATGGTCCTCACCACACAAAAACACCAAATTATTTTGTAACTTTTAGGAAGGGGACCCCTACCATATTTGGGGACACTGAACCATGGTCCAAGACATCATACACAAAATAATGCTAAGTTTTTAATATCCAGTGACAGGTGTACAACAAGACACTGAGTAAGCTTGTTCCAGGCATTTGGTTAGTGGGGAGCGGCAAAAAGAATAGTGGCCACTGGCTTGTCGGAAACTATATAATTATATATGGCGTGACATTGTGTGACTTTGTTTCAAAGTAAGGAGTGTGTGTAAGTCATGCATGAAGGAGTGAGTGTGCATGGGTGTGGTTTGAGTGGACCTGTCTGAAAAGAGCTTTCTAGCCAATGAGTGTTCTGTTTATGTCTGGAGTGCGCGATAGATAAGAGTGAGTATTATATATTTCTGAGCTTTTTGTCTGGACAGTCTAGTGAAGGTTGCTTATCTACAATAAAGCTACGTTAAGTGAATCTGTGAAAGTGCGGATCTTTCTATTTCCTACAGGCTATTCTCCATGCTTCTCCCCACCAACCGAATGCCTGGAACAAGCTAACACTGAGTCATCCCCACACAGACAACTGCCTTTGAAACCTCCAGTAAAGGGACACCTCCCATAAGGGTAAGGAGGCACTCACAGGATTGGTGATGCCCTTCTGGCTAAAAGCTTGAACATTGAAGGTGTCCAATGTATCTGCTCTCTATTATATTTAAACTGATACAGTTATAGATTACAGATACAGTCATCTAGTACTTGTAACCAACCTTCATATCAGTAGGATCTCGCTCGTAAAATGCCTGGACAATCGGACTGATCAGAGATGGGTTCTGATCAAGAACATATTTCACTTCTGCTGGCACATAACAGTGAGCATGATGAAAACTGTTCTGAGATTCCTCTGAAAGCCTGAAGTGATCAAAAAGTAATTAAAAGTTATTATATTTTTAAACCAAATATTGCTTGCTTTTGCAATGATAGCAGAATGCCTATCAATTCTATTATTTCAAATTTTGGCCGATAGGAGGGGCACTATTCCAAGGGGCACTTATTTTTATTTTATTTTATTTTTATTTATTTATTTTATTTTTTATGTTTTATTTTATTTTTTTATTCAAGGGGGGAGATTTATGGTAAAAAGTCTAAAAGAAAATGGTTCTTACTTCTCAATCCTCTGCCTGATTGTCCTTTGAATCTTTGCTGCTGCTTCAGTGTTATGCGGGCCAAACACTAACTGAAGAGCCTGATTCATTATGGGGGTACCGGTTGGGTAGATTGTCACTTCTCCAGGGTAGAGGGGATGGGAATAATGTGAACTTTTCCATCACGAACAAAAAACCTAAAAGTCATTTAACCAAACAAGGTTAATAATGATACTAAACTAGACATTTCATTATCAAAACCAGAAAAAAAAAACCCAGACAGCATTCAGGCGTAATGCAGCAGTCAATTCCAGCAATAATTATTGTCACATTTCTAATCCGGGGCCGCTAGAGTGCAAAGAAAACAGATTTTCCAGGATGCTCTTTGGACAAGTTGGAGCTATTGTGTGCTAGCCCTTTCTCATTGCCTTTACTTCATCTGTCAATTAAAAATGTCCAAAAATTGATTTGCCCATCGGGCAAGTGATGGATAAAATGCACTAGCCCAACAGAAAAATCCACAAGCCCCAGGCTCTGGTAGTATCGGACAACACTTTCTCTGCACACTGGCTGGGCATTGGTCTACCCCAGGCCATTGTGGCGGGGTCACGTTTTTAACCTCCAAGAATCCTGGCTTCATTTTCGGTGATAAGTTCATCAGCAAAAGCAAGAAGATGGCATATCCATAAAAAGATTGGTTACTAGAAGAACACTAAGACATGTAGCACTTCTTTGTGCTTTGGTTTGCCTTTGATTAACTTTTGGATGAGCCCAGAGTTGAAGAATATGCCTTCTTTTATATCAGGACCATGGGACATTCGAACAGCTCTTACTTTCCACCACGGGGCATTTGCCCATGTTTTCTTTCTGAAAATGCTACTGCTCAGGAGTTGGCCAAGGAGGGGGAGGGGGGTGTATTGCTAGAATTGTCTGATGCATGGCTGTACAGTTTTTTATGTCGTAATGCAGCAGAACAAACCACTTTTTTTATTAATACATGGGAGCTTTGACTGTACTCTGAAAGCTTGACAAGTCATGCTTTCCATGCTGTGTATGGTAAAGTAAACTTACTCTGTTCTTGCTGTTATCTGGATTAAGCCATCTTGGAAGGAAATGAGCAGCCTCAATCAAAATGAATTCACCATCATTGTCGGATATACTAAAATTTGAAAATAAATCATGAAAAACAATAATCAGTAGTATTAATCACTAAATCCTCTTCACCCTCTTTTTTTGCGAATCCATGACACAAAAAAAAGAGAAAAAATACAGCCTAGATTTTGGCCTAAGTATTTCCTCTATATCAAGCCCCCTCCCTGTATTAAGCCTGGTCCCCATCCTCGTTTCTTTGAGACGGTAATGTCTTCAGGCTCTCCAGAGCTAATTTTCTTGCACAAGATATACATGAACAACTTTAAATCTCTCCTTACCTAACACATATTTCAGGAAAAGCCTTTGAAATTTTAAATAGAAGAGACACTATGAACCATTCATCATCTACATTGTCACCAAACTTTGTCTTCCCATAAAGATGAGCAGGGACATCTCCTATGAATAGTAAAGATGGAAGGATGGCGGCGCCAGTCATTAGTTCTACTAATCTACATCGCATAATATGCGGGTATCAGTGGCAATCCTGTGGGGTCGACCCATGGGGTTAGGTACATAGTTTTCTTTTTATCCGAGAACTATTGTGACTTGGAACAATCTCCCGTTTGATGTTTTACCCTCTAGTACTGATGCATTCAAAGCTACTGCATTGTCTGCTATCAGATCTTTTGTTTGATTTTGTTTAATTTAGTTTTATATTTATGTACATATATATGAATTTTAGCATAGTATATATCTCCTAGTATAGCTGTAGCTGATTTAGGAGTATCTGATTAAAGATTAAAGATGGGCAACCCCTGGGCATCCCACGGGCATGTAGGGGACTTGTACAAAAATTTGTTCCATAGACAGGGGCATTAGAATGCTTTTGCGTTTTTAAGCAAACCTCCCCAGTGACTTACCCACAGGATTTGCACATGCCACATGGTCTGTTGTCAGGAGGTTCAGTGGTAATTCATCATCATTTTTTAGCTCCACCACAGGGTGTCCCAGAGGGTTTCAACATTCAACATTAGGGATGGCCATTTTATTTTGAGAGGGGGGGGGGGGGGGGGGGGTTGGGCAATTTTTCTGAGCGCGAATTTTTTACCACGGGATGGCCGCTGATACCTGCATTATAACCACATTTCTCGTGTATAGTGCACGAAAGCTTGCTTAGTGCAGCTATCGCTATACAAACCTTTACTAGCATTGGTGACGAGATAGAAAGACTCATTTTGCCAAATAAAATCGTCAATAAGTGGACTCAGAAAAGCCAAGTAATTAGCTATCAGTGCCTCCAAGTTGCTTTCAGTGACGAATGAATTGCCATCCTTGATGAAAATTCTGTACTTTACGCGTTTTCCATCACATGCACGCTAACGTTCGCGAAAAACATCACTTTCATCCGCCATGTTTTTTTTTCTGCGGTAAAACATCGTGGGCTCATCTAGTACCAGCTCTCCGGCCATTCCTATCGCAGTGGAGCTGGCGGGAAAACGCGTCCTGGAACTAGTAGCAAGGACCGCGAACGAAATGCTGCTGCGTATACGTAGCATTTTCGTTCGCGGTTCTTTGCTACTTATTCACTTTCAGTTTTTTCGGACCGTAGATCTTCTCAGATCCGATATGCTGTTTATATTTTTTGCATGGTTTTGCCCATGTATTCGCTGTGGGATAGTTCATGTCTATCATCACTTTCCTATCGCGACAACGACATGATATTTCAAGATTCTTTGCCGGTTACTCATGGTCACGCGCTGTGGCGTTGGCCAAATTGGCAAACATTTGAATTTGAGCTCATCTGAGGTCATTACCACGAAGCATTCAGTAGACGATTGGCTGGTTGTTCTATTTTATGCGGCTACACCGTGCTGACGAGACCCAACCAGGTCGAAACAGCTGTCCACGGTTGCATTTTTGGCTTTCAGTTTGGACTCTATCATGTCGTTGTCGCTTTAAGTGTTCTACGTAGTATCAGCCTTGCTTACTTTGTCTGGAACTAGTCCAGTTCTGGCCTCATCTCATCTCATCTCATCCTCCCATCTCATCTCATCTCATCTCATCTCATCTCATTCTCCAAGTCTCTGTCTCATCTCATGAATGGGGCGCAGCCCCAACGGGGGCGTAGCCCCCAAACGGGACGCAGCCCCCAAAACGGGGCGAAGCGTAGCCCAAACGGGCGCAGCCCAAACGGGCTACTTTTATTGATCACGAAGCGAAAACGTCCACTTTGATCGAAGAGCATTGCGAGATCGAAATGTATACATCTGTAGCTAGTAGAACTCGTTAATTTACCGCCACGCGAATTCGCCGCGAAATATTATAATTCATTCTGCCGCGAGAAAATGGAAATTGATACTATGCATGACACTAGTGATGACAAAATGGCCTAGAAGAGTATTGACAGAAACGTTTTGTGTCCCCTCATGACATCAGAACTTACTTGCGGCGTCAGCAGTGTTGGCACGCCTGTTGCGTGTCACCAAGTCCACTGAAAGGTGTGTGCATGTTGTAGCGTTGTTCGTGTCTTTAAATTAGAGAATTTATTCCATAAATACATTTTCTCCTTGTTCACACTAATGCGTTTTCGTTTTGAAAACGCATAATTTTCGATGCCGGTGTTTTCGCCTATCGTCCACACTACAACGATCGAAAACGCTGATCGAAATCGCATAGATTTGAAAACGCTGTCCAGAGTGGAGATATTTTGGGCGAGCGAGCGCTGAATATTCCATCGAGTGTTTCATCTTGGATTAGGAAAACATTGGAGGCTTGGGGCGAGTGCAAAAGAACGACGAAGGGAGAGGGAGTCAGGCAGAAAGGCGAGGGAGGGGAGGGGGGAGAATAATAACCCCTAACGGTCTAATCCCTCCAACCCCAACCCCGCCCCCTTCCTCGCCCTCTTTCACTCGCCCCAACTCTCCACGTTTTGCGAATCCAAGAGTCGAAGAAGATAAACAACCACAAGCCCACAAACCGCCTGCATTGCAGGCTAGAGTGGAGACGGCGTTCCTATCGAGTGTGGACAGTAGAACGGACGCTTTCTTGAACGCTGACGTCATTCGCATCACTTGCACTCCGATCCAGTCTATTTGCGTCTATTTGTCGCATGCGCAGACGACTGTTGTATAGTTTTCGAGCGTATTCGAGCGTTTTAGTGTGGACGGGAAAATGCTGTGAAAAACGATAGTCTGAACGCGGAGCTTTTTGATGCGTTTTCGGTAAAAACGTAGCCTGTTCCAGGCTCTCGGATAGTGAAAAGCGAAAAAGAGAACGGCCGCGCGAAGGGAGTCTAATCTCTCTCTCAGACTCCCTTCGCGCGGCCGTTCTCTTTTCGCTTTTTCACTATCCGAGAGCCTAGAACAGGCTAGTAAAAACGGAACGTTTGGAAAAGGTATTAGTGTGGACTATCAGATAAATCAGGCTAGAGTTGTCTTTGACATTTGATATCAAATATTCATTAAAACAGTAACACAACTGAGCTTCTAGCATATCTGTAGCTTTTATTCACACATTATTCCTTTCGACTGAGACACGACAACCATCCTCTCTAGTCCAGTTCTGGCCCTCTCTCTGTCGCGCACGCTACGCTCTCGGTAGTCCTCTCTACCGAGAGCGTACCGTTGCGTGACAGAGAGAGGGCCAGAACATCCTCTCTTGTTTTAAAACATGTCTGTTGTACATAATTGAAGAATCTATTTCTTTTTCTTAGATTCTTGATCAAATATTACTCGGCTGTTTTTCCAATTTCAACAACCGCCATTTCGACGGGTAATCAGTTTACCATATTGTTTTAATATGAAATTGTTATTCTCGGCCGTCCTGGAACACCAACTTTTAAAGAGCTGTTTTAAAAATTTATACATTGAAGTTTAAAACTCCGCTACAATTACTTTGAGACTTCTCGCGCTTATTCACGTCCATTATTTTACAATAAAAAAAATAAAAACACATTCCATTTTAAATCTAGATACTACAATAAAATATTTTAAACTTTAACCCAAATAATTATTCAAGTCTTAGTTATAATCTCCTGGAACTTCTATAAATTAGCCAGTAACATTTTCAGTTCATACATATTTTTTCAACCGTGGACACAATTTGCGTTATTTCCTTTATGTGACGTCTTCTGTGTAACGCCATGCCTTGGTCACGCATTAAGGACCACGCCGAGTCTCCAAATCCAAACGACTCTTTTGTGTCACTTCTGTATATAATAGTAGCTTATCCGTAGCCAACTTTAGCGGCGCTGAATGGTTATAGTTCGAACCACGAGCGATGAGAGAGGGAGGGGTGGGTGGGGATAAGATGAGAGTGTTAATTACACGAGAACGCCTTCCGTTCACTTCACTTTCCGCCAAAAGTTTATCAATCCGTCTTGCGCCGGTGAGACAGCCTTGCTTTGTCCGATACTTCAGTTAGAGGCCGGCTTTCAAATGAAACGAGACAATTTGAAATATGGATATTCCAGGCTTTCCAAATGCATTAGCCCTCTCTTTAACATCAATTCTTTGGGTTTTTTGTTTATTTGTTTGGTTTTTTTGTTTTTGTTTTGAAAACTTCCATTCAAAGTAGTTGTACTCTTCTCGAGTCAACGCCGAAAGCTTAGAATCTGTTAAAACGTAACCCAATATGTCAACAGAACGCAACGCAACTTTCCCGCCGCTTTTGCTCTCTATTAGGAACCTTCAAATTCATTCGCTTTCCACTTTCAGCTCCTCGTTTTCTGGGCACCTTGGCCAAGTGACGCCCTCCACGCATGACTAAGAGTAAGCCGGATTTCAGGACAGGACATGGAGCGCGGGCGCATTTTGAGGTTTATCCACAACTCGTCTAATCTCTGGTGACCCGGGAGGCTTTGGGTTTACCATCAGTGTTTAGTTTCTGCAAATGCGACGCGTATGTATGCATACTGTCCTGGTACAGCAAAAGGATAGCTTTTTCCTCTTTGGCCTCGGGATCTGATGCCATTTGTAGTCTTATGAGAGTTTTTCTTTTTCCTTAAGTTTCCTCCTTAGTTTCTATCACATTTCCAATAGTTCATCTCTTTTCTTCTCGTGGCTCAACTTTAGTGATTCATCTGCGATATCGCAGAGAAAAAGCCTCCATGTCTGTGTGTTAAAAAAGAAGAAAGCAAAAACATTAAAACTACAATGCACAAAATGTATACAACGTTTGAATCAGATGCAGAGGACCACACACAACGCTTGGCTACTGTTTGTTGCCGGATCACTTGTATTAGAACTGCACGTACCAGACGTGACAGACGTCACGTGGTGTGTAATTAAATCAAATTGATTGCAAGGCTGTCACTACAGCAAAAGGGAAGGGTAAATATTGGCCTAATTTCAACTAGTAGTACAAGCCTTCCTCGGAGCCAGGGCAATAACAGGGACCTTTAGATCGAAGTACGAGTACGAGATTGACTACGAGTACGACTTTCGAATTTCAAATCAGTCACGTTCCAGAGTCCTCGCTCTTTACTGTTGTAGACCAGTAGAGAATAAGGCTCTAGGAACAAGATTGGTGTTAGAAGTGTTGATGTAAGCCCTGCGCACTTGGTTTGAAAAGTCGTACTCGTACTCAATCTCGTCCTCCGATCTAAAGGTCGCTAATTAACGAAAATAATTGATCCTTGCAAACAGTTTGGTTTAGCAACAAAGTACAAACGTTTACAAATTATACGAATAACTGTAGTAACAATCTTTTTTGCCTTCAAAGCAGTTGTCATTTTTTGTTGTTTATGGGAAGTGCTTGCCAGATATCGGTGCAATTCCAATAAGTGTCTTGAAGTGTCTCTATTCTAATACGCACCATTTGCAATATCTGCCCCCACTTCCAATATTAGTCATATTGGTGCTCAGTAGAGTCGAGTACAGAGTTAACGGTGGTTTATTTTTCAGTTGACAACGATTGTTTACCCATTAAAGAAATCAAAAACAAATTCTGGTTAACACAGAGATATTACAGCAAGGGGATCCCAAAAGTGTGACCACTTAATTAATTCACATTCTTTCGTGCGCGCAAACTATCCAATCAGAAGACGAGGATAGCTATATTCAGCTTCTGATTGGATAGTCTACACACAGTAAAGATTAATGTGAATTGCTCCTTGCTGTAAAAGATGTAAAAGCGGCTGAAAAAACTAAGGAGGAGGGGAAAACTTCTGAACTGAGAAAAAAAAAACAGAGAGAAGGGAGAAAAATGAGTTTAAAAAAATAGCGAGATGGATATTAAACTGTCTGTTCCCATATGATAAGAATTCTCAATATTTCCTGTGATAAAACCTGGACAAATATCATGCTATAAAATATCTCAAAAATGCGTTAGCCCTGAACTCAGCCGATATTTTCTCTGATTTTTCTCGTGAATATTCAACCGGGATATTCAATATAATGAACGTTTGCAATAACAACCCTTGAGTAACCATGGCGACAAGTGTCGGTGGGCATAACCTACATTTCTCACTTATCTTTTTCGTCTTTTTCGTAATCACATACATTTTAGGTATTAAATGGACTAAAATTTAGTCAAAATCCGCTAACAATACGTCATCGAGTCGCCGAAGCCGTTGACCCCGCCATGTAACTATCGGCTAATCGTCACTAATGATCTTGTGCTGAAAAACATGCATTGTACTTTAGTAACCTCGTCGAGAAGGTGATATCTTCGTTACAAACACTGAGATAAAGAATTTGTTTCTTTTCTTTCAGTAATCCTTTTACGTAAACGCGTGTTTCACTTTCGCAAAATAACCAAAAAAACAACCTGTATTTACAAACAAACAAACGAGAAATGAGATTCAGCATTTTCAATTGACTCTCAGTAAAACTTCGATCATTCCGTTAATTTTTGTCCAAACGTTCGTGAATTCCCTCACGATCACCTTCGAAATATGAGAAGAGTATAAATATTTTACAGTATTTAAACAATTGAAATTGACAAATTGCCCTGCGCGAATTATGTGTGGTCCATTCCCGCGAAACTATTAAAAGAATCACCGTGAAACAAATCACCCAGTGACACAAATATAACTCTGGCTTGCCGCCACCAGAAAAAAAAATTATATGCATTTTTTCATCTGATTAAATTTGCATGCAAAAATAAACACTGTTTATTTTATGCATCCGCTTATGAATGGCAAACGAAAAATATCCTTTCAGTGAAGTACGTCCCCGAGTAGGTCTTCCGTTACAAAAACTACGCCTTTCGCCGCACGTATAAACATTTCGACAGGAATCGCATTAACTGCGAAAACGGAAATTTTTTTCATGTACCAAATGCACTAAATATAGATTTTCAGACAGCATTTATAAATAACAGTGCGCTGGATATAAAAATATCTCGTTCAATCCCGCCATTGTTATGGTAAATACTGGATGTATTACTCTGTTGTTTGTGTCTAGAAAAAAATGCGTTTAATGGCGAATTGTAGCCATTTTATACTGTCCGTCCTAAACAGAGACTAGAAATTGTTCTTTTTTTTCATTTTCATTTGAAGTTTCCCTGATGCATAATTGTGTATAGATTGATGAAGAAAAAAGGAACAATATAACCATTAACTAATTTTCCGTCTCCTGTAGTTTTATTGTCTTTCCTGTGATTTAAAACACTAAGGAATAACGCGATGTAATTTTCCGAATATCAATAAAGGCTTTGGCTTTTTTCTACATAACAGAAAAACGTGAGATGCCAAGCGAATAAGCTCATTTCGAATTTTTTCCGACAAACAGAAAGGAAAATAAACAGAAAGATTCATACCTTTGTATAAATTTCCCAACTTTTACCACACAAAAAAATTATTACCATACATCTTTGTGATTCGCTGGTTAGTGAGAACTATCCTACTTTTTATCAAATCTAAGCAACAGCAAAAGAAGTGCTAAAATTCTGCCGTCAATGGCTTAATTCTCGTCTCCTTTATCTAGAGCAAAGAAAAACATTTTAATCCTGAATGAAATACTATTATTTGACACGAACAACTCGTTTGTTTACTGAACTTCGCGCACGCAATTTTATTGAAAATTCTCTGTTCGCTAACACGAGAGTACAGTTTGGAGAATCGTTTATTTTCCTTGATGAAAATGCTCGTACTAGTTTTAAATGACTATCTATGTATTTAGCAGCATTTTGCTCGGTCACGTACCTCGGAGAGTTGAGAAGATTTCATCATGGAAATGCTGATCGTCGCTGTCAACCATAAACGGATGATTCATGCTCAACAAAATTCCCGGGAAAAAGCTTGAAATTTACTGCGCAGAAAGTTCCATTCGAAGCATATTCCTGTGATCGATCTTCTTGTTTCTAGTCGGGCAATCACTTGTACAATGAATGTTCTTATAACTCCAATTTCCGCTCGGTTCTCGGCTTGATTTCAAGTTCAAACGTTTTTAGAGTTCAAGCATTTATCGCACAACAAGTTGGGGTTGATTTCTCGGTCAAAATGTCACAAAATCGCGCCCGTAGATTTACGAAGTGTTTTCGATTCGACGAGAAAGCGAAAATCATGTGAGATCTTTCCCAATTTCATCACAGACGCCGGCAAATGGCAAAACTTCACTGCCGCAATGATTTATGCTTCACGTACGTTGGCTGTCAAAAATTGAAACGGAAAGCAATTTAAATTGCAAAATACTTCGCTCCTTGTCACGGTCGTTGATTTACACGTCACCACCCACCCGACCGTCCACAAAGAGGAAATTTGATAACATGACAGTCCGGCCACAATTCCACAAGAATTCTCGGTTTCGCCGCAAAATGCCAAAGAAACACAAATGTAGTACAAAAAAAGCGATTAGAAAGCTACGGATCACCTATATACATAATATTCTTCCAGAAAAAAATAAGTGTTGACAAACTGATGTTTATAAATAATTCAACTCGGGATGTTTTGGTCTGTTTTGGTCACAATTCGGTTTAATCATTCAAATAAGCCGGAAATTACACACAGGCTTGTTCTCTAATAGCAGTAGTCGATAATAACCAAAAGCACTGACGTGTTTTCTAAACAATGTCAGCCATTGTTAAAAACATTTTTGTTAAACTCTGTACGAAGTAAAACAATTTTATATTATTAACATTACTGATATTGGAGTTGTGTATTGGTCTGAAGCGTGGGTTGCTATGGGACAAAAGATATCGAGATTAGCAGACACTAAAATACGACACAAAAATAATAAGAAAAATAAATCCACGACTAAAAAAACTTTGAATGTGTGTGGGAGACGGGAGTCGTAGTACCGTATTAAACAGTACAATCAAAAATCCTTTTAGCCCTTTTACACGTTTCGCAATATTAAATTGAGGCATCTTGGCTGCTAAATGATCTGCAAAATACTTTTACTCAATATTTCCTGACAAGAGAGCATGATCTAAGAGAAGGATTCCCCGTGCTCCATGATAATTTTTTTAAATCTATTAATAGATTCGCGCCATGCTGTGAAACTTAATTTTATTTCCTTCTGATCGACATGACGTTACTCGAACTGACCAATCAGGTAGCGCTCTTGGTGAAATAGCGCAGCTATGGACTGAAAATTATGAATGGTCGTGACTAGAATGGATAGACCAAAATCAGATCAGACGTTACCCTAACCCACAAAATAAGCTAACATTCTCAGGGCTATAGTACTGGCTAACTGGGGTGCTAAAGTAGGCTAATGGCTCCTGGCTGATCTTATTTTTGGCTATCCATTTAAGGCATAGTCAATTATCAATATATTTCAAAAATTATCATTGGAAGAGACCCATGTATGGCGGAATGCTTATCTTAGATCATCCGCTCTTGTTCCTGGCTGACGTATCACATTTTTTAAGCCATCGCCGGCCTATTCACAGAATAACTGAGCTAAGAAATGGTGCTTTTCTCGTTTTATCTCTAAAATCCCAGACTAAACTCGTTACGTTACTCTCCTGGACTAGTAACACTCGACACCGACCCCCCCCCCCCCCCCCCCCCCCCAATCTGTAGGCTTTTAGACATTTCATTTTCGAGCCAAATTAAGTAGGGCTCCTCTTTTCTTTGCGCCAGTAGTCCAATTCAATAGTCTCCACGTGGTGTCCGTAAATTTAAGAGAAAAGGTATATTGGCTTTCAGCATGCAGGGACCAACGACGCTGTCTTTGATAGACTAGCTATATGGACATTTACGTAGGTGCCACGAACATTTCATGCCCCATTTATTACAGTTCCCTGTTAATGCATCAGTCAATTCCAGTAGTGCCCATCTCATCCGGGTCAACCCCCGGAAATGTGGGAAAACGCCCCACGGTGGAGACAATTGAGCTATTCAAGTTATTCGCCTCAGGCCATGGGCTCATCCAAAAGCTATAATTTAGAGGAAACCAACGCACAGAAAAGAGCTACCTCTCAGTATATTCCTAGTTACCGTACTGATCTTTCTCCGGATCTACCATCTCATAGCTCCACGCTTGCCCCCAAATTTCTAGTACGTATTTGCTGATGAACTCAACATCGGAAACAAAGCTAGGATTCTTTGAGGTAAAAGACACGAGGACGTCAAATTCCCTGGCAGGAGTACCGCCGGGATTACGAACTTGTGCAAATTTCCCGGGGGATGGGCACTGCTGGAATTGACTGATGCAAAAACCCTTGTAGACTAAAGGAATGTTGTATAGCAACTTGATTATTTGCGCTCCATTTTACTGTGTCATAAAAATACAATGATAATATCAGTTCATGCTACACTGTATAATTCCTCATCGGATCCCAGTTAATTAGGACCAATTGCCTGGGCCTTGAAGAAAGACATCGGGGCATCGCTTTATGCATTACATCTGACAAGACTCTGACAAAGTGGTACAGGACGCGGACGACTTGAGACAAAGCAGCAAACACCACAAGCATGCACGCTACAGCTGGTAACAAACCAAGCAAAACAATCTCGATCCACAGCAAAACGTGAAAAGGTTTTCATTGGGTCCAGTGGGCTCAATTCCCTCGGAAATATACGTGATCTCGGCCAAATTGAAGGTGCAAATGACAACAAGGCTAACAAGAGAAAGGCTCTCAAATATGTTAGCTTTGCGGTCGCGGAATGGCCTCGATGCGAGGTGATGCAGCAGAATTACAAGACATGCGCAGTCCAGGCAGACGAAGCGTATCATGGGATCGGTAGCAAAAGTATGAATGGTGAGTAGGATCAACCTTCGACCAGTCAACACGCTTTCCCAATACAATGTGCCATGGTCGTCATCGGAGGCAGGGCGGAATGGATCATGGAGAACCTTCTTGATTTCTTCAGTATCGTTGGAATTCCTTCTTGGCAGTCAAATTGGTTTGCATTTGGTCTCTTCTTGCAGTAACGAAAGAGCCAGATGAAAAGGAATGGCAGAGGGAATGCACATGATGTCAAGAATTCCTTGGCCGACACTTTGTCTTTGGAAAGCATCAGTGATCCCCAGAAAAGGACCAGGACGAGCGGAATGACGAACACCACTATGAAGACAATCAGCAGGTACTGCCACCACTGCCAACACTGAATGTTGCCATCCACAAACAGACGCCACTCCAGCCCAATAGGAACACAGTGCATGAGCTTAAGGGTGGTATCTGCGAGTGTTTCGTATCCAAGTAACAGTGTTTCCAAAGCAACAGCCAGGTACAATGTCAGTGATGGGTTGCGGTGTACCAGGTCTTACTTATGCCTCGATGGATGGCATAGATGGAAGCAATAGAAGCCAACGTTGCCAGGAACTTTAGACACATGAACAGTTCTTTGGTGACGACATTGAGGCCAGGAAATGGACAGCCAATACTACCATTCATAGTCTTTACCTTGAAATTAAAAAGCGCCATTACTGGTGTAATGAAGGGAACCATGTGAAGAGCATTCTCAGGGGACTTAATCATCACCAGCTCGGCAACTTGATAGAAATAGAAGATGATCTTTAGATACCCAGCATCGTGTTCATCACAGCTTTCTTCGTTTGGTGACGCCTCGGGTTTCTTCCTAAACCACAGACTCTGGCGATATAATAGTGAGAAGATAGGAGGCTTAAAGACGACGTAAAGTGCAAACACCACAACGTAGATGAAGCTCGCCAACCAAAACCAGTGATCGTTGCATTTCTCTTTCTTCCTACATGACGTGGAATACAGGACTTCGCTGTATCCATCGGAACACTGGCCACACAGCACACCTGACCGGCTGCCATGGCAACCATTGTACGTATAATGATAAGAATGCGTTGGGGTGTTGCAGTACTCCAGTGGACATGGAATAAATTTCAGACTTGGAGGCCTTGCTGAAATGTTGAAACCCAAAAGTTTTCTTTGGCTAAATTCTTCCATCTTCACATGTGGCTCCGTGGGGACATTTAAGGCACTCGGTGTCCTTGTTGACATCTAAACCATTGGTTGATCCTCTCTGTAGAGTATAAAAGCCATCGAAACACTCTTCGCAGAATAACTTGATGTAATTGACGTTTATCCAACACGCGTCACTTCCTTTGACAAGGTCAAAACCATCTCTTTTTGTAATTTTCTCGAAGTTGATTTGCTTTCCAGTTGGACATCGAAGGGAAGATAACTTATCGATGTTTATCGAACTGCTCTTTGTAGCTGCAAAGATTGGGTAGAACTTCCTGTTGATGTTAGCAGTAAAAGATGAGTTTTTAATTATTAAAGGACCAGCGCTCTCAGATCGCAGGAAACAGCCATAGCTTGAAACATCAGAACGTCGCTTCAAACTCGTTTGGAGAAAGGTACTATTCACGATGTTGAGACTTCCATACCTGTTTTCATATAAACATGACCTCCCATAGTGACTCCCTCGTTGTTTTTAAAGGTACAGTTTTTGAACGTAACGTTGCCATTCAACAAATTCAAAGCTCCAGAGATACCGACGTTGCCCTCGAATGTTGTATCTTCAAATATCACCGGCAGTCGAGATTTTTTCATTCCATGCGAATTGACCATTTGTGTCCCCTTCTCTTTTGCGTGGACATTTGGTGGATCGTCGTTCTTAAATTCAATTTGTACAGTTGCCCGTTCATCTAATCGATACACAAACTGATGGTTGTTGAGAAACTTGCAGTTTTTCACCAAGATCAGCCCATACGCATTCTTGTCTGTGCCAACAGATAGCGCACAGTCGTGCAATCCTTGAAATGTCACGTTTTGAAGCCTCACGTGTACTTCAAAATCGAATTCCTTTCTGAACGGTTCATCGTTTTTCTTGTTATTTTCTGCAAAAAAATCTTATTGCATAGTCGATGCTTCGTGTTTTTGGACCTCCCAGAAAAATGCTGTTTCTTACAACTAGCGTTTGATCGCTTGCTGAACAGGAGCGCAGACCCTTCGAGCGTAGACCCTTCAAGCAACTGGTTGTTGCCATTTTTATGCCAACCCTGTTTGTTCACTAAAATGCATCGGTCTAAGAAAACCTTTAAACCCACTGCCTTCCGTGCCACCTTTGGACAACCAACGCCTATAAAGGCATTTGAAAATGTTGAATCAATGGTCACTTCAGTCAAGCGTAAGTCTATTCCTCCTGCCACTAAAATGCTATTTTCGTTGTTTACAAACGATGTGTTTTAATAATGATACATATCCAGTGCTGAAGATATCATGAATATTAACTACTAACGCAAAGTTGTTGTCGTCGTGGGCCAATCTCTCGGAAAATAGAATCCGTGATGCAGGTATGTGTACGAAACCTCTTTTCAATTGTATTATTGACCAGACGTGTACGGCACCTGTTGTATTTCTAGCCTCCGTGGCTATTTTAAACTGCCCTTTCTTGCCCTGGAAAAGGCATCTCGAGATGGTCAGATTGAAGAACTCGTTAAACAAGAAGACGAATATAGATTTCTTATTGTACCAGAATTCACTGTCGGTGACCTCCAGCGTCGACTTCTGACAGGCATGCGCACTAGATTCTTCTTGTCGCATGCCAACACCTATGGGGCAATTCATAAACCTGCATTTGCTTACAACGACATTAAAGGAACACACATTGAAAATAAGGACTCCAGTGTTGTCGAATACAAGGTTTGAGAGGGTTACCTTAAGAGAACTATTTCTAGCATGTGTGCCAAAAGCTAGACTATCGCGATGTTCGCAGGAGATGTGCGCCTTGGAGAACGAACCTTGTATTGAGACACTTTTGTTTATCAGCGTCCTTTGCACGCCATTCGACCGTCGATTCGCAAGCAACCGTATGGATGCGACTCACTCTCCCTTCCGTCCAGACAAATCTTGCCGCCATCGTGGACCAGCAGGAGTGCTTGTGGTAGAGTCCTGCAGGGCGCAACAGAAGAAACCACATTGAGGTGAATCTTGACCGTAAGATGAGAAACAAAGAGGCAACCACTGTCTTCCTCGTCAGCTCCTGAGGGAGATCGAAAGGTCATGATCATGAGAATCTTGCAATATACTTGCAGAACAAACATTTCCGGCCAAATTCCAATTCAGTCTGGAACAGTAGAAGAGCCACTTTCTGGATTTCCACTGAAATTCCCTTTTATTATTTTATTTTATTTCCTTAATAAAGACGATGAAATTGAAACATATTTGACAGACACTGCTTTACCTTGGTGTTGGTGTTGTTGAAAAAGTAGTGACACTGGCAACTAAATAATACATTGTAGATTCGAATTGTTTTCAATTGAGTGTCAAAAGTAATCCAAAATGTCATAGGTTTTGCTTAAGTACGATCTCTGATTGGTTAAAAAACTCGTGCCATCTATTCGACCAATCAGACGCAAAACCAAACCAATCGCGACTTGGTCACACACATTTTCCCGCGCTTGGCGTCGGTCACGTGTATTTGCTTTTAGTTTTCATTGGTTCATTGTGTTGTTTACGTGTGTTGTGATTGGCCGTTGTGATTGCTTTGGTTTTGGTTTTACGAAACTCAATTGAAAACCGCTCTAAAACAAAAGAAAGCCATACAAAACGCTTGGCGGTGAGCAGTGCTCGAGAAGAAGACATTTTTATACGTTTACACCGTACAATCGTTTTTATCAAGTTCATAAACTTTTGCTTTCTTTTGGAAATTAAAACGATGAAGTTTGTAAAACAGAACCACTTTAAATATAACCACGTGATAAAATAGTCTAGGATCTCAATTGCAACAACTCTGTGCCGGTTATTTTATTTTACTTGCGACGGAGTGATTTAGGATGATCATAACTTAACGTGACCCGGCAGCTCCAATATAATGAATTATTTCATCAAACAACAAACGGGAAAGATTTTTATGCTGATGAGATTGATTTTCCCTTACAAATAACATGACATTGAATTTATTTTCCGGTTTTATTCCTTGGCCAATATATCGATATGCATTGCCTCGGAGAAAGGTTTCGTTTTAGACCATGCCATGACAAGCAAAGATGAGTTTAAAACATTGGAAGCGATACTGAACTACAGTAGAACCCCTATTAAGCGGCCACCCTCGGGGAAATAGCAAGTACTGGCTGCTTAATAGTGGTTGGCCGCTTAATAGGTGGCCGCCTATAGGGGTTCGACTGTATATTACAGTATGCATGTGTCTGCCGTTCGTTCAGACCCAACAGTGATCAGCTTGTAATTCAGTTCTCTTCAAACAAATAAAGCATTCGGATGATGAGAATAAAGGAGGTGATCACAAAAGAGATCGATTGGTTTGTGAAATGTTTTTCAAATTCTCCCAGCTTGTAAGAAATGTATACAATACAATACAATATACAATACAATAACCTTTATTTTGACACGATGATAATTAAAGCATGACAATGCTTGTGGGGTCGTGTGCTAACTAAGACTAAAATAATAATTTAACATAAATTAAGACATAAGGTACAATAAAGAAATAAAGAAAATAATGAAATTACAAATTGATATTTTTTACTAATAAAATATGAAATGAAGATGAAGTTGAAGATCAGGAAGTGGGATGAAATCAATTCAGTGACCACTTCCTCGTGCAGAAAAAGCTTCGAATAACCACTGTTATTCTTAAAATAATATTGACTGAACTATATAGCCTTAAATGTAACGGGAAGATGCTAAGCCACGATACGAATGAAATCTAATATGAACTGCGCGCGGATAGGGAGCCGGTAAAGTGAAGATTGAAGGATCCTCGCAGTTGTGTGTGCAATTAATTTAAGCAATTGCAAAGAAACTTGAAAAACAGAAACAAAGCTTTTGTTACTATGTTACTTACCAGTTTGGCTCATAAGCAGAAGCAACAAATAAACTGTTTTTATCCAACGGAAGCCAAGTCTAAGCACACTGTCCATCTCGGTGAATATGAGGTTCCTGTGTCGTATGCTGGTCAGTTGCACTTTGCCTGTTCTTTACTGTATATTCCTTGCATGGATAAGACACGGGCCACTTTACATGGTACTGAGCCATATGCATTTCAATATATCGGAGACAAAGGTTGATAGAATACGTCATTTCGGCTATTTTTGATCATGTCTTCCTGTTTTTGACTAGAAATAAATAGAGCGGGACAACCCAGCGACGCGAGTCTTGCTCCACTGGTGACTCCGCGTGGTTCGTTCAGTTTCTGTATGAAAATGTCATAAAAATACAGGATTATATTGCAAGGATAGTGAAGGAAACGCAAAGGAAGCTATAGCTAAGGTTTTCAAAGTATATTCCTTCGGCAAAGTTGCGTGATGTCAGAGTAGTCCAATACAAGAAAGGAGTAGATTTGTGGGTAGAATGCAAATAGTTTCAATTTCAACAATGCCCGGATGTTCAACCATATACTTTCTACTCGAACAATCTGGTAAATTTATTGAGTGATTCGATATTCAATTTTTTCATGCACGAGTGCTGTAAGCAATGTAGACTCAATGTGCTGCCGACTTTGAGGAGTAATGTTTTGTCACGGAAATGTCACAAAAAGTGTAAGATTAACTGAAATGAAGCTCAAATTTTGAAACTGAGAAAAACTCCGTAAACTGTTGTTAGTAGTTGAAGTATACTGAGCTACAATTGTAGGAAGTTGAATTGTATTGCGTGGTGACAGCGAGGTCCGAGAACAAAACAAAGCCTCGTGTGGGTGTGGTTAAAATGCACTATGACTCCGTAGCTATAGTTACCTGTTGAATGTTTTCTTGCTTTGCTTCCGTATGCACTTTGGTCGTAACCATAGCAATCGTATATAGCTGCAGAGTGCACGATTTTGTGGACTATAGCCCGGAAGTTTATAGAGATCTATAAAGTTCTTTCTCTTTTCTCGATGCGAGCAAATGGAACAAAAGCTACTGGATTAAAGGAAGGAATGTAAAGGAATTAAAGGAACAAGATCGCTCTCTTTGAAACACAGTTGATCACAAAATTGAATTTGACTGTGGAAGCAGATACAGTCGAAGCTCTCTGAGCGGACACCAGCCTTGACAAAACCCCGTTGAAGTCTAGGTCATACAAACTCTGTATTTACACATTCCCGTAAGCGGCCAGCTCCAGTTGCGGACACTTTTTCTGCTTCCCAAGGATTTCCGCTTACGGGAGCTTCGACTGTATATTTGAAAACTTGATTTGTTATGCCACAAATAATCTCATGATGTTCATTATATGTAGCCGTGATTTCTGCAGTAAATGAATATTCCAGTGTCATTTATTGACTAAGTTTGCAGCTAAGAGTTAAGGAAAATAAGCCATGTATGATTAATATTCTTTCAAAATAGCGTGTATTAGCCCGGCGCGGAAATTCAATGAAACTAATATCAGTACTGATTTATGGTGTGATTGAAGTCCTTAGCTTGTATTACATGCATCCCGACAGGGCCCAATATAAATGAATTAACATGGTCATCAAGAGGCCGTATTCATTGGTGTCTTATCTTTCATAACGCGTAAGAGCGGTAGAATGGTGGGTCGAGCTAAAATGAATGAAAATTGATGTGTGGAAAGTAGGAGGAACCAAACCTCTTTTATAGCGTGCCCCTGCGTTTAAGACAGAAATGAAGAATTCACAAGGTAAAAAAGGAACATTTGTCGAGTCATGTTGAGAGATGTTGAGACCTCCACCGCGGTCAAATGCTCGAGCATGCGCACAGGCGTAAATTCGGGTCGCCCGCGCGCCAATTTCCCGCGCAAAATTTTAAAGGAAAACCAAGTTGCAACAATCCCAAATCGAAACCTTGATAGTAATTTGCGAAAAGAAACAAAAAGAGGTAAAAGGAGAAGTTTCGACTTTTCAAACACAAAGTTAAGTATATTTCCAACATTCTGCTGATTTTTTTGGACGTTTACCTATAACCTTAGACGTGTTTAAAACACGGTGTAATGTTGAGGTTTGTCGGCGTAGTTTATTTTTGTTCGTATGCTCAGAGATTTGACCGCGGTGGAGTTGAGACATGCTGTGTCAAACGGCAACAAAAGCTCAACAAGTGAGATGCGTGAGGTCTGGGACTGAGAACTAGATCCTGCGGGTGTTCAACAATGTTGAGAGGAGTCGAGAGAGCGTGTCAAACGGGAACAAAAGAAATGTTGAGAAGATGTTGAGACAAAACGAAATCAAACTCTTCTCAACACCTCTCAACAGTGTTGAGAAGGGTGTCAAGCGGCCTCAATACCGGCTCTTAACAAATGTTGAGAACATGTTGCGACCGTTTGACCGGGGCTTATTAAACAAAATGTATCATTTCTTCCGTCTGAATAGTGCATAATGGAGCAAAGAAAAGATTACAAAATTTAATATTGACAAACACTTTGAATAATCCGGTCTAACCGGTTCCTTCAATCGAGTTTCAGACCTTCTAGCAATACAGTCGAAGCTCCCGTAAGCGGACACCCTCGGAAAGCAGAAAACGTGTCCGCAGCTGGAGCTGGCCGCTTTCGTAGAGTTCAAACGGGGTTTTGCCCGGCAAGGCGGCTGTAAGACTGCTCAGAGAACGTAACTTCGACTGTATTTGGAAAAGTAGTAATTACTAAATATAGAAACGAGTAACTGTTTCGAAAGTAGTTCTACGATTCGTATTAATTGATCTACATTGAATTTCCTACGGAATATTTCCAGTTTGATGAAAAGTTTTCTCTGTTTTTGAGACGACGATGCGAAGAATTCGTGTTGTAGCAGGGCGCGCGTGTTTTCCCGCCACACGTGACGTCATTCGTCGTCTGTATTTTAATACCTGATAAAACACTGCTGCTTGTTTTTTTAAACAATACATAAAACACGACGGAAGTTCAAGAACATCAGAGAAATCTGCGGCTCGTGTTTACTGCATTTCTTTCGTGTTCTCAAATAACAGGAGTGTTTTATGATTGTATAATGTTAATGTTATGGTAACACGAGTTAAGTTTGGGAGAACGAGAAATGCTAATTTAAAGTTCTCCCAAACTTTCACGAGTGTTACCATAACTCTATGGAAACACAGGGAAAACGTTTTCTACTGTTTTTATGAAATAAAAGCACAAAGCAATTTTCCATGTTTCCATAGAGTTATGGTAAATGGTTTTGAGCCAATCAGAACGCGCGTAGTATCTTGTTTATTTCATTAAAAAAACATCCAAGAAAGAAAGAAACGATAACAAAATCATATTTTTATCATGTTGCTGGATTTCTATTTAACAGGTCAGCAGTTTCTTTCTCGTTATTACAGTCTCTTGGTTCCACTGAGGTAACAAAGAATAAAAACAAAAATCACTGAAAATCAAAAATAATAAACAGACAAATAACATGTGAAAAACTCGCACATTACAGAATGCGACAAATCTTCATTCACATAGACAATGTAAATTCAGTATTTGGCCAGTCTTTAATTAATCGTTAATGGTTATCAGAGGAGGCATGTTTTCTTCTTCAGAAATAACAGTCTTCAGAAATGTGACCAGCCTCTATTAAACGCATTGTCTTGGTCAATGGCTCTAAAGAAAGCCTTCTCCATCATGTGGAAACAGTCCGCTCGTTCCTCCGAAGTGTACCCCCACGGGGATCAAATTCTGGCGTCCATGGTAGCCACGAAGAAGTCATTTTAGTGCAACCAAACAAGCTCGCAGCCAGATCCAGAGCTGTGATAGCTTTGAGAGAGTCCAGCCATCTTCCCGCTTCGTTTATCATGGAGAGCGCTTTCAAGAATGAACTCCGCGAGGCGAAGACACTTATTACCGTCTTTACGCGCGCGGAATCGCGCATTGTACTGTGATAGTCAAGGAAAAACTCGGCTCCCCAGCGAAGAAACTGGATTTGCGGTTCCACCACGGAGCGAACTTTCTTCACCAGATCGGCAAGTTTGCTCTCAGTGATACCGCGATTCCTCAAATTGTGTCTGTCTTTTTGGAAAATGAGTCGCAGAAGCGCCTCTCTGCTCATGTTTCCGCGTCCGCGGAGGTCACTTGCGATAACAATGCAGGCGTAAACTACGTCCGACAATTGAGGCAGATGGTCCACCAACTTCTCGCTCAAGAAGAAGCAGTAAAGTATATCCGCTGCACCATAAAACAGAGATGTGTTCACACCCAGCATTGAAATGCAAAGGCACAGAAGTTTGATGATGGTGAAATACGCTTCAGTAGCCATAGCAAGTTTGCGCGGCTGTGAATAAAGCTTCTCTTCTGCCTCTTTGGCTTGCTCGTACTTGATTTTCATTTCATCAGGAATTTGAATAACACGGCGAATCCTCTTGACAGGCGTACATGAAGTAGTATCGACATCGGTCGTATCACCCAATTTTCGTTTTTGTGGTTTCGACATTGTGACAAGCTGTTTTACAACACGACACGTACAGAAACCAAGCAAATGCTCGATTGTTTCGTAACAAATCGTACAAAAGCGCGCGCTTCAGAGAGCTCGCGCCATCTTGAAAAACGAGAGGACCCTGGGAACGAATTCGAAGTTGAGCAGCAGTTGTCAGTCTTTCCCTACACTCTCTTATTCCTGGACGTGCATTATTTGGCTACATTGTGGTTATTGCCAAAGCATGGGCAGTTTCCTCAGATTTCATATTTTCCAGTAGACTACTCGAGGAACTTCCACATTAGCTATTACTTCTTTATTCTCTGTAATTGCTGTACTTGAGCCCTCTATGATTCCTATATTTGCCTTAACCACAGATTCTCTCCTGGATTTCGTTACGTTAAATGCAAGTTTTGTCGTAACCATCTCTTGTGAATGCTGAAGCACAGGAGATTGGTGCATGTTGTGCGCGGATTCTTCAGATTTATCGGTTGCATGCCCTGCTGTAGGCCTCACGCAAACTGCAGCTTCCCCTGGTGACAATACAGCTACCTCTACTCTGATTATTTGACTTTCCTTGCACAGCAACATATCACGGAGGTGTTCACGAAACCTCTTCATGCGCATGCTGTACAACACTGGATTAACACACGAGTTAAAAGTGAGCAGTACTGTAGCAGTCTTGTCGAACCACGTGATTTCCACTTCACCCCAGTATTCCATGACGTAAGCTGTCATGTTCGGAATCCAACTGATTGCAAAAATCACGCTGACCGCTATGAGCGTTATGGTAACTCCCTTGCGATAGCGAAGCGCAGCCTTCTGGGAAGCTTCCAAATTCTCGACTGGCTTGAACCACAAGCGATGCACTACTATGGAGTACAGGTATACCATGATGCTTAGGGGGACTATGCCTGCTAGAACCATCCAAACGAGGCTGTTGACTTTGGTCGCAATGTAGCCATAAGTTATGTTTCCATCGTTTACACACAAATGTGAATCTGGTTGATAATATTTGGCACGAATTAAGTCTGGAATATTAATAAGAATAGCCACGATCCAACCAGCAACGATGAAAATTTTTAGTCGTCTCCTTGTAAATCTCCCGCGCTGACGAAGCGGATGAATTATAGCGAAGTATCGTTCAACGGCGATGTAGACCAAACACAGAATGGACACAGCACCACCAACCCACGCCATAGTACCGCCTGTTACAAATGTACACAGGTATCGGCCTGTCTCTCCTTCGGGGTGGGTTATAAATGGCATGATAACGTACCTTAAACCTATTGTCAAGGCAAACAACATGTCAGCGACAGCCAAGTTCACCAGAAGATAATTGAGCGTTGTCTGCATGGGCTTGTTGATAAGGACAGTTAAAATAACCAGCGTGTTTGCCGACCAGGGATATAAGTACAAGGATTGATAACACCACGGTGAAAATCATCTCACTAATAAACATCATGTTAACACTGAGGATTCAGAGGCACTTGCAGCTGCCTCGTTAATCAAATGACTCTTTCGACCACAAGCCGAGAACTTAATTTAGCTCTGCGCCTCCGAAATCACCGTGTTAATGCCGAGAAAGGTGTCGCCGCGTTGCTTCCCCTTGGGTCGAATCACTAATAAAATGCTCGAAAACTGAGCTATTGGCGTAATGTGTACAAAAGCCCAAACTCAATTCAGTTGTTTCAATATTTATATTTCGGAATTAAACGTAATGAATGTTTTTTTAATTTCAGTTGTAAGCAAAAAGGAGACAGAAACCGATTAAGAGAAAAAATATTAATATTGAGCTTCGTAATTACTTTAGGGTTCCCCATTTATCTTTTGTTATGATTCTGAATGGACATCTGTAATCTACAAAAAGACAAACTAAAATGCACTATATATTGCCAGGTGCATGGCTTTACATTTTGAGATGAATAGTGTTTGTTTTTCAGTTGTTTTCTATTTCCGCAAAAATAAAGCACTTTTTAATTACTTCGCGGAGTTAATTGTTGGAATTTTCATTTTCACAAGACAAACAGCTTTTTACAAGATGTTCTATTTTATACAGCATCATAACAGTACCACGCGAAAGTACTGCTCAATAGCTTTCATTTGAATGGTCACACACTAGGGTTTCATCCAAAGACTAAAATGTTAGAACCACCTTGTACAGCATACTCAGATCACTGGTTTTGTGCATGATATTATTCTTACCACTGACCTATTGTAGTTCTAGCTTCATAAACTGAAGCAACCTGCATGCACTGCTTGCCGTCATGATTGCAAAATACAGCACGCAAAATTGGCCAATCACAGCACGTGTCGCATCAAATAATATTTACTAACATTCGAGTTCTATTATTGTTATTAAAACCGATCTAGTTTTAGACGTCTCTGCCTGCTGCATTCATTTCGTCAGTAGAGAGTTTCCAGAGTTTCAGATGATGAATGGCCATCTTGATATTTATGTGAGGTGAGTATTAATCTTGGGTACACGATCTTTATAAAAGGCTGTTTATCATGCATGTGAAAATGCAAAATCCAATAAGTCACCTATAGTGTGACACGGAGTACGAAGTCAAAGTGATTCAAGAGTTGTTTATGTTTACGAAACGGAAAACACGAAATATGCAGACTTCTTTTTTTATAAAATACGTCGAAAAGCCACAAGAAGACCAAGAGGGGTACATTTTCAACAATGAAAATTACCAATCTGTTCTCAAGCTTTTTTCGAAGGTGTGCCATCGTTTTATGAAAACAGAAACGCATGTTATCGCAAAAAATAAATTTAGTGACGCTCAATGTACAACAACCCTGCTTGGGAAATTTTCCGTCTGTTCCTGTTTTATTGCATTGTTTGACGTTACACCTGCATTAACATTTTATTTTTAATATTACGAATGTCGATCACTCCGGGACGAGCCGCATTATAACAAAAGACAAACAGCACCGCTATAAAGTAATGACCAAACTCAACATTTCTCCTCCTTTTGTTATTATCATTGTTTTGTTTAGAAAGAAAGTCAACTGTCATTTTTCCATGTAATACCAAAAAATTAATTTATAATTAAAAGAGGCTTTTGTGCAGTAAGACAGACGGCACTTTTTGCTAAAAGAGCTTAGTCCCTTCTTGTTCATAAACCCGGGAGAACTCCCATAAAAAAGTAACGGGGTTACGTGATCGTCACTTAAATTTTGAAGGGAACCCTTAAAACTACCAGAGGTACCAGAATTTCGTTTTGTCAGTGGGTGTGGCTTGAATTCATTTTCACCCCTAAGAGGTATCAATTCTCAAGACAAAACTAGCTCTTGTCATATTTTTTTTCGTCTGAATACCTTTTAAAAAGTACCGCGGGGACTTTGCTCTAACAGTGGTCACTTTACGAACTTTAACCCCTGGATCACCCCCGTCACTTAAATCCCCCAGGGTCCATATAGGTGGCTTAGATTTTGTTTTCTTCCTTCGTGTTCTTTTTGTTGTCCTTCCTGTTGACTTTTTTATCGTCCACCATAATATATTGCAAGAAAGTGAAGTTAAATACACAGCACAGACATACAAACAACTTGATAAGATTTACAACTTAAATTAGCTAATACCTGACTGAATTACAGTAACGATTCGCTAAGTAACGTTGATTATATTTCACTTTTAGCTAGATGATTCTCTGAATCGTTACTGAGATGATTTTCATCGTGGTGTTATCAATCCTTGTACTTATATCCCTGATCGGCAACACGCTGGTTATTTTAACTGTCCTTATCAACAAGCCCATGCAGACAACGCTCAATTATCTACTGGTGAACTTAGCTGTCGCCGACATCCTGTTTGCCTTGTGCATAAGTATGGAGTACGTTATCATGCCATTCATAACCCACCCTGAAGGAGAGACAGGTCGATACCTGTGTACATTTGTCACAGGTGCAACTGTAGCGTGGGTTGGTGGTGCTGTATCCATTCTGTGTTTGGTCTACATCGCCATTGAACGATAACTTCGCTATAATTCATCCGCTTCGTCAGCGCGGGAGATTTACAAGGAGACGTCTAAAATTTTCATTGTTGTCGCTTGGATTGTGGCCATTCTGATCAATATTCCAGACTTTGTTCAGTCCAAATATTATCAACCCGACTCACATTTGTGCGAAAGTGACGGTAGCATGAGCTACATGGCAACTAAAGTCAACAGCCTCGTTTGGATGGTTTCTAGCAGGCATAGTCCCCGTGAGCATCATGGTATACATGTACTCCATAGTAGTACATCGCTTGTGGTCCAAGCCAGTCGATAATTTAGAAGCTTCCCAGAAGGCTGCGCTTCGCTATCGCAAGGGAGTTACCATAACGCTCATAGCGGTCAGCGTGATTTTACGCCGTCAGTTGGATTCCGAACTTGGCTGCTTACGTCATATTTAACTGGGGATTCATTGAGCTCGTCACGTGGTTCGACAACACTGGTATTGTACTGCTCACCTTTTAACTCGTGTGTTAATCCAGTGTTGTATAGCATGCGCATGAAGAGGTTTCGTGAACACCTCCGTGATATGTTGTTGTGCAAGAAACTGCAAAGAGGTAGAGTACAGGCAGCTGAAGTGTGTGGGGGGTCTACAACAGGACAACCAACCAATGGAACTGAGGACGCAGCAACACCAACACACGATTCTCACTTTCATCAGAACTCAATCAAGAGATGGTGTCACTTAACTTTGCGAAATCCTGGAGAGAATCTTGTGTTATTTCTGGGACCACAGCAAACATGGAAAATATAGAGACGACCATAGCAGTCTCAGAGAGTAAAGACGTAACTGGAGATAATTCCTTGCTTCAAGAAAATATGAAAACTGAGGACACTTCAAGCGCGTTATATGACCAACTATTATATATCAGAACTTTGAAGACTAGTGAAAGTCGAGAAACCAGGGAGAACAAAGAAACATTGACGACTGCTGTAAACACAGGAGCTGTGAAAAGGATGGAAGCTGCAGGAACGTTACTCAGCTCTTCATTTACTGATTCAACAACAACTGGAATGGCGGCAACTTCACCAGACAAGTGCAAGTTCAGAAAATCGAATCAATGGCCACTGCGAACTAACACAGTGCAAAGAACATGAAGGGTCATGTTGTACAACCAGACTTTAGAACATGAAATTCATATTGAACAGGGGGGGGGGGGGGGGGGGGCGTAGCTGTTGCGGCGAGAGCGCAACCTTGCGCCATAGGTGGGACAACCCGGCTTGGAGGTGAGATGAAGTCCCCCCCCCCCCCCCCCGAATTCTGGGAGTATTTGTGCCATTCAAGAGACGTTGTCGTCATGCAGCTTGTTTCGCTACGGCGCGACAAATTTCGAGACATGTTGTACGAAACATTGCTTAGTATAACAGCGTCTAGACACTACTTATCGTAGGCACAGTAAACAAAACTTCAATTTTATTGTTTATTATTATTTTACTAGTAATACAATATACGTGACTCGCAGGTCCTCGCGAAGCCTGGAGAAGTGCCTTTTTTCGGTGTGTGTGTGTGCGTGTGGGGGGGGGGGGGGGGGTGGGGGGGTAAAGGGTTATAGATAAGAATTTGGCTGGGTGGATTATTTGAACTTGGACTTAAATTGTCCTGAATAGGGAGGAAGATATCTTTTTTAGAGACAATTTATTTTATAAAAAGAATTTTTGCAAGAGTGGATTACTTGGCTTGAATGGGGGCAAAGAGAGTGGTTGAAAATTTGAAGAGATTGTTTGGAGGGGGGATACCATTGGATAGGTGGTTGTGGATTGGGGAGATGGAGGGGGGTTGTTATAATGAGTCCAAAATCCCTGTCTAACTATGTATCAGGTAGGCCGGGATGGAGAAGAGGACTGATTTTTCTGTTTGGCCAGTCTGAGATTGTGGAGCAGTGGGGAATTTAGGGGAGGGGTCTAGACATCATCACCCCCTTATAGTGAAGTGCAAAACATTAGCCCCCCCCACCCCCCCCCCCCCCCCCCTCCCCCCTTATTGCTTAGTATAACAGCGTCTAGACACTACTTATCGTAGGCACAGTAACAAAACTTCAATTTATTGTTTATTATTATTTTATTATTCGTTTGTTTATTTATTTATTACTATTTATTTAGTTGTTTGAATGGGATTATGATATCTAAATATTCTGTAAATTTTGGCAAACTATTCCACTGATCAAACTTGAGGGGTGTAGATTTGTTACGGAGGGTGTAGTCAATTTTTCACCAGTGTTCTTATCTGATTGTCAGCAGATTTTCCCGCTGAATTTGACTCGGTATTACATAATGCTGGCGGTGATTAAAATCTGCAATGGACTAGCATCTTATCCAGGGGGGTAGCGATATTGCTAGTCGGCTTTGTGTTACAGAAACCGGGATGAACACAATATTTTGCAGGTATAGTAAATTGTACGGAATTTATTTGTATTTCGCGTCAAGTTTGACGAAAAAAAAAAACAGATGTAAAGAATGTCTGCATATAAATACGGCAAAATAATAATCTATGCCAGTGGCAAATTTACGGGAGGGAGGACGTCCCCTCCTTTTTAACAGAAAGAAAAAGCCACCTTCACACGCTCCCTCTCTTTTTAAGCAAGAAAAATCAAAGAAGCAGCCCCCCTCCCTTTGAGCAAGAACCCTTTTAAATTGAAGAGAGGCAATGTCGGCCGGCACAAAGACTACAAACAGTCAAAATGCAGAAGAACTACAACGCTTTGAGTTGATGTTAACCCTTTCACTCCCAGAGTCAAACCTTGCCGAGTCAATATAATATAAAATGTGGTTGTAACGTTTGAGTCTGTGGATGAAAGCTATTCAGCAGTACGTTCAAGTGGTCTTGTTTGTTTTTGCCGAATTTTTGCAAAATAAAATTCAAGATATTTTCCTCAGTTTTGAACTTAGTACTCCTGGGAGTGAAAGGGTTAAACGAGTTCGCATTTATAGCTACAGAGAGATGGTTTTACGATCTTTTCTTTTGTTGTTCTCCATTTTACACCAGTTTGGCTTCCATGTTCATCTACTGTATATTTCAGTAACAAATCAACGACATTTTCTCATGGCCTACATTCTTTTAGTAAAAATCTTCTATATAAGAGTGGCTGGAGGTCGTATACAAAATGGCGGTTTCTTCTTTTTTTTTTTTTTTTTGATGCACTTATGATTTTTACTAAAACTGAAGCCTCGTCAACTACCACTCCATCATAGAAATCTCGAGATCTAGAGCTGTCCGCTTTATACGAGAATGTCCGCTCCGAGAACTTCGACTGTATATTTTTTTCCATTTTCATGTCGGTGTTTTTTAACAAAAAACATCTATTGTGTTTTTAACAACAATAGAACATGTAAGTTATAATAAAGTTCCATAAACAAATACTTAAAATTCCTCTACCGGGAGTCAATTATTTGATGTTTACAAACTCTTAAAATTGCGGGTCCGTTCGAGTGACCCCGTCGCGCTAATAAAAGCTACAGTAAAAACCCGCAAGTACGAACCTGCATTTCCCAAGTTAGCCTAAGCCCCCCCGGGGGGGGGTACTCCCTATAATGGACTATACGGGGAGGCTCCGCCCGAAAGGGGTCCTATTTTAGGCTCGAGGTATTTGAAAGGGTAGGGATTTCACGAGTTGAAGTATATGAAAGGGTAGGGATTTCACGAGTAAATGATATTATTGTTTGGTTAACATCTCTACTGGTAATGCTTGATGATTTCTGGTGCTATATATTGTTCATTAAGTTAATTACAAGGGTATAGAAAAGGGATGCAGTGCTTCTACTGTAGGTATGTGAAAGGGTACTATTTTCATAATTTCTATGGAAGGTATATGAAAGGGGTACCTTTTCTGTGAAAAATGGTATTTGAAAGGGTAAGGGGTTGGACTTCTGGGCGGAGCCTCCCCGTATAAAACGTTTTTGAGTACCCCGCCCCCCCCCCCCCCCCCCCCCCCGGGGCCTAAACAGGTTCTTACATAAATGGTAATTAGCACAAATTTAGGCTATTCTTATTTTCTGAAGAAAAAAATTACATTGTAGCTAATAGAATTTAGTGGTATTCAGTCTATTCCTTATATGAAATCTGCATACCAAGTAAGTATTATGTAAAAATGCACCTGTGTCTCCAAAGAGGATCCAAAATGTTGACCTATCTTATTTGCCCAAGTGTATATAGATTTTAGAAAACAAGAACCTGTTTCAAATTTTAGGCTTAACAGGTTCTTGTATAGAGGGGGTCTAACTGGCAAATGTTAGCCTAACAGGTTCTTAAAAACTAGGTTCTCACTTGCGGGGTTTTACTGCAATAAACTTTAAAATTCATACTGAATAACCTAATTTGATACTCATCCGTTATCCCATCAAATAAATTACTCCCATAGCTCCAACTCGGAAAATGTTTCGCAATAGGTCTTTGCTTCGGAAGACTTTACCACTCGGATTGCATCTGTATTGTCCTTTTTGGGGGCTGGAGATATTTCATCGTCGGTTAGATTTTTCAAGCAACCAGGTAATGTCGCAGTAACTGCGGCCCAGGATACTTCCAGAATGTAAAAAACGGAGTTGAGTAGTTTAATCTCAACGAACGGCACATTGTTTGGGAAGAAGTGCTCTCCAGTGACGAAACGGATTCCTCGAACTGGCAGTACAAACGTTATAAACAGACAAGTGGCTAATGTAACAATGTTTATTTTCTTCAAACCGCAAGGTTTGGAGCAACAACCCTCGCTAGCGCTCGACCCTCGGGTTTCTTCTATATGTCTCGCAAGGCCTCTTAGCACCGCGGTCGATAGAATAATCGCTGGAACAACGAACTGCAGCAAGATTACCATATACCCGTAAAGCCACACATCAAAATTGGCCTCCCAGCTCACTCCCGGAGACGGGCAGTAACATCCGTTACACTTTAACACGGGCATTTCGTGATACAAGTAACTTAACGCAGGGGACAAAAGCAGCGCAGTCGATAGTATAACTCCCAGCAATGTGAGCACGATTTTCGCGGCTGAAAATGTCCATCGCCGCTCGTTTCTCAAATAACGCACCACAACAAATGCCGTGAGGTTAAACACGGATAGTGACATGAAACAAGCTGTGATGTTCGGCAGGATGTCACAGACGGTGTGATCCTCCACTCTCGTCATGTCGTTGACGGGATTAAGCTCATCACGGAGCAGTAAAATTAAATGTGCGAAGAGATTTCCAGTGTTCACAATCGTCTGGAACACGATGAAGTATTTGAGGTTGTTTGATGAGCGCCATCTTGAGCACTGGGAAACAGTAACACGCCACGTAAAGATTGAACAGTACTCCGCAACAGAACATCAACGGCGACACAATCATGTTATTATTTTCAGCTTGTGTACACTATTTTACGATGACAATCGATCAAACTATGAAGGTGACGTGATGAAAGCGTGAGATCGCTCGGGTTAAGTAACATTTGATATTTGGGCTCAAAATAATAAATTCGCGTGACTAATATTTATGCGCACTCATCAAAACACATTCTGGATTAGATTAACATAACAAAGTTGTCATGTCGACAAAGCAGCCGAGCATGAAAGAACGAACGAGAACAGTTACTACATCTACCCCTAAACTGTATAGGTAACATTTTTAGAGAAGTAGAGTGGAAGAAATGAAATATTTTGAACATCATTTCTTGCTTAACATAGGCACGCAATGCGTACACGAGTTAAGGTTTTTTTGGAGGAGGCGGGAGGGCAAATAATGGCGCTCCTGTTAGCGGTTTGTAGTGTACAGTTTTAAAATGATTAGCTCTGACGTAGATCATCACAGTGAAAGATTTGCAATTAAAGCCGTTGTAATGAGAAACCTGAAAAAAATATTAAATAAACTAATCTAACGTAAATATCTGAGTTTATTCGCCAAATAACAACCAGCTGATATTCTATTTTTGGTGTTCAATAGGGAGGATATTACAATATTGAAAACAAGCGTTTATGTAAATAATGATTCTTGTAATCTATGCAAATTGTACAATTGATTCATCATTGTGATCGGCGCTTACTAAAACAGATGTTATGAAATATATAGAATTGTCAAGTCAGGCTCAATTTCTTCAGATACATAGGCTACATCACCCGTCACTTTCCTCTCAGCATTCAAATCGTTTAGTAATGATTATTCATAGTCATAAAATTGCATGGTGGCGTCGTGAAGATTCAAAAAGCCGAGACGAATCGTATTCATCTTTTGCTGTAATCATAATTTTGTTGTTTTGGCAGTTTTTTGTCTTGTTATGCATAAAATGTCGCCAATTTATAGTAGAGGGGATATGCTTCCATGACACGTTAATAAAGTCAGTACAGTCAAACCTGTAGTACGCGTAGTGACCGCCGTAAATCATACATAGTTCCATGCGAAGACCAAGAAATTGCTTGTTCACCAATCCATTAACGAGCAACAAATCTGGTTTCCATAAACGTTTAATTTTTGCATGGTATCTCTTGAGGATTCCAAAATGGCGAAGAGATTATCGGTGCATTCTGAGGAGAGACAATTCAACGAAACATCCAACTCCGCGAGCTGGGTTGAATGCTTTGAACGAGCAATGTAACCAATTCCAGCATTCCCGATTCTGCCTCGAGCTAATCTTAAACAGTTCAATGGCTGATTAATGCTCTTTAAAAGAAGCCCAATGCTGCTACCTACATAATTACCGCTAAGATCTAGCGATACAAGACAAGGAAATCCCTCTACAACCTCACATAGATTCCTCAAATGACTTTCCCCCAAGTCGTTGTGTGACAGAGATAAGGCGCACAACTTTGTGAACTTTTTCATCTCTTGTAAAATCGTTGACAACTCAACGCTGACATTGTCATAGTAACCTAATCCATTGTACGAAAAGTCCAAGCCCGATAAATGATCTGGATTTAGAAGCTTCAAGAAGCCAGATAGTCTATCATCTCCAAGCTCCACTGCGCTAAATGCACAGACACAGAGTTGTACTGCAGGCCAGTTGTTCAAAGGGTGGATAACGCTATCCACCGGATAAATCACTATCCAATGGATAAGTGTTAACAAAACATACTACGCTATCCGTTGTATAGTGATTTATCGTGGATAGCGTTATCACCCTTTGAACAACCAGCCCCAGGTTCATGCTTTGACGTCAGTGCTTTTAAGACAGTGTCTGGGTTGCTGTAATTCACACAAATGTCTGTGTATACAGTAAGAATACTTGCTGGTTTGGTACCAGTGATATCGTCAACACGATTAGGAGAGGCTCCATTTGAAAAATCTGTGAAGTTATTTTGTTTATTTGCTGTAATGACAGCCTTGCAGAGAATCGTAGTGCCATCAATTCCTGTAAAATCAAAGCATCCCATTATATATTCATCATTATATTCCATCAAAAATTTTTCTCGCGCGCGATTGGTCTAAACACGTCACGTGATGCAGCTAAAACTGGGGAATATCCGGGTGATATTCCCCAAGTGATATTCCCCAGTTTTGAAAATTGCGTTTCACGTTCGCAGGTTCAGTTTTCGTCTCAAATAAATTGCTAAATTAAATAAAACTGATTGTTTTGAACAGACTAGAAATATTTTTGAACGCCAACAGAATTATTTTGATGTTTAACAGCTTGGCCGACCGAGATCTTCCACGGCAAACAGAGCGGCCTTATGAAAAAATATTTGAAGGATAATAACTACAATAGCCTCCATTTGGCTTCAAAAATATGCTCGGATATTTGTCCTTGGACATTATCTGTTCCTCGAAGCTCACAGTTTTCCTTGAGCTTCGCTCTCGGAAAACAGTTCGCTTCTCGGAACAGATAATGTCCGCGGACAAATATCCAAGCATATTTCCTCGCCAAATGGAGGCTGTTGTTTATATATACTTCATGTTTATAACCATGAGAGAAGCGGCGGCCTAATGGTTAGCTTTGTTGGACTCCAGATCGAGCGGTCAGGGGCCGAGCTCTGGCCGGGGCCATAATGTTGTGTTCTTGCACAAGACACTTTACTCTCACAGTACTCTCCACCCAAGAGTATAAATGGGTACTGATGACAAAATGCTGGGGGGGGGGGGGGGGGGGGGGAACCTGCGATGGACTACATCCCATCCAGCCGGGAGTAGCAATACTTCTAGTCGCTTCATAAGGGAGCATATCACCCTCGTAGCCTGCATGGAGATGTCTCCTATTTGGAAGCTACTATGCTCGTGAAGACTTTCCCATGTTTATAACCACTGCTCTCTCGCCAACCTCGTTCCCAGGGTCTCTCTTCCCTTGCCCCCTAGAACCTGGGAATGAGATTGCTCGGATATTTGTCCTTGGACATTATCTGTTCCTCGAAGCTCACAGTTTTCCTCGAGCTTCACTCTCGGAAAACTGTTCGCTTCTCGGATCAGATAATGTCCAAATGGCGGCTATTGTTTATATATTTATAAAATAGTGCCGCTTGAGTACTGTCAAGAGCGAAAAAAATTTGGTTGCTTTTGCTTTCAAATTGATTTATAGCTTCACTCACCAAGATTTCTGTTTCTTATATCAATTACTTGAACCACGTCATTTTCGTCTCTTGCAGAGATGTAGCCAGAAACGGCTCTTGCAATAAGATCATCGTCTTTGTCGCAATTTACACCTGGAGCTCCTCGCAAATGAACCACACGCAAAGGCCAATATTTTAAGACGTGTTGCAACGTAGTCAAGCTGGTAGTGTGAATGGAAGAATAAAGAACGGCTTGATTGATCTCAAATCCGGATAGCGTAACACAAGTCGTATGCATAAATTTCGAAGGGATCCACAAGCTTCCGCCATGTTGTTGTCTTTGTAGTACCCAGTGCCCACTGAGGCGATACTTTCCGGTCACGGTCACGCATTATTTTAGCACAATGCGTTGCGTGACTGTTACAGCCTCGTTCCCAGGGTCTCTCGTTCTCTCGCTTTTGCGGGAAGAAGAGAGACCCTGGGAACGAGGTTGCCTGATTTCTTCCGTCTTTCTTCCTGCTTCGTCCCTTCCCTGCAGCGCGATAAAGATCCAGGAGGGGGGTGAATAGGTTTGCGGATCGGTGGATTTGGCCAAAAAATTCGTTCGGATTACGGATTCAATGGATAATTTCCACGGATTTGCGGATCCTGCAGATGCAGTGGATTACGGATTGTTGCGATTTTTAGGACCGGATTTTGGATTTTGCTTATTATATTGTTCGGATCGTGGATTTCATCCTTCCTTATCAGTCAGGCTTCTCCGTAGCAAATATGACTTTCTTCATAAGACGTAACATTTTTGGAGTAATAAAAAAATAGTAAGAGTGACTTGACTCTGAAGATGACTTCCGCTCAGGTTGTCGAAACGTCAGTCACCACAACAGCCCTTTTCAGGACTACACTCAGCCAGATGATCATTCTAGAACAACTACTGATACTCCTGGGTTCCAACCATTTACTATCAACAATAAATCGCAAGTCATGTTTGCCTTATTGAGAAAAAAATTCAGTCCATTTGTACTAAAACATAAAATTTAACTCTAATATTATTTCAAGAATCTAGCCGCAAATTGTATCTATGGTAATGATAAAAATGAGTAAAATGAGTAAATGAGTAAAATGAGTAAAATGAGTAAATGAGTAAAATGAGCAAAATGAGTGAAATGAGTGAAATGAGTAAAATGAGTAAAATGAGTAAATTGAGTAAAATGAGTAAAATGAGTAAAAATGAGTAAAATGAGTAAAATGAGTAAAAATGAGTAAAATGAGTAAAAATGAGTAAAAATGAGTAAAATGAGTAAAAATGAGTAAAATGAGTAAAATGAGTAAAATGAGTAAAATGAGTAAAAATGAGTAAAAATGAGTAAAATGAGTAAAATGAGTAAATTGAGTAAAATGAGCAAAATGAGTAAAATGAGTAAAATGAGCAAAATGAGTAAAAATGAGTAAAATGAGTAAAAATGAGCAAAATGAGTAAAAATGAGTAAAATGAGTAAAATGAGTAAAAATATATCTAAGTTCGTGATGAGAATATCAAATTTAGAAATTTCTAAACAACAAAAATTCACCTCAATTATTGTCAACTTTTTGGGATAATCTTGTTCTGTTTTATTTTTTTATAATTAGGGCAAAATAATATTGTGACAAACTCATAGCAACTAAAAAACTTCAATTGATCCTCAAATTGCTGGAAAGCGCATTTCCGAGGGCTTAGGTTTTAAAATTTTCCCAGGAGAGCATGCCCGCGAACCTCCCTAGAAACTCCCGTCTGCGATGGTTGCTGCCCAACTTTCGGCAGTCATTTTCTCGTCCTTTGTTAACATCATACACAGCGTTTGAGCCTGAAAGTTTCGCGGATACGGATTATAGCAAAAATATTTGCGGATTGACGGATTTGGCCAAAAATTATAGCGGATTAGCGGATTCGCATACCCCTATTCACCCCCCTCATCCAGAACGAGCCGGCTGTGATAATGTATTCTATTCTATTCTAAATAGTGATTCTCTATAAAACAGTTTGGGTACCGGTCAGAGCACAATTAAATTGGAATTCACGGTTTTCCTACCTGACGAAGAATTTATCAGAATTGACCTGGAGAATAATTGACCAAGAGAATATTCTCTTGTAATTGACTTATCCCTCAAAGTATCAGTTGACAAAAGGAGAAGGAGAGAGGATAGAGAGGGTGTATAAAATATTGGACAGTTTTTGTCTGTTCAGTTCAAATTTCGGGCTATTTGTCAGATGTCAGTAAAACGTTGGTAATTGGTCGATAAAGACTGTTGAAGTTAAGACATAATAGTTAACATTTTTGGTCATTTCTCAGCCCGAGGGGTCCGAGGGTAATGGCGTAAGAATAATCCCAACCCTTCATTAAAAAACGTTTATTTTCTGTTGTAGATTTGAAAAGGTTTAGTTTATTTTGTGTAATTTTTATAATACACATAACTGAGTATCATGGTGTGACATATTATAACGAGTTTGTTGAGAGTTCAAACTCTTACTATACATATATCGTTTGGCCTGAAACTGCTATCCGCTCTCAGCGACTCTCGTTGACTCTCATGCGCTCTCGTCGAATTTGAACATTCTCAATTTTATCTTGAGAGTCGTCAAGAGTCAGAAGAGTCCAAACGTGACTCCTGGAGACAAGCATTCTGATTTACTGTGATACCCAAGTTTACTTATGGCAACTTTTCATACTAATTAGTCTAATTCTAGCGGTTTCATCTCGGCATCACCATCACGCAACACGATAAACTTTCAAAAAATGTTTCCAGCATTCACAGTTTAACGGGTTTCACTGTAAATGTATTTTCTGGGTCTGCGGAATGTATGACCTTTGTTTGGCTATCACAACTCCGATTTTTCCTTCGATTTCCTTGGAAATCCATTGTTGCGAATGATTTGTTTGTACGCCTCTGCGGACCGTTTCGGAGTGCGGGGTCGATTGGGGTCGTTAAAATCAACCCGGTGAATACCAAACCTGACGCGGTATCCATCTATCCACTCGAAATTATCCAGAAAACACCAAAGAAAGTAGCCTTTCACTCGAACGCCATCCAAGCGGATTGCCTTCAATGCTTCGTTCACATGCGAGGTCAGGTACTCGACTCGCTGTGTGTCGTTCAAAGCGGCTTCGCCTGTAAGATCGTCTTCACCATCAATAGCAAAGCCATTCTCTGTTATTATGATCTCGGGTTATCGTAATGTTCTTTCACCCAACTCAGCAACTTGCGCAAGGCCCAAGGAGTATTGTAAAGCCATACATTGGCACCTGAACAGGTAGAAATCATTGGAAGATTAGTATTTACAGTGCGACTACTCGAAGCGGGCCAGTTTGAAGAAAAGTAACCAATCAAAACGTTAATTGAGAACAAAGGATGGCGATAAACTGACCAATCGCGTTGAAGCATACAGACAGTGGACACCAACAAAGTGCGGATCTTTCGTGAAATCTAGACAGTTTATGATTAGTATTAATTTTCTTCAAACTGGCCCGCTTCGAGTAGTCGCACTGTAACCCTTTCACTCCCAAGAGTGCTTACTTCAAAACTGAGAAAAAAATCTTGAATTTCATGTTGCAAAATTTTCAAAAACAAACAGTACCACATGAAAGTACTGCTCAATAGCTTTCATTTGAATGGTCACACACTAGGGTTTCATATGAGTGAATCAAGGTTTGGCTCTGGGAGTGAAGGGGTTAAACAATTGACATTCAAGGGAAATCAATCACATTTATAAAATAATCAAAACCCAAGTGGAACCGCAAGCGTAAACAAGTGGTTTCACTGCAAAGGTTCGGACATTTTTATGGCGTCATTTCTATGGTCTATAAGAGTGTCAGTAGACCATGGGAAAATATTGTCAATTTTTTTTACAATGATATTGAAAGAAAATGGAAAATTGGAAGAAAAATTCAGTCCGAAATCACGCGCGCGAACTTCAAACACAGATAAAAGGTCGCAATCAGACTGCAGCGGATTAGTTTGATTTCCAATGAACAAAAATCCCTGCCTTGTACCAGCTAGGCACCGTTGCTAGTTTCTGATTGGGTAAAAAGATTCGGAAACTCTTCGAGTGCTTCAACGAAGATTTGCCAGAAACGGCCCATGTTCCCCCGACTGAACTCCAAACGCACCGCACCAGACCGGATGACACTAAATGCAGGGACACGTTGAATTTACCTTTCTGCCACGACGAATGAGCAGAGGTTTTCTTTTGCTGATCGGTCATGTAATTCCAGTCCACATCGGCTGGAAATTCTTTATGTTCAATAAGGAACGCACTGTACATGTTCAGAGCGAAGAAATCCGCTGTACCTTGGATGAGTTGCTTCTCTGGCTCACTGAATCGGGAAGTCTGACGGAATGAAATAGTACGTTAATAAACGTGTACGAGGATGCACTCCACATCGAGGCAAGCAGGGAGGGCTTCGTTCAAATAGATTTTTGTTATTTATTTTACAGTGTCCCCATTTCGTGGTTTTGTTATTGCTAATTTAGTATGACGCTTCAATAAATTCATTCGTTCGTTCGTTCGTTCGTTCGTTCGTTCGTTCGTTCGTTCGTTCGTTCGTTCGTTCGTTCGTTCGTTCGTTCGTTCGTTCGTTCGTTCGTTCGTTCGTTCGTTCGTTCGTTCGTTCGTTCGTTCGTTCGTTCGTTCGTTCGTTCGTTCGTTCGTCAGTTCGTTCGTTCGTTCGTTCAGTTCGTTCGTTCGTCAGTTCGTTCGTTCAGTCAGTCAGTCAATCAGTCAATCAGTCACAGTCAGTCAGTCAATCAGTCATCAGTCATCAGTCAATGAATCAGTCAATCAATCAGTCAATCAATCAATCAATCAATTCCTGAAAGCAGCATTAAAACGGTTTTCTAAAGACTATCGTAAAGCCAAAGCTAAAGTAATCATACATTGAACCAATCAGAACTCGAAGCAAAAACATGCACCCCGTGCAAACCGCGGGAAAACGCGCATGAGGCTGGGGTCTGGGGAAAAGAACAGGGGGCTGAACCTCCCGTTTCCCGTACATTTTACTCCCTTCCCGCCCTGGGGAACTTCGGGGCTCCCACTCCCCTGTCCCCACCCCATGAGTGTGGGTTGCACGCGGTAAGCGCAGACTCAATTTAGTTTCAAAAACCTTCCTACCTATTTGGAATTCCTTTACTTCGCTTTTCTCTTTCACGGTCTTCTTCATGACATCAGGCCAGTCTCCATTGACAAACACTGGATGAGCAAACCACCCGAGCCACCATTCTATACTGCGGTCAGCGGCATCTCTGTCAGCTTGCGTGTCAGTCTTGGGTTCGCCCCAGTGCACGTTGAGGATTATGGATACTTTACCTTGCTGTGTGGCGCGGAACACTTGATCGTATGTATGCCAAGCCTTGGCATGAGCAAGAAGCATTACATAGGCAACTGAAAGGAAAATTCAAAACATAGATTTTTAGATTCCATGATTTAGAGATAATACTGTTTTTTGCCAAACAGTGTGTGTGTGGTGGGGGGGAGGCCCAGGGGACAGGAACTTGGGAATAAATGGGGCAGTAGTCTACGGGAACCCGAGGTGACAGGAACTGGGAAAATAGGCAATTTGCAACATCGCATAATATTTCACAGTAAGAAGCACAGACAAAGACGGGATCCCAGGACCACTCAATTAAAAGGGAAAAGTCCTGGGAACGAGGTTGCTTGCCTGTTTGTAATTTATTCACTGAACAAGCACAAGACACACACTTCTACTCCCAATCTAAGTCCATTCCTCCTTTTCAACCCACACTTGTTTACCGTAACACAAAGTATTGATTACAAAAAATAAATTAAGTCGATGGCGGATTTTATATGCACTGTACCCACTATACCTTTGTATGTAGATGCGCGAAGATCTTTCTTGGCCGGCGGGAATAAACCAAATCCATGACCCATCAGAGCTGCTTCCCAGGGTTCGTTTATTGTGATCCACCATTTGACTCGGTCACCAAACGATTCGAAACAAAACTTGGCGTAATCGTTGAAAACGTCGGCCATCTCTGGATTCAACCACCCGTCATACTTGTCTTGCAGCGCTTGAGGGAGATCGAAATGATACAAAGCGACCATTGGAGTGATGCCGCGTTCTAGCAGAGAGTTGATCAGATCGTTGTAGTAGTTTACGCCAGCTTGATTCACCTCTTCAAGCGTTCCTTTCGGTAAAACTCTCGACCAGGAAATTGAAAACCTATAATACCCAACCCCAAGGTTTTTCAATAACTTGACATCTTCGTCTTTTTTGTGGTAAGAGTCGCAAGCTATGTCGCCTGTTTGTTTCATCGCATCATGAGTGAATTTATCCCAGATGCTTGGTCCTTTGCCGTCTGCGTCCCAGCCGCCTTCGACTTGATACGCCGAAGTTGAAGTTCCCCACATGAAATCTTCGGGAAATTCACCATAGAGAAACTCATCTCGCCCTTCTGCCATGACTTCCAAGATAAGAAGGAAGAGAAAGTGATTCAGAAATGATATGCGCCACATCGCGTGACACTTCGTGGTCTCTAATTTTCCGTGTCGTCACGCGAGGACCGGAATTTTTAAAGGAATGAATATTAATAGCTATTGTTTTAGAACAATATGATATCTGGAAAACGTGTTTCTCATATATTTGAATTTTCCACACGCTGATGGTAGCATACGCAAATGATCCTTTTGATGAAAATCGATAGAAGGTTTGCGTGACTCGTGACTATTTTATTGGCGTCATACCGGATGTTGGAAAAATGTAAACAATGGACTTCCCGCCGATGCGCGCGAAAATCGTCCCCACTCCTCCACTCGCTTCTGTAACTTCTGTGATTTGTACTCCGTTGTTCTTTGTCCAATGATTGCCATCAAAATCATCAATTTACATATTTACTACAACTGCTCACAGTATTTATTGAATCTGCAGCCACAATGTCGGTAAGTATCTCTCGGATTATAATTTGTCGTGCCAATGTACAAGACAATTGAATTTTTAATGTCTTTGTGTTCTATAAAGTCGTCGCTGCCATCTGAAACAGAGGAAGGTTTCATTCGAGGACAATTTCCTGAGGATTTTATTTGGGGAGCAGCGACTGCGGCCTATCAGATCGAGGGTGCGTGGAACGAGGATGGAAAAGGTCCGAGCATTTGGGACACGTTTTGCCATGTCGGAGGAAAAATACATAATAATGACACAGGAGATGTGGCTTGTGATAGCTACCACAAAATCGAGGAGGATGTATCACTCCTAAAGAATCTTGGTGTGGGTTATTATCGATTTTCCATTTCATGGTCCAGAGTGTTACCCCAGGGAACAATAGACAAAGTGAATCCCCTGGGAGTCAAATATTACAACAAATTGATTGACACGCTGCTAGCCAATGGGATCAAGCCTGCTCTGACACTGTACCACTTTGACCTGCCGCAGGCGTTGCAAGATGTTGGTGGCTGGCGCAATCCTAAAATATCTGATATCTTCAAAGAGTATGCGCAGTTTCTGTTTTAAAGAGTTTGGAGATAGGGTTGGGATGTGGTTAACAATTAACGAGCCGCATGAAGAGGCCCTTGATGCTTATGGTCTTGGTGCTTTTGCTCCTGGAATAAAAGACATGGAGACAGGGCCATACCAGGGTAAGTGTGAACAACATCAAATTTCTCATTTCATTGTGAATACATTGTCAAGCAGGCTAGTGATAAGAGCCCCCTGGGGGAGGGGGCTCCCATATGAAAAAGATGGGGATGGTCAGCATACCTTTTAGGGATAAATGGGGTTCTCCCCCCCCCCCCCCCCCCCTGGACAAGTTCACTAGGGGGGAATAATCTTATTGATTTACTCCAAATTCTCCCCACTGGTATTAATTTCCAGTGCCACAAAATTACATGTTGACCTGAGTTAAGAGAACTTCTATATTTTTGACACAGTTGGCCACAACATGTTACTGGCTCATGCAAAAGCATGGCACACTTACGATAAAGAGTTTAGAAGTACCCAGCAGGGTAGGGTGAGTATTGTGGTTAATGCACAGTGGTTCGAGCCCAAGACAGACAAGGAAGAAGATATCAAGGCAGCTGATCGCGGCATGCAGTGGTACCTGGGATGGATGGCACATCCTGTCTTTGTCAATGGTGATTATCCTGAGGTCATGAAAACACGGATTATGGAGAAAAGTAGAGCTCGAGGACTATCTTCCAGGTTTGTTTTATGGCATATATAGAAATATATTGTTCAGTGGCAGATCCAGACCTGTTTATAAGGTGGGGCCCGAAAAATTATTCCAGCCCGTCGAGCCATAAGTATTTTTGCCCACAAGGGGAGGGGGGCCCTCCCCACTGTTATTATCAGCGAGGAGAAATAACTTTTTAAATTGAAACCAAAAGGGATAATTCTCAACATCTCCAAGGCGAAGGAGGAGGGGGAGCGAGGTGGGGAGAGAGAAGAGAGTGATATGAAACAGCTAGCTATAAACACCCAAAAATATTTCCATGTGATATAAATACAAATTAACCAAAAAATCTAACCTATCACCACACAGGTCTAATGACCATTTTGAGGCTGCCAGTAAAAATAAATAAATTAAAAAAAATGAAGCTAATTAGCCCCCAGGGTGGGATGCTGTCCAATGCCAGGTTACCCCCCAGCATTTTGACAGGTTATCCTAACAGTTCGCCGGTACCCATTTTATACTTCTGTGTGGAGAGAGTTAAATGTCTTGCCCAAGAACACAACACACAGCACTCGAACCAGGACTGCTCGATCCAACTGTCCAATGCACTAACCACCGCGTCTCCCACTCATTATGGTATATTCTAGTTTAGTTTAAATTACTCATATTCATAGCATATCTTTTATTTTATTTCATTCACATAGTTTAATTTTTGTACAGCGCATTTGATCATATTTACATGTTAATTTGCGCCATATAAATAATAAATATTATTATTATTATTATAACAATGTTGTAAATGTGGGCTAGTAGATTACGGTAAAATTCCTAGCCCAGTGGTTATCATATTTTGGCATAGGAGTTGTCCATACCTACCGAGGGGTTAAGGATCGATATAAAAAGAAATTCATTTCTTTCTACAAGAGTAAATTAATTTGTATAATAATTATATCATTAAGCAAGTTTCTGCATTCTGATTGTAGGCTTCCATCCTTCACTGAAGAACAGAAGAGGTTGCTAAAAGGCACTGCAGACTTTTTAGCCCTCAATTTCTATTCAGTGTCATTTGCTGAACATCATGACTTGTCCAAGGAGGAAAATGTCACATGGGGCTACTTCACAGATCAGGAGATGAAGGCATCTAGAGATCCACCTGGCTGAAGGGTCAGTGTGTGTACTAATAACCCCATTTGTAACTTTTCCATTCCAAATGGAATAATGATAAGATATTTTGACCCAACCTCGTTCCCGGGGTCTCTCTTCTTCCGCTTTTGTTGATTTTTGACCATTGTATTTTAGTTGTCATTGTCCCTGAAAGCCTCCTTGGAGAGAAGCCAATAAAGTTTGTATTGTACACAGGGGCAGATCTAGGAAATTCAGAGGGGGCCATATCCAGGGCTCGTGGAGCCGGTTTTTGAGTGGGGGCTAATGCGGATGCGCAAGTGTGAGCCAACTAGAGGGTCTTCATGCATTTACACCTGCACTTGCTGTGTTCAGCGGATTTCTCCTAAAACGCCATTGCGAACCTCTGTGGAGAGAGGATTAGACCTACAAGGAAATGAAATTTCAAGGGCCATTGAGACATGCATGCTTAACACCAGAAGACGACTAGGTTTTATTAGTTGCATTGTGTAATCATATTCAATGTTTTACGTCAGTATTGATATGTCAAAGTTATTTTACTATAAACACTTTCAGGTGATCCCTCTTGGTTATATTGCGTTCCATGGGGCATGCGCAAAATACTGCGCTGGCTGAAACAGCAGTATAATGATCCAGAAATTTTTATTACTGAGAATGGATTTAGTGTCCATGGTGAACATGATCTAGAATTACCAGCCGCTCTCCAAGACAATGACCGAGTTACATACCTCAAGGGATACATCAACGAGCTTTGAAGGCGGTCATACTGGATGGCGTGAAGCTAAAGGGATATTTTGTTTGGTCACTGTTGGATAATTTTGAGTGGGATGATGGTTATCGGTTTAGATTTGGCATTCATCATGTGAACTTTGATGATCCCAAGAAGCCACGCACTCCAAAATGTTCGGCAGACATCTACAAGGAGATTGTGGCGAAGAATGGCTTTCCTAATGAATGATGATGAAAAAGGTTTTGAATTTCTTGTAGTTTGATAATCATTATTTTTACATTTTATATAAGAAAGGTACAATGACCACGGAATAACTGCATTTCATTGCAGAGTGATAACATGTAATTTCTCCTTACAATACTCCTTACAATGTTTTATTATTATTATTATACATTCAACTCACTATCTCTTTTCTGATTGGCCGAAAGCGTACAGTGAATTTTCGAAATCAGCGCCTTTGATAGCATCTACGTCATCTACCTACAGATTATACAATAATCATGTCAAGTGCACTCAAGGTCACGGGTAATCATGTCAAGTTCGCGAGAGGATCACAGGTAATCACGGGTAATCATGTCAAGTTCGCGCGCTTTGCGTTGCTTGCCGCTTATAAGTAGACAACATCGTTGGCAAAAACATTTTTTTTTGTTGAATGTATAATAAAACAATAATACGTTATATTATTCACATATTATATGAGAGCAGTCTGTCACTGAAATAAAGAATCATCCATATGTTGCTAAGCAACAGGATGACACTGACATCACATCTTGTATTTTTCTGGTCATGCTACAATAATTTTATTTGGCTATACATAAACAGCACTCGACTGTTAATATTATCCCTTTCACTCCCATGGGAAATACTGTATTTTTCTAAAATGGTAACTATAGACCCAAAGACCACAAGTAATATACCATTTGAAAGGTATTGTTTGGGGTATATCATAAAGCACCCCAACAGACATACAGGAAGTCACAGATTGGATTGAAGAGTGTCCAAAATGAAAAAGAAAAACGTTCAAAAATATCTTATTCCTTGCATATATTGAGTATACCCCTAAGCAATAGCTTAATTTGCAGCTCTTGGTGTGTGGTGTTATCAGATATTAACTTGACCTTAAAAGTGTAAGAGGCAAAGTTGCAAAAGTTGAAGGGTGGTTAATCAAGTCTAATATAGGAGGGGGTATGATTTTATGCTTCCAATGTGCAGATCTCACAAGATCTTTTTGGTGTCCAAATTTCATGCAAATGGACCCAATATCGAGCTTGTAATAGCATCTTGTGCCATATGGCACTATTGGGAGTGAAGGGTTACGGAGGGACAGGCCCTAGGGGTATGGCAACCCAGGAGTAAGGGGTGGAAGTCTAAGGGAGGCGGGAAAAGGTGACCCTAGGTGGTGGGAATAGGGCGAGATAGGAAGAAATTTAGCAAAATTGCACAATATTTTGCAATAAGAAAATAAAGGGCAGGGACCGGAAGTAAATTGTGGGAAGTTCAGACCCCTGCGACCCCCCCCCCCCCCCCCCCCCTCCCGTGTCTTTTCCTTACAAATGAAGTAGCGCAAAGTACTTTTAATCTAGGAATTCCAGGGGTCCTCCATATAAACCAGAAGCTCCTTTATATATTACTGTGAGTGTTGAAGCCTGGACTCGGAAGTTTTTCACCGTTAGTTCATGACCCCTCCGCCGCCAGCATTTCTCATAAACCTGTAAAAATCTCCCCGCTTGGCATCGGCTACGACAGGATGATCGGCGCGAATCACTTTGTGTGCCTGTTTTTCGTAGTGCTCTGCAATGCCAAACAATTCTCGATGTTCTGCGATCTGAACTGGTTCGCCCTCAACAGCCGGTCGCATCAATGTCATGTATAGTTCGCCTTTCCGGCTTCCCAACCCTGGTCTTGCCACACAACGTCAAGATTTAATCTTGTACCGTGCCAGGAAGTATTGGTCCGTCAAAATACAATTCAGGCTCCAGTGTCCTCCTCTGGGACCGGAGATGTGAAAATCCTTTCCTTTCCACACCTCTGTTCTCAGAACAACTCGTGGCGTAATTGAATACATCCGTCGTGATGTTCTACCTAAACGCACTATATCTTCTGGTTCAAGAAAACTAATTATATGCCGCAACACCAAGTCGTCCAGTTGCTCCATGTCAAAGCAGAATTGTCAGCAGTTTTACAGTTACATTGATCGAATGTTCTTCTCTGCTCTCGGCTCGAACAGTTTTGAAAGTTTCGTTTCTCTCCAAGCTTTTCTGGCTTCTCCGAAAAACTTTCCCCCGGAAGTCGCGAACCGAAAATCAAAATGGCCGAAATGTGTAATGTCTATTTTTAGATCGATATGCATCAACGAAAACGCTTATCTGGCTTATATAAAAGATAAATGGGTAATATTCTGTAAATACAAAGCACAGTTTCGATTTCAAAAATATCTGCCGATTTAAAGTACTTTTTGGTGTTACAATGTAATAGCTGCCGTTTCAACACGTCCGCTTAATGTCACGCGACTGAGAAAGCGTGACGCACGCGAACTGTAACGCAGCACAAAGTTACATGCAGTATGTAGTTGCATCATGTCTGAGTATATGACAACAAACGACAAACTAAGTTAGGAAGTTATATTTCGGTATAACATATACCATCATCAGACTGAAAACAGTTACATTTATTATTACATGTAAAATGTAAAGTCTGTTGGCAGAACTGTCAACAGTGTAACGCTTTATATCGAAAGTTCTTCTCTTGTCCAGATACTCGTCATACTCAGGTTCGGTACGCACGCATATTGTTACTTGTTTTAATATATCACCCGACACACTGTAGCAACAACTCGAAAGTCTTTCACGTCTAGTTGATGACCGCCTCCACAGCCAACATATCTCATAAACCTGTAAAAATCTCCCGATCTGGCTTTAGAGACGACAGGATGGTCAGAAATCACAGTCTGCGCACGTTTTCTGTAGTGCTCAGCGATGCCAAACAACTGCCGATGCTCTGCTATCTCAATTGGTTCTCTTTCAGGTGGACTCAAAGCTAAGGTGGACTTCGGTGACGGAAGGCAGCGTGCATCCGGTCTCATCAATTTCATGAAGATTTCACCCTTTTTATTTCCCCAGCCTTGATCTTTCCAAATAACCGACATGGTGAGTTTCTTGACTGAACTACAAAGCACTGGTCCATCAAAATACAACTCGGATGGACAAACAATAGCAGCGGAGACGTGAAAATCCTCTCCTTTCCACACCTCGGTTGTCAGAATAACTCGTGGCGTAAGTGAATACATCCGTCGTGATGTTCTACCTAAACGCACTATATCTTCTGGATCAAGAAAACTAATTATATGCCGCAACACCAAGTCGTCCAGTAGCTCCATGTCAAGGCAGAACTTGTCAAAAGTTTACAGTTTCATTTATCGAATGTTCTTCTCTGCTCGAACAGCTTCTCACTGGCTTTTCCGAAAAAACTTTCCCCCGGAAGTGTCTTTCTTCACGATTGCGTGACGAGCCAATGGAGGCTACCGGAAGTCTGACCAATGTTTATTTTTAGATCGATATGAGCAAAGCACCAGTAAATCACGCGAACCGTATTTGTAGACACGGTTCGACTTTACAGTAACATACGGCTGCGAAAACGTCTTCGTCTACGTTCGATTTTCGTTGCGCGTTGTTCCTGTCGCAGTTTATGAAAACAGAAATGCATAAACTGAAGTCTAAACTGAAGAGTGGAAAACTGTTTGGTCGTTCTAAGCGTGAAAAGCCAAGTTTGGAGATACTTGACGATTTATCGTTAAGTCATATAGCTAGTTTCCTTGATCCAGAAGATATAGTGCGTTTAGGTAGGACATCCCGACGTATGCATTCACTTATGCCACGAGTTATGGCGTGGAAAGGGGAGGACTTCAGCATCTTCGGCCCCGGAGGAGGACACTGGGCTCCCACGGCTCCTGGATTTTATTTTGACGGACCAATACTTCCTAGCACGGTGCAAGAATTAAATATGGACGTTGTGTGGCAAGACCAGGGCTGGGGAAACAGGAAAGGCGAACTGTACATGACATTGATGCGACCGACTGTTGAGGGCCGAACCAGTTCAGATCGCAGAACATCGAAGATTGTTTGGCATTGCAGAGCACTACGAAACTCAGGCACATAAAGTGATTCGCGCAGATCATCCTGTCGTAGCCGAAGCCAAGCAGGGAGATTTTTACAGGTTTATGAGAAATGCTGGCGGCGGAGGGGGTCATGAACTAACGGTGAAAAACTTCCGAGTTCAGGCTACAATAATGCACAGTAATGCAGACCAATACGAAGAACCCCTGGAATAATTTCTATAGTAAATGTACGTTGCGCTAGGTACTTCATTTATCAAGAACTGATCTGTCTGTCTGTAGCCTGAGATCAGGCTCCTAAAGAAAATTTGTGAGCAAAGCGAGCCGAGTCGCTCGTTCTCGCCCCAGGCGAGTCTGTCTGATCTGACTCAATTTTGATTGGCTAAAAGCATATGTACATGTGTTGTGTCATATCTACAGACACAGGTATTTATGCATGTAGGTAAATAATGTAGTCTGAAGTGTCTGTTAGCGGCCACTAAAAATAAATTAAAATACAGTCAAGCTCCAGTAAGTGGACACCCTAGGGAAGCAGAAAAAGTGTCCACAACTGGAGCTGGCCGCTTACGGGAATGTGCAAATACAAAGTTTGTATGAGCTAGAGTTCAAACAGGATTTTGTCAAGGTGGCCGAAAGTAGAGCTGTCCGCTAACAAGAGTGTCCGCTCTGAGAGCTTCGACTGTATTCCACAATCCGCCCAAAATGATGATTTAGTTTTTTAAATGTATAATAAAACAATAATTATTGCATTTGGTTTTCACATGATATCGAAATTATCAAGGCCTCAGTTTGTATTATCCGCCTCAGCCTTCGGCTTCAGTAGATAACACAACCCTCAGCCTTGGATAATTTTCGCTATCATGCTCAACCTCATCCAATAATATTGTATATTATTGTTTATAATTATCTTGCCAAAGACAAATCTGAACTTCCCGTTTTCTTTGCAGCTACCGCCTCTTTTGTTTCGTCTTGTCTCTTTTGTTTTTGTTTCCTTTATTTACGGACATACAACCCAAGCGGCCTGGCCTGCGAGTGCTCAGATGAGCTAAATTATGACAGCCACCCCTGGGCCTTATTGTTAATTTGGAGCTGAAGCCTTCTATATTAACTTTTCTTCTGCTTCCTCAAAGGACATACTTTGATAAACAACGAAATGTTACCAAAAATTCAATAACTTTATTCTTAAAATGACATGCATAAAAATTCATTTTCAACAATTCTTCAACTCAGCAACAATGATAAAAGTATTTTAACAGTGTTATTATTACTACTGATCAGGATCAATAATGATTACAGTTGTCAACAGTGATCAATTTTGTATAAAAACAAAAATAATACAGCATTAACAGTTGTTCAACAACTTACTGCAACATGATGGCATCCATTTAGTCTCCTTCGCAGCCGTTATTTGGGTTGTCACGCAATGCTGGGAGAAGCGTTGTGTGACAACCCAAATAACGGCTGCGAAGGAGACTAGCATCCATTTCATTTGTCGTAATTTTACAAACAGTATTGTAGTTATTGAGGATACACTGGTAGTTCCATGCCTTATAGCAATACACACTAATTCCTAACCAGACGTCTCTATTGTGCCTTCATCAGACATTTTTCTTCCAGTAAGGCACTGTAGACTTTTGTAGCAGGTCTCAATCCAAAATCTGTCTTCAACTTGGATCTGAGATGCAAAAAAACCTGACATGAAGATTTAAACACCTAAATTAAGCTAAGTTCACCCCAAGCCTCGCTTTCAAAATGGAAACTTGTAAAATTTTATCATGAACGAATTCCCAAAGCAGCAAAAGATGAAAAGAATACCCACATGAAAACAGTGTGAAAGTGCCAGAGGTTTGGGAAGAATGTAGTGGTCTGTACATAGTGTAAATGAGGCTTGGAGGGGAATTTTGAGCAACTGATGTAATCATGATGAAGGTTTATTCCAACTGAAGGGAGCATAGCCAAGGAGTAACTTGAACTTGTGACTGCCGAGAAACAAATGCAGCCAGTGCTCACTGCTGGTTACGAGTGGAGGACATGAAGTCCAGCACCCTGGCTACTTAGCCACACTCACTCAACCCCCTAATATGGGGGGGGGGTAGGGAGCGGGAACCCAGGAGTAAAGGGGGTTGGAAGTCTATGGGAGGCAGGAGAAGAGAGGGTAGGAAGCAGGATGCACAAGATGGTAGGAACTGGGATAAATAAGGAAACACTTCACAACATTTTGTAATATTTTGAAATGTGAAAAGCAAAAAGAGGGAGCTGGGAGTAAAGTACAGGAAGCGAAAAGTTAACACATCCCTGTCTCCCCACTCCCCCCAAAAAAATCCCTGTCTCCCCCCCCCCCCCCCCTTACCTACTATATCACACCCCCCTACTATATCTCACCTTCAACAATCTGCAAGATTCAGAGACATGTAACTCAAGACTCCACACAATCATCCTCATCGGCATCATCAAACTGCCCAGTATCTGATGGGCACGACAGCTGTACCTTGCAGGGGGGCGGTGCAGGGGAAGAATACACAGCTGATTCATAGTTCGCAGTCTAGTGAAAGCGTGCGAAGCAGGAGGGTACGAGAACAGCAAGTTTTGCAGTTGGTTATCAAAATGTACTTTGTTTTGGCTCCTTTCTTGAATGTTTTCAGCACTAGATTATAGGCCAGGGTATCTTGTATTTCCTTATCCCAATCTTCAGCAGTGTCCTGATTGTTTGATAGAGGGCCATCTGATGGAGGCCCTTCTGGTTGGGGACCATCTGTTTGAGGACCTTCCGAGGGAGCCCCATTTGATGGAACCTTGTTAGCTACATTTCTTGGATCTGGGTGATCTTTCAGCTCATTCAAATTCCCAACATTAGATTCATTGTCAATGAAAGCATCTGCATCTTCAAATATTTCACTGTAGATGCTTTTAGAATGTTCAACAATGGATTCTTCTCTCTGAGGTTGGTACATCACAGAAGACTTTGGAATAAATTCTCCTGTGGTTTGTTCCTTGGTTTTAACCTCTCTTTCATCTGGCCCTACAAAGACAGCCACAGGTTTAAACATACAACTAATTTACAAGTTGTGATTGGTGGCTGGAGAGATGGGATTACAGTAGAACTCCAATATAACGAACCCCTTTATAATGAAGTCCCCGCTATAACAAACGATATTCTTCAGTTACAGTAAAATGTATTGAACAGAACCCTGATATAACGAACCCTCGTTATCACAAATACATTTTCCCATTCCTGTGGCACTTGTTATATCGGGGGGCACTGTACTTGCATCATATCTGAATCTGGTTTTGGATATATACATGTAGTTTATTCCAGTTGGATCCTACATGATTTGGTTTGCTATACGGAATGAACCCTGCATCCATAGTTGTATTCAGGTTCTTTCTAATACATGTCAACCTTTTTCAGATTTCTGTTCCAGCAAAAATAGAAATCTGAACAATCTAGATTACTACACTTTTTTTCACACTTTATTTCATTTCATAATTACCTCCATCAGAAACCAGATTAAATGTAAATAATGCTACCATAGTTGTTTACCTTCATGTGACTTCCATATTGACAAACTCCTTTTCATGGCAAACTCCAATGCTGCCTTCATTAAAACTTGTCTCCTCCTCCTCATCATCATCATCACCATCATCTTCATCAGAGTCATTTCGTTATCGTTATTGACCTCATTCAATATCTGAATCGTCTTCACCTCATCAGGTTCAATATAATCTTCCCTCAACTTTCCGCGCCAATTCTCTTTAAGGTTGGGATCTTTTTCTGGATACTGGACTTGCTTTGTCAGCTTTGGGACTTTCCAGCTTTTAATTTAAATTTATTCTTATCCAAGTCCAGTCTCAAAAGTTTCTTGAGATTTAGGAGTTCCTTGGGGATCTTTGTGAGTTCATTGTCAAACAAATCTAGGGTTTGAAGGTTGGTCAAATTTGCAAACGAACTTGGAAGTTCTGTGAGGTAGTTATTGTTCAACTTCAACTCGATGAGACTTTGTGAGGTTGCCAAAATTGTCAGGAAGCGTTTTCAAGTAGTTTTGCGACAAACTGAAGGTACCAGAGCTTGTTAAGTAAACAAAAAGAGGGAGGCAGACTTTTGCAAGCGATTTGACCAAAATCAACCATTCCAAATTTACCAACGAACCAAAGTTTTCTGGCAACTCACATAGCTGATTCTCATCTAAATGTAACTTTTGTAGATTGACCATCCAGCCAAAGCTACACGGCAAAGTAAAAAGCCAGTTGCCGTTCTGGTATGCCCTCCTTTCAAGCTCGCAGATTGTACTACCCAGCTGTAGCTTTTCAAGCTTTTTCAGTTCCCCCATAGTGTCCGGTAACTTAGAGATATTGTTTGCCAGAAAGATCTAGAGTTTTTAATGATCTTGCCAGATACAGTTTCCAAAGGTATCTGGTAGGGGACTTCCTAACAACTGATTATCAGCCATTCCAAGAATTCTCGATGCAAGACAAACGTCCAAACCAAGATGGCAACGACGTAAGATCATTATTGTCAATGAAGAGTTTTTCAATAACTTCAGCTGATTGAAATTTTGTCAGGTAAAGTTTCAATTCTGTTGCCACTCAGGTCAAATATCTTCAAATTAGGAAGATACTCCTACTGATGTTGGTAAACTTGTGAGCTTATTATGGCTCAAGTTAAAGATCTCAAGTTTGCTCAATACTCCAGTATCATCTGGAAGATTTGTAATATTATTATCTCCCAACTCAAGCACCTTTAGATCCTTCATACAACTAAAAGACTTGGGCAAGCTTGTCCAGTTTATTCTCATCTAGCCTCAACTCCAAGAGACATTCCGTGAGTCCCTCTTTCCACGATTCGATTCCATTGCCAATGGCGTCCAGTATTTTCAAATGCTGAAGCTTCGACAAAAACTCGGGCACTTCACGGAGACAGTTCTCATTTAGATGAAGTGCCTCCAAGTGTCCGAGTTCTTGTAATGTATCTGGAAGTTCTTCCAACTGATTTCCGTAGCAGATAAAACTTTCAACGAAGATAAATGGGAGATTCCTTCGGCAAGCTTTTCAAGTCGTTGTAGTCGAGGGTGAGAATGGTGACGTGACGAAGAGTTTCAGAGAGAATTTCACATGGCAAACGTGTTCGAGATCTAAAGAAGACAGTTCTAAGTTGGTTTCTCCATTCAAAATAACTTTTTCCACGATTTCTTTGGCCTCTTCCATCGCAACAAAACGAAACAATCCAGCTCTGTCACTGTCACACGTGTTTTGAATCAGAAAGCCTCGTTTTGGTACATAGGGAGGAGATGGTACGGTGGAAGAAGTGGGGGGGGGGGGGGGCGGGGGGAGGCAGGGTGGAGAAGTTGTGGAATCTCGTTTTATATGGATTGGGTGCGTACCTCGTGTTTTTTTTTTATGTTAAAACTTTTAAATTTATTGTTTGGCTGAAACCATGGATCGTTGATGCGTTTTTACGATCCATGCTGAAACTAAGAAATATTTCGAACTACAATCTAGGTTTTGAAAATTAATTTCCAGTCTGGGGCCAGGGGAGGCGGTGGGGGGTGATTGTCGAAAACCTGGTGGCATTCTAAAAGAACAAGAAGTTCCTGTCATATTTTCTTCCTTTATACCCTAAAGGTACCAGAATAACTCTAATGGTGGTAGTTTTAGATTTAAACACCCTATTAAAGTGGTCAATCAATCAATCACTTTATTTAAACACGATAAATCAATCAGCAGAGCTGGTGGGGTCGTGCAATAATGACGATCACACCGTCATCACGTCCATCCTAGGGTCTGGAATTAGGACCAGAGTATGACAATTGATTTGGAGCAAGTCAACCATAGCAGGCCCAGTAGGAAATAGGGGAGGTGGGGGGGGAGGGACGCCGTACCAAAGGAGACCAGACGAAATGATTTGTAAAGAAAATACTAAAAAGCTCAGTAACATTAGCTAAAAAAGCCCGTTTACGGGGATGCGTAGCATGAATTGTTTTCTGTTGAAAAATAAGGAAATGGGAAATTTTTAACGATAGGAATGTATAATATGTAAAACACTTACGTTATGCAGTCGTAGAGATATGTGTTGATGTAATTCCCAAGAGAATAAAACAATAAAGGAGATTATAAAAAGAAAATATTTGTTTCAATTGTAGTCTGAAGTTGCGAGGGATGAAAATTTTTTTGGGGGGGGGAGGGTGGGGGAGTCGCATAAGAGGAGTAATCCTCTGTAACTTGCCCCTTGTATTTACTCTCTAGTTACTCTTGTGACTATTTAGAGGATTCACCAAAAATCACTAGACTACAGCTCAGCAAGATTTTGTTTCCTTTAATAAAATTATTTTATTTGATAATTAAAAATAATTCTTGTATGTCCTAAATATTTTTACAAAAATATACTGTTATTTTCAAATTATCCACAACACAATAAAAATTGGTCCAATGATCAATACAAGGCAGCTCTAAGCCCTCTAGCCAGGGTCAGCCAGGGCCGAGAGAGAGTAGTGGAAAACCAAAATACTGTAAAAAAAAAAACCAAGTACAGTTGAACCTCTTTCTACAACGGCCACCCTGGGGCAGAATTAAACTGGCCGTTGCAGGGAGGATTCAATAAGAGTGAAAAGTATGGATAGACGTACGATTGGGACGAAAAATTTAGCAATGTCTTCTGGGATAGAACTGTAACCTGGCCTTATACTCATCCTAGTCTCCGACGGCTCTAATACATTTATCTGTCTAATTTTACCGTCCTTAAATTTATATTTAGACGGAATTCTGTCAGACAGAATTTCGTCTTAGACGAGTTTCCCGTCTTCTAATATGAATTCACTAATTGTTGTAGAGATTACCCTTGGCATCACTATCATCGTTGTCATTGTTGTCGTCGTTGTCACCACACACCACCACCATCATCAAAATAATATGATTTCCACTACAATCAAAATCTATCATCTCCCTCCAAGAAACTTTCCTAACAGTCCTCCATGACTGGTAGGGACTTGCAGTTATGCCAAAATCCTCAATCACATTCTATATTCGCTAGAATGTTTCCAAGCAGTGGCATTTCCGTCGCACAAAGCTTTAACAGCTCTTCTGTAAGCTTCATCAGGTGTAAATCCCACCAGCTTGTTCCATAGAGCTTAACATCTTTCCTTGCTGCCATTTCCCCCACCCTAGTCTCTATCTCTTCTGGACTTGTGTATTGAAAATGACCCTCACTTGAGAGATCCTGCAATCAATCAAAGCCACGATAATAGAATGTTGCATGCTGATTTCATAGCCTTCCCAACAAAGATCAATATTTCTTTGGGCCTTAAATTTGGGTGGGGCCCCAAACATTTCAGCCCTAGCCCCCCCCTCCCATCCGGGCCCCTCTCCTAGATCCGCCACTGTTTAGTGCAGATATTTTTATTTCTGTATCTGAAACCCTGGGGGGGGGGGGGGGGGGGGGGGGTACTCCCTTATTTGAACATGCACTGGACAGGGTACAGATTTGGGTGTCCTTTGTCTTGACATGGATCGTAAACCAGTCTTTTTACGATCCATGGTCTTGATTAATGTGTACAATTTCAAACAGAAAATGTTTTATTCTCAGTGAACAGCATTGTGGGAATCGCGGTGGCCTAATGGTTAGCTAGTGCAAAGTCATGTTAGTGTGATGCTTTATTATCCTGATCAGGTGTCGAAGGTGAGATGGCCTAGTGGTTGATGCGTTGGACTCTGGATCGAGAGGTCTGGGTTTAATACCTGTCCAAGAACAAAATATAAGGACCCTGGCCAAGACACTTTACTTTCACAGTGCCTCTCTCTACCCAAAGAGTATAAATGGGTACTGACAAATATTGTTAAGGCAACCTAATAAAATTCTGAGGCATAAACCTGCAACGGACTAGTATCCTGTCCATGCCATGGAAATCAGACAAGGTCAGCTGGGTTTCAGGGTCCTCGAGTCACATCGCTCATAACAAGGTGGATCATTGGACCAGGAACTTACCTTTGAAGCTTCAACATTACAGGCAATTTCAACTCTTCCTTCATGTTCAAATGCCATTGACTGCACTCCAGCAAGACCACCAGGTGTTGCACGGATCGCCTTTGCAATTTCTCTTCCAAGCCCCAAATCTTGACAGTCTATAGTGATGTTACAATTAGTTATGTATGGAATAGCACCAATGCCTGTACAACCATACCGCTGGGAGGGAGGGGTCCCAAGATCCCACCCTACCCTACTGAAATCCATACCATGTTTACCATGGTACCAGTTAACTGCTTTGCGTCTCTCGACCAATCCCCTCACTAAGGGCTGGTCAGCATGACCAAATAAAAACACAGAAGTGCCTTTGACACTGTTAACAAGACGTCTTCCAAGGTTTAAGGCTATGTCACCACATTCTGCGAGAGAGACACTGGTACTTATGGTATGAATAGGGACGAGGGTCCACCGAACCAAGCCTAGGATGACCCCCGGCATGTTTGCTCAAGTCTATTTCACTGTAAGCAACTTGACAGGCCCGGAAGACACTCTCCTCTATGTTTTCCACTGGAGCTGCTATGGTGATCACAGATCTGTTGTAATCATAATCTGAGAAAATGTTCAGAACCGTCGACGAGCATTTGAGCCTTTTCGACTTGGAGGGGAAATTAAGTGCTGCATTAGCCACGGATTCTACTATGGCCCTGTTGTGAGCTTCAGAAATATTCAACAAACAAGCCACGAGACGTAAAGATGGAACACAGTTGCTCATCTCTCAAATCAACACAGGAAATTTTGTTTCTAACCACTGCTCCTATTGGCTATCTTATTTTCGCGGGGAAAATTAACCAATCACGAGATTCGATATAAAAGTGAGTACGATTTTGGTCAGCGGTAAGACAGTATAAAAGTAATGGCGGTCGAAGAACTGCTCAAAGCGTGGAACGTTCGTTTGTGAAGATGTCTTTCGTTCGGATTCGTCTTACTTTTCAGCGTGCTCTGCCCCTTACTGATGTCAAGAACTGTTGGTTTCTTGTTGATACTTCCACATGTAGCACGATTGCCGATTTGGAGTATTTGATTAGGAAGAGATTTTTTAAGCTTAACTCAGTCAATCTGTTCCTTGATGACTACCTACTACCTTCGCAAGAGAAGATAGAGATTATTCAAAACAATGATAACATAAGGTATGTATTTTTGTAGTCCTTATAAAGAATGTGCGTGCGTTTATCGAATGTAAGAGGAAGTTGGAAGAGCATGAGAGAAGCGTTCAAGTTGCTCAAGATGTGCTCAGGGGGGTGCTGCTGGGCTATAAAAACCCTTACCCTGTACCAGACCACAAAACGCTAATTTTGCGACCCTGTTCCAGACAAAATGTTAAAAAAAGATACCTTGTTCCAGACGATTTTGTAACGATTTTTTTCTAACCCAAAAGACTAAACTATAGTAAGCAGCACTGTGAACTTGTAAAGCTTACAAGTTTTGTTTCATCTGACTAACATATCCTATTCCAGAGTATCAATTACCGATCTTTGCGCCAACTTCTGGGAAACTGATACCCTGCTCCAGACCAAAAAATGTCGTTTGTTATACCCTGTTCCAGACCAACATGCTTAAAAACCAGTGACACGTACCTAAATTATAGCATATATAAGTGCCTCCCCCACCCAGGGATGTGCCAAGAGCAACATTGATTGATCTAGCTTCGCGTCGAGTGCTCAGTCATCACAATGATTGTATTTTGTAGAGTAGAGATGCAACACAATTTTCATTTTATGAAAATAAAGCTGCAGGAAAGCAAGGATGAGGAAAGCGATGATCAAGGTGAGAGAAATCTACTGCCATGTTTGCTTTGTGTTCTTTAGCCTGAGCAGGCTGTTGATTTTATTCAGTTGTTTCACCATCATGAGACAAGAGCCCCGGGAGGGGAGGAGGGGGTATTCCTCGGAATTTTTGTTGAGGCGTGCTACCCGGTTCTCCAAATACTGACTCAATTTCAAACCAAAATAGGCCAAAAACCATACCCATTTTCAGACCTGACCTCTAAAATCCCGATCCAGACCTGGTAAATCACGCTGTATCCTATCGCATTGTCTTTCTTCTCTCTTTTTTGCCTGAAGATGAAAAGAGATGCTCTGTGGTTCTCTTAAAAAACATACCCAATTTCAGTACCCTTAGGGGCAGCACATACCTATATAGCTTATATAGTCTCTAAACCTCCCCCCCCCCCCCCCCCACCCCCCTCCTTCCCCCAAGGTTTCAAATATTATATTGAGCATGATAGCAAATGGGATTTCACATCACTTGTATTTGTAAAAAATAAGTATACTTTTACTGCATGTAAGTGAGTAACAATATCATAACAGTTACTGAATGGAAGTTATTGGTTCTCTTTTATTGCTTGTAAAGATACAGAGACAAATGTGAAAAGAAAGAAAAAGAAGAGCTGCTTATCAGATGCAAGGTACCAGTATGTTAAGTGTAGAAAAAATGAAACTTAGAGCTGACCACTTCAGGGAGTGCGTTGGATACCAGATCGAGTGGTCTTGGTTCTTCACCTGACCGGGGTCATTGTCTTGTGTTCTTGTGCAAGACACTTTACTCTCACAGTGCCTCTCTCTACCCAGGAGTGTAAATTAATTTAATGGGTCCCGGTGAATTGTCAGGGCAACCTGCCAAAATGCTGGGGGCTACCTATGATGGATAAGCATCCCTTCCAGGGGAGTAGCAATACTCCTAGTCACTTCATAAGCCACCTGGCTGCTCTAATCCATTATTGTAGAAGATACTTTATTCTTAAACCTTTTGGCGACACGAAAAACCTTATACACCACATGGCATAAAGAGACCTAAGTAAGTAAGTAAGTAATTAAGTACATGTACATGTAGGTCGGTCAGTTGGTCGGTAGGTACAGGGCTGCAAATAATTTTTTTCTTGAAAGGACATATGTCCGACTAAGTCACCATTTTGGTTGGACAAAACAAAAATGAGGTCGGACATCATATTACAGTATTGCTCAATAAGCAAACCTGCTAATCTAACACGTTGTCGACGCAGTGTAAACTAGTTTGCGTTTAGAACAAAATGCATTATAACGCATTAATTAGCTTTGGAATGCAAAAAAATTGTCTGGACATTTTGTCCGACCACAGTTGGGATTTCATCGGACATTGGCAAATTTTGGTCAGTCATTGTCCAATGACTGACTGTTATTTGCAGCCCTGTAGGTAGGTTAGTAAGTAAGTAAGTAAGTAAGTAAGTAAGTAAGTAAGTAAGTAAGTTAAGTAAGTTAAGTAAGTTAAGTAAGTTAAGTAAGTTAAGTAAGTTAAGTAAGTTAAGTAAGTTAAGTAAGTTAAGTAAGTTAAGTTAAGTAAGTTAAGTAAGTTAAGTAAGTTAAGTAAGTTAAGTAAGTTAAGTAAGTTAAGTAAGTTAAGTAAGTTAAGTAAGTTAAGTAAGAGCTTATGGATATTTCTCAGTAGTGAAGTGCATGCAGTGATTGCTTTCTTTGTCTTACTTTAGCACATCAAAGAGGACATTGGATGAGGATAGTGAAGACGTTTTGAATAATCGGAAGAGAAAAAAGAGTAAGCTAGCTGAGAAAGGAGTACAGGATGGTAATGCTACAAAAAATCAGACTAAGAAGCCCAAGAAGGACAAGCTATCTTCTCAAGATAGCAGAAAGTCGGTGAAGGAGTCAAAGATAGAAAAAACAGTTCACAAAAAACACAAATCAAATTTAGATCCAGTAGCGGCAAATAATGACAGGGCATTATTGGAACAACAGTCAAGAAAATCCACAAAAACATTTCCAGTCCCTTCAACGAGTACTGCTAGCACACAGCTAAGCACATCAGGTAAATCTTCCAAAGGAAAGGCCATTAAACATTCAAAAACAGATCACAAACCTGTCAATCCATCTCAGAGATTATCAGACGTTGGAAAAAGGAAAAACACTTCAGAGCCTTTGAAAACAAATTTGAGGATAAGCAAGATCAGTGTCAATGGCAAGGGGAAAGATATTTACAATGGAAAAGGTTCTGTGGATAGCGACAGTAGTTCCTCTGAGAGTTCCAGCTCAACAGAATCATCGTCAGAGTCAAAAGATGAATCAGGACCATCACACTCCAAGGTAAATGGTACAACTTTTTCTCCAGTAACCACCGAAGGCAAAATCCATGCCCTGATAATCAATGATCAATCTACATTGCCTGAAAGGTTAGCAAAGTATGTTCAGAATAAAATGTCAGTGGAAAAACCAAATGGGAAAAAAGGAAAGGATGAGATCAGGTTATCTTCGAAATCATCTTTGGCTTTGCGTGGTAAAACCAAAGGAGATGGTGCAGCCAGAACATCGGCATTGTCCAGTGATACTGACAAGTCTGAGGATGAAATAATGAAAGATGCCAGTTCATCATTGTCATCATTATCATTTTCATTATCGTCGTCGTCAAGTTCGTCTAGTGAAAATGAGAAAGAGAATGCAAAAATTGAGAACACCAACAAGAAAACTTCATCATCGTTATTACACCCCTTGTCACCACCATCATCATTGCCGACATTGCCGTTACCTTCAGTATATAGGAAGACACCCTGGCCGAGGACACAAATGGAGGATGCAGAAAAGACCAATCGCAATGGACAAGTGAAAGCTAAACAAAGCACAAGTAGAAGACAAAATGAAAACCCAGGTATAAAAAATTAATAACAATTGATAATAATAATATTATTATTATTAATTATTAATAATTGAAAGGTGAGGTGGGAAAATGGCATTATGACAATAGAATTCTATTGTCATAATGCCGTTTTTCCACCTCGCGCTTCAATTATAAATTATAATTATTGTTATTTATAATATGACACTCACAGGTCACTCATTCCTATGATAGAAAATGCACACACATGTTTACATACCCCCCTCCCCCCCCCCCCCGGGGGGGGGACTCCTATATAAAGTGATAGTTGGAAATTTTGAAAAGAACCCGCTGAAGTTACCAGAATCTCATTTTGTGGGTGTGACTCAAATTCATTTTCACCCATAAGATAAGGCTTCAGTACCCTAAAGGTAATATGATTCATTTTAGACCCTAAGCGTTACCAAACCACAAAATTTCACCCCTAAACGGTATATGATGATCACTCCCGTCAATTTGATATCATAATCTCCACCCCCTCCGGTACATACATGTACCCTGAAGCAAAGTTGGGTGAACTCAAAGTTTGTAAATCCAAGTCGTAGGCTCGGGTTTATATAAGCACTTTTGAATTCTCCCAAACTTTCTCCTGTGTTTGCATCATGCTATGCAAACAAGAAGCAGCCATTTTCTATTATTCCTTTATAAAATAAAGCCAACAAAATGCAATGATCATACACACTGTACATGTTGGTCATAACCGTGTTTACATAGCCTCGTGATGACTACACAACCAATCATAGCACACATTAAGACGAAATCCATTAGAAAATCGAGTAATATTTATGGCCAGTGGACAAAAATCTTGTACTACGACGCCATACGCCTTTCACGCTTAAACTAGACATTCATGAGCCATACCTTAACGGTATTTACCAATATAATATAACTCCACAATCCTTAAATTGCTTTCCGCCTTGAGTTTCCTCCCGTGAATGGGTAAGGTCATAAGAGGTGGCAGCCATGTTTCCCAGAAACATGGCTGCCACTTCTTATGACTCAACTCATTCACGGGAGGAAACTCAAGGCGGAAAGCAATTTAAGGATTGTGGAGTTATATTATTTGGTAAATACCGTTAAGGTATGGCTCATGAATGTCTAGTTTAAGCGTGAAAGCGTATGGCGTCGTAGTACAAGATTTTTGTCCACTGGCCATAAATATTACTCGATTTTCTAATGGATTTCGTCTTAATCATTAAGCTTAAGCTTATATGATCAAAATTTTATGAAGTCCTGTGCATTTAACTCACAGGTCATACTGGCATTGTTTATTTTATTTTCACCTTGTTCACACTTCTAGACTCCAGTTTATCGACCAGCCACATCAGATTTGACTCGGAAGAGTCGGAGGAGGAAACCACTTGTTCTAGTCTGGAAGTAAGCTTAAGTATGGCAACAAGTATGGCAGGAAGTAAGCAAAACGATCAGACAATGTCAAAGAAAGCTGCCAGTGAACTTAAGGTATGAAGAACGTTTGTGAGCATTATTTTGATGATTAATAATTTCTCTTTCGGGTCCATTGTGCAGTAGTCGCCAGTTTGTTGCATCCTATTTATTAGACTGCAAGCTCGAGGTCTCTATTGGCTGATGGTTGGCAAGGGGCAAAGCCTCCCAAAAACTGGCTGTTGTATAATTTATTGTAGATATTTTTACAGGCGAAAAAAAGTCTTGAAAATAATAGATTTGTGTTATTTATTTGCAGGCGCCAGCTCTGCGAAATTACAGTCTTTGTACTCCGCTTCATGGCCCACCCAGAAGTAGAGATAAAATTGCTTACAAGGTCAGTAGCATGTCTTTAAAGTGGTCTTTGTGAGTGATTTTTTTTGTCACATATTATGCATCACTTTAAAAAATTGTGTTACTTTGTACATATTTAAAGCCATTTAGCTGTTATGCACTTTTCTGTTCGTTTGTTTGTTTACTTGCCTGTTGTTGTGACCAACAGGTGCTCGAGCTGTCGGCTTCCTACACACCTGAAGTGTCAAGTTACAAGGTAGGCTGTTCCGTTGCTCTGGTCTTGGTTTTGGAACGGTCATTAGAAAATCGCTCTGTCTCCATGTTTTAAGCAGCAACTGCAGTAAATGTCCCCCCTGCTTATTCACGTTTTCTTTTGCTTTTCAGGAGGGTACTGTTCTTTCTTTTGACCCAAGCAGTGGAGCTGTTAAGGTTGAACTTACGAAGGAGTCGCTAAAAAAGACGCGAGGTACATTTGGTTGTGTTATTGTATAGTGCGGGTTTTGAATGGCTGTCAAAAGAAGGTTTGTTGGATTTTGCTAAAGCAGCCGGGTTTTCACTCGCAGACAATGATTTCATTGATTCATTAATTTTGGAAACCCATGAACAATCAGAGCAAAGATGCTGTCAATAGTCCATTTCCGAGTTGCCTTTTGCCTCTGTTTCAAAACGAGTCTAAGTGCGAAACCTTTCATATGAAAATGAGTTTAACTCACAAGTTCATTCAAATGCAAATCAAACTCATTTTCATATGAAAGGTTTCGCACTTAGACTCGTTTTGAAACCGAGGCAAAGGGAACTCGGAAATGGCCTATTGAAAACCACTCTATTCCCACCTTAGATTTTCTGTTGTGCAAGTCCGCTGATACATACTAAACGGATTAAAAACCTTTTGTAGGCGACGGTAACGTGACAGGAAAGTTTGAGTTGGTGTATGACGAAGGTGAAGAAAACACGGACAATTTACAAGAGGAAAGCCCCGAGGTAGGAATTCTTACTGTAGTTTTAATTGTTCAAATATTTATAGCGGTGTTTTCCCGACGTACATGTTGAAGGCCTTACAAGCTTGTAATTATTTCTCTTAGATCATAATACCAAATTTTGATATTTTTTGTTATTTTTGTTGACTTTGAGCGTATGTAGTTACCAAGAAACGCCATTTTAAAAAGAAAGTCTAAAGCAAATTAAGCTAGATAGGTGTGCCGCCTCAAAGGGTATGTTTTTTTAGCTGTTTTGGTCTGAAAATGAGTCATGGGGTTTTTTTTTCATCGGGCTTTTCATCTTCAGGTGAAAGAGAGAGAAAGATAAATCATTCGATATGATAAAGCGTGATTTGCCAGGTCTTAAAACGGGTAGGGGTTTTAGAGGTCAGGGCTCGGTTGTTCGACGGGTGGATAACGCTATCCACCGGATAAATCACTATCCAGTGGATAAGTGTTAACAAAACAAACTACGCTATCCACTGGATAGTGATTTATACGGTGGATAGCGTTATCCATGCTTTGAACAACTGGGCCCAGGTCTGAAGATGGGTGTGGTGTTTGCACTATTTTGGTTTGAAATTGGGCCAGGATTTGCACTACCGGGCGGCATACCCCCACTATAAATTCTGAGGAGTACTCCCCGGGTTTTTATCTCAAAACCGCGGTCATTAGGGGACAAGCCGAGAGAGCTAACCACAGCAGTAATAGTTCTTAATATTTCTTTTCAGGTTGTCGTGCTGTGGAAGTCCATGATTGATGTAGTTTTAATCGATTGATATAGCTATCTATTGTAGAACAGAAGTTGAAAATGTTTCTTTGTTCAATCAACATTGGCAGCTAACAATTCAACGATTGATGTCTCATTACTTCATCGATACAGATAGTTGATAAACTAGAGCAGGACGATATTAGAGCGGTTTTTCAATTGAGTGCCGTAAAACCAAAACCAAAGCAATCACAATGGCCAATCACAACAAACGTAAACAACACAATGAACCAATCAGAACTCGAAGCATGTAACTGGACGCCAAGCGCGGGAAAACGCGTGTGACCAAGTCGTGATTGGTTTTAGTTTTGCGTCTGATTGGTTGAGAAGGTGGCGCGGGTTTTTTAAACCAATCACAGAGCGTAGAAAGCAAAACCAAAGTAATTCCGGATTACTTTCGACACTCAATTGAAAACCGCTCTAGGTAGAAAAAGAACCTGTAATAGAACTATTGCGCTTTTATAATATTGTTATACTTTCTTTCGTGTGTGGACTGCCAGGAAGAAAAAAGAAATGAAATATTTAATCAGTAAAATTTTGAGCCGCTTACTTTTTTCCATTAGCCAAGAGAAGAAAGTTTAAATTTCCCAAAATTGGTTTTGGTCAGAATAATGTAGCTTAATACAAGAGGTGGATATTATAGTCCCCCGGGGCTTTAGAAATCATTAAAATCCCAGTAACACTGAACCCGGAGCCTTCATGCATGTTTGTGTTCTTCGATACTATCCATTTGATATTTTTCCTTCTCCAGAGTTTAATTAATGAGAGTGACTTTCATTCATCTTGTTGTTCAGATACAAAGATACTGAAGTAGATAAGTATAGTGTGGACTGAAGATAGACAGGCTTTTCAAACCGTTTTGTAATGAACTAAAGTGTTGTACGCTAAAGACAGCTTGTTTCGCATCCCTAATAAATCTGTTTGCTAACGATGTTGTCGTCAGTTTTTTGTTCAGTTTAGAGAGGTTTTTGTTAGACTAAAAGTCCTTTCCAATATTATTTACCTTCCCAATATGTTGGTTTGACGTGCGCCCGTAACTCGACTAAGTGTCGAACGTCGACTCGTGCCAAGTCTGGGTTCCCGTATGACTGTCGTAATACAACTGACTGTCACAACCTGACCAATCACAGCAGATGTTAATAACGCATTGAACCAATCGCAACTCGAAGCAAAAAAATGCGCGGGAAAAGAAGCAACCCGCGCAAAGCGGGGGAAAACATGCAACCGGTGCAAGGCGCGGGAAAAACTCCGATTAGTTTTGGTGTTGATTGGTTGGAAAGAAACCCAGCAATGTTTGCTTATGATTGGTCAGATCGTTGCACTTTTTTATTGGACTAATTAACGAGCTCAGCAAACAAACACAAGCCAAATTCAGTCTCTTTGGCAGCCGTTAGTGTTGGAAGGGCGTGCATCTGCTGTTCTGCTATTCTCTCTGTAGAAGTACAGTATGTATTAGTCTGCGTGTCTGGAACCGCAAGGGAATGAGGAGAGTCGAGCGATTCCTCTCCCATTTTCCACGCGGTCGGGTCACGTGGGCCGAAAAAACCTGGACGACGAAAGCATGTACTAACTTTTGTGCCAGTGCGGCTGTGTTTTGCTTTTTTGTGATGCTTTTGTAAACCATTACTTATACGTAGTGCTGTTAATAAAAGATTATGCTGCCATGTCATATTTACAATGTGATTCCCCTCCTTCTAATATGCGCCCCCTTTGAATGTGTTCTTTTAATAAGCGTCTTTATTGTGCGACAAAGCATACGCATCAAAACGAGTGCAAATATGAGACCGTATTACACGTATTACACTCTCTCGTCTTACCCCCCCCCCCCCCCCCCCCTGACTGCGCGCTACGGAAAACAATGTAAAAAGCCAGGATTTTAGGAAAGAATAATGTCTTATAATAAACAATTTATTCAGCGGAAAGTTGCATTATACGGTTGAGCATTTTTACTCGTCAGTTTTTTTTTCTCGCCTCAAGGCTCGAAGAAATAAAAACTGACTCGTAAAAAATACCCAGCCGTATTATATAACTTTCCGTTGAATAACCTTTTTATTCCAATAAGTTAAAGGATTCCTACAATAGATGGCTGCGTCATGGCTACCCAGGAGTATAAATGGGTACCGGCGAATAATAATTGCGCAACCCTAATGGACTGGGTTGGGCGTCATGTGATCACATGCCGGTGGATAGGAGTATGATTTGCAATTCGATTAACGTATTATGACAGGAGCCCATCACTAGGAGCGAGCAACTGGACTGGATTCCTGTCACAGCGTTTTTACAGACCAGGTTATTTTTAGATTCCTTTTCCCGCGAACTCCTATTCAAACAAGCCAATCAAAAGTTGTGATGTAATGAATGACGTGTCATATTTCTCAATTGACAAGGAGATCATATTTTTTCCCGGGAAAAAGGAGTCTAAAAATAACCCGGTCTGTAAAAATGCTGTGACATAGACGGAGTATGGGAGATGGACGCTCCTAGTGATGGGCTCCTGATTATGATCATGACTACCGCGTGATTTTCCCTGCCCTATTTCATACCTGACCCTTAAAATGTTCCCCTTTTAAAGCCAAAATGTCGCAAAATCTATACCCTATTTCAGACAAGTAGGCAAAACATACCAAATTTGAGACCAAAACGCCCGGGGGCGGGGGGTACTTGACCCATGTTTGGGTATAGGGGTGCCGCTGAGGGTTTGAAAACCTGACCCTGTTTAGGACAAAAAATAAATAAAAATACCTAAAATACCTACCCTGTGTAGGACAACATCCTCTATTTTAGGACCTTTTTAGATTGCAATTTAGCGAATCACGTTTGACAAGAGATCATAGTCTCTTGCGGTTGACTGATACGCGGCAAACGTCTCCGATCTCTAAATACTGTATAAACCATATTTTTACGACCACAATCGTGCAACCATACCCTGTTTAGGACAGGTTCAGAGACTTCAGACCCTATTTAGGACAGACTCGCATAAAATTATATACCCTGTTCAGGGCAGAGAGGCCAAAAACCATACCCGTCCCATATGGCCATATAAGGGAGTACCCCTCCCCGCCCGGGTCCCCCCCCCCCCGGGTCAAAACGTGCAAAATCTATACCCGTTTTCAGACCAAAACGGCTCAAAATACCCTTTAGCGCCGCGTATACCTACTGATAGCTTATGTAGACATACACTATTTTAGTAATTTACTTGGAATCTTGGTCAGTACTACGAAATCGCGAAAATAAAGGAGTGACTTGATTTCTGAAAATACTATCAAATCGCGAAAATAAATATCGCCCATACAGTTAAAACAAAGGAAATCATAACCGTGACGGAGGTTTGAATACCGTCTGGTCTTTAAAATAAGCATACAATAGAACGATTTCGCATAAGCCGATTTTTCTATGCTAATGAGTACCATTACATGCTAATGTAGAGGAACAATAGAGAATTCCGTACGCTGAAATAAACTATTGTGTAAAATTCGAATTTGTGTAGATACCAGCGTGTAATACACGTTTGGTGCGTGTGGTACGTGCACAAATTCGAATTTTAAACAATAGTTTATTTCAGCGCACGGAATTCTCTATTGTTCCTCTACATTAGCATGTAATGGTACTCATTAGCATAGAAAAATCGGCTTATGCGAAATCGTTCTAATTTTACGATTTCAAAGCCTAACTCCTTAGTTTTTGTTTCCATTGAGAAGATATATCAACCACTCGAGACAGTGTTTCATCCGATTTCCGAACACCTCGAATTTCGGCAAAAATAATAATCTGCTGCGCGTCGTATTTTTAACTCTCTTCTCGGTGTTTGGAAATCCGATGAAACACTTTCTCTCGTGTTTGATATCAATTACTTTAAACCCGACTGATCTCTGCCAAAGGACTTTAAAAGGATGACGAAAACGCAAAAATATATATTTTTTTACAATAGAAAATTATCACTTAACAAGCTACGTCGAAAAGGATGAACAAGTTAATCCAAAGAGATCGCGACCTTCTCGCGCATAGGAAAATGATTTATTTTTTAATGTTTTTCGGTGATAAACGCCAACTTTTTCACTAATGCGGCGTTTGCAGTCCGTTGTTGCTGTCAATTTCGTCTTTTGTGGTAATTTTCCTGTTTAGTTTCAAACTCGAAAATGCCAAAAAATATAATAAACGTGAAAATGCGATCGCAGCTGCGAATTATTTGTTCAACCCCATTTAAATTAAAACAAACCGATAAATAAATAAACTGCAACAACAAACCTTTAATAGACAAAACGTGGAAATTTCAAGAATTAAAATAAGCTTTTACGTATAAATGCGACTGTTTGGGAGACAACACTTTATAAACAGTTTCACTGCATTAACTTACCATAAAAACCACTTTTTTCCCCTTTTACTTCCTTTCATAGACTGGTTGGTTTCTAAACAGTCAGTCTCAAGGAACAATGAAAAAGGAGAGAGGTTTTAAATAAAGCCATAACATTGCAAGAGGATGCAGGTGATGTATGTTGAAATCACGACATTTGAGCTGAGAGGATGAAGATGCGATCAAAAACATTAAAATGGACGTATTTGAGATGGACTACCTGTTTCTTCGTCCTGTTTCGTTCGTAATTCTGTTTTATAATTCGGGTTATCTTAAAAGCGGAACACAAAAAGAGGGGTTCGTAAAGTCGAGTCTCCCCATCAAACTTGCAATTATAAAAAAAAATAAACAACAAATAACAGCTGAGGTTTAGCAACACGAGAAGCAACCAGACCGGAAAGTTATTGAATTGGACAGCTGAAGACCACATGTACAGGAACCTTATAAACTCTTAATTAAAGTAAGAATAATTACTGCTGAGCATGAGGCATACGTACATGCACCGCAAAGCGCGCAGCCTCCCGTGATGATGAACGTAAAGCCCTGATTCAGGGTTCTATATAAGCTACCCACACAGATATTAAGCATGTACACTATTTCTGAGGCGGCGTGGACTCCAACCAGTGGCCGGGTAAATTGTACCTGCGGGCTGAAAAGCCCCTCTTCCTCACTAGCTGCGAACCGCTGGCTTAAAGTAGACATTATCGAGCGCGGAATCCGAGGTAAATGGAACCAAACCGCGACTAAATCCACCGCAAGTGGTATTGGGCAAGTCAGTGGGTATGGCTTTGCGAGAAATCGGCTCAGAACAAGACGTAACAGGCTTACAAAGAGGTACCCAGGAAATTTCATTTTAATATAACAATTATATCAACTCGAATATAAACTGAAGTCTCAGTAGTGAAAGCAAATGTTTTCTGCACAGTCTAGTGTGTAATATCAGTGTATAGTTAAGTGCTTATATTTAATTATTATTATTATTTGTTGCGGAGGAAGGGGGTTCGAGAAGCTTTGCAAGGAACTCATCAAAAGTGGTGCATGATTTGGCAAACTTGTATTGCAGGCCTTTCGTGTGAAGTTTATAAAATGAACTTCCTAATTTTTTTTCAAACTGTAAATACGTTGTAACTCCTGCGTAAAACAGGAACCGAGAATCTCCAAATAGCCTTAGGTCTCCAATTAATTGTTGTTTAATACAGGCCGCATAGTATTCATGAAAATTACTCGTTTGCTCCAGGGGCCAGACGTTTTCTGTTATAAAAGTTGAAAATGTAAACATCCGGTCGTTGGTGAAATCTAGTGCTACAATACGCAGATACGTGTCCGAGGGGTTTTATTCAAAACGTTATTAACCTGAATATTAGCATTTAATGCAAATCAATATTTAAAACGATTACAAAGGAGTGGGAAAATGATCAAAAGTATTTTAAAACCTTTCTCTCCCAGAGTCAAACCTTCAATGGGCTATTGCATTTAAATATCCGTACCCCCCCCCCCCCCCCTGTTTAGGACTTGTCTTTTATTAGGTAGAACCCTCAAGAATTCCTAGAATCAGTTCACCCCTCAAGAATTCCTAGAAAAAGCGGTTCACCCCTCAAGAATTCCTAGAAAAAGCAGTTCACCCCTCAAGAATCAGTTCACCCCTCAAGAATTCCTTGAAAAAGCAGTTCACTCCCTCAAGAATTCCTTGAAAAATCAGTTCACCTCAAGAATTCCTAGAAAAATTCCCTCCTTCCCCAGCCTAATCCATGAATAATTCCTTTGTTCTGCCAGCTTAACCCTGAAGAATTCCTTCCTTCTGCCAGCCTAACCCTGAAGAATTCCGCTGTTCTTCAACAATACGCATATTTATTTAATGCAATAGCCCAATAAATGTTGTTGTACCTTCTTAGTCTGTGGATGAAACCCTAGTGTGTGACCATTCAAATAAAAGCTCTCTAGCAGTACTTTCAAGTGATGCTGTTTGTTGTTGACAATTTGCAACACGAAATTCAATACTTTTTCCTCAGGTTTGAACTTAGCACTTTTGGGAGTGAAAGGGTTAAAGTCACCGCCAAATTCTTTGCAACCTAACCCAATCTTGAGAAAATCTATGACGTTATAAACAGTTAGTATCATTCATCTGGGACATTTGCACTGCGCCGTAAAACCCGCGAAATAAACTTGGTGTAAGCCAATCAGATTACGCGCGCCACTTTACACACGTGTGGCGATGAATGAAAAGCACTTGACTTCAGTTCTGACATTCTTAAAAACGTAAACAACTGACCGTGTTACACATTGTAATGTTCATGACAAAAGAGCGATTATCTTTAATTTGCAGATAAAACGTTGTGAAATTTATGACTTTATGATGTCTGAAACAACGCCGGTGTAACCTTTTCGAATTTGAGGTCTCCCTCCCTCTTGATCTTAGGCTCGATTACCATGCAGCAGCCGCTGTTCGGGAAAATGAGCCCACGCTCCTTCTCCCGAAGCAGGAACGAAGACCGGACTCGAGAGAGCAGCGGAAATCGAACCTAATCTCTTCTTTCCTCTTGCCCAAAGTTGGTATTAGGAGGCGAAAAGATGATTGTAACGGGCCTTGTTCATCGTTCGCTTCACTCTATTCATTTATTTGTCTTTGTGTTTGTTCAATGTTTTTTTTAGGTTAATTTTTTCGAGGTTGGCAAATCTCCGAAGAAACATCCGATCGGTATTTCTATATTATTCAATAGACTGAATACGGGGGGAGGAATCCCATATACCAAGTGACGGAGAGGGGATCGGTCGGAAATTTTGATAGGAACTTCTAAAAGGCACCAGAGTCGCGACTTTGAGCGGTGAAGCCAAACTTGATATTTCGAGAACGAACCTCTGGAGCCAGGGTGGTTTTGTGGACATGGCGAGGGAGGTCCAGGTCACCCGAATAAAACTGCCCCTTTGTTGGGAAATATATTACCGCCACCCGCTTCCCATCGAATAATTACCCCTACCCCGCACCGGTCTTACATTCTTGGCATGGCAGCATGGCATAAAGAGTTACAGGTCACAGAAGTAGACACCTCAATGCAAGGCATGTCACGCAATCTTTCGCCCCTGTGTGGGAAGGAACAATTGCGTGACAACAGTCGAGAATTATGTTCCCAAGACACCCCAAACACCTATACGTGATGTGCCGTCCAACGGGGTCGTGATTTTAGGACTCTTGATCTAGAACGGGGTATCCATATTCGAGACTTTTAAATTTCTAGAACGGGGTATTAAAAATTGGCCTATTTCTAGAACGAGGTATCATTTTGAATGCAAATTCTTTCTAAAACGGGGTCCAAATTTGGAGACCTGGACGGCACATACCCACCCAAAACATACCCGAGTAACCCCCCACCCCCCCCCCCCCCCCAACCCACCCCTCCCACCCCCCACCCCGGACTGGTGACCTTGGCCAGCCGAAATATTGTTAAAAATTATAACGTTTTAGGTCAGCTTTACAGAAGTCTTCGGACAATTTCAGTTTCATTTTCTTTTCTTTTTTGCTGATCAAGATCTTCTCTAGATCGAACGTGTCAAGACCTGACAAGTTTGACTGTATATACTGCACTGGTTTGAAAGTCAATTCTCTTTGGGCCGCGTCACGCAATCTCTCCGTAACTTCCCTTGAGTGCCCTGCCCCCAGGAACTCCCCCAACTCCTGGGGGCTGGGGTCAGTTCTATATTTTTGAGTCTGAAATCGAGAAGGGGGTTACCTCTCCTGTTCCATCCTTTAGCAGGAACAGCAGAAGAAAACGTTTAGAACCCACTGTACTCGCACCAAGTTGTGAGAACAGGAACCGGAAAATGAAAATAATCGTTTTCGTTCCCTGGTAGCACCAGGTCCCGCGCAATTTCTCCGCCCATCTCTCAGCAGGCCCCTCTCAGCATGGCATAATATTTGAATGTACATGCCCGGTGTACATGTGGATGGACGGTGAGTCGAACAAGGTCTCTATTCTTTTAGATTTATCTTGAAATTTGCTCGTATTGTCCTCGGAAATTTGCCATGTGCAGCTCATTTCATTGCTGTTTGTTATATTTTCTCAGTAGACGATTCAGATTTGATAGTTGTTGATCATAACAGGTAAGCTTATGTTGAATTTCGATAAGCTTACGTATTTTTAATATTGAATGACTTGAATGATCAGAAATTATGCAGGTTTTAGATCCGTTAGTTTGCTTATCTTTCTATTTACTTTGTTCAGCCGTTATTTTTTCTCGTTGCTTTTTGTAGTGAGTATACGACGAACAAAGACGTTTCGATTTAGACACCCCGGGACGAGAAATGTGTTAAACTGTACCGTCTTTGTATTTCCTGTATTTTCGCACTCCGGCTTGCTTAAAAGAGAACAAAACGATCACACTGGCGTGTGTGTAGAAATTAGGCCTTGCTTTAATTGCGGGTAAAGTTTAATTTTCGATGAACTCGATTTTATATTTAGTCTTGTTTGATCTGAAAATTTCTGTCTGATCTTCTGTTGTTCCTGCCAGTTGGGGGCGGGGAGGGGAGGGGGCTTCGGGTAAGGGGTCAGTTGACCTAGAGGTCAATACTGTATTTTGTCTAACAGCTGCTTAGTTGATGTTTTTGTGATATAAAATAACAGTGATTTGCCAGTGGATTGTGTTTCCAGTGCTCGCTCATATCTTGCATAAAAATAAAAACGTATAAAAATAAAAACTTCAAAATTGAATCTATGTAGAAGTTAGTCGGAAATCACATTTCACCTCCCAACTGTTCTTCCAAGGCAATAAATATTGAAATATTTATTTTGCGGGGTCGAGGATATACCGCACATTATTTACATATTTCGTCGTATTTTGCCGGTTTTTTCTTGACCTGGTGAACATGTCACGTGCTATGTTTGGACCAATCATATCGATAGTTCGCTAAGGTGTCCCATGATGCCCCAGTTTTGTCTATGTTGTGGTGCGCGCGCGTTTGGTTTTTCACGTCCCCAAAACAACATGTCGTCTTCCGATCCTGTAATGACTTCTCCTAGTACCATCATTTCTGCCGAAAATAAATTAGCTGCCTTTTCTCAAACTCAGCCGGAGAAGCCTTTCCACTACACGTAGGTGTATTTTGTGATTTTCTGTGTTTTGCTTCCGCCGATACGTGTTGTCATATTTTTTTTCCTTTCGAATCGTCCAGGTACCTGAAGGAGTTTCGGGTCGAGCAATGTCCACTATTTCTACAGCACAAGTGTACAGCTCACAGACCTTTCACCTGTTTCCACTGGCACTTCATGAATCAACGAAGGAGGAGACCGAAAAAGAAAAGGGATGGCACATTTAATTACAGTCCTGATGTTTACTGCACTCAGTACGATGAAACGTCAGGGATTTGCCCGTCCGGCGATGAGTACGTACCAGGGATTTTTTTCTTGCATCTGCCTCGTTTATTTTCAGCGTTGAGACACAATGGCTGTTTATTTATGGTATGATCGATCAATTGCTGAATAAAGGTCCTTTTCTCTTTCAGTTGTCCCTATTTACACCGTGTAGCTGGCGATGTGGAACGTCGCTACCATCTTCGTTACTACAAAACTGCAACCTGTGTTCACGAGACCGATACTCGAGGATATTGTGTAAAAAATGGCCCACACTGTGCGTTCGCTCATGGACCTCACGATCTGAGACAACCGGTGTATGATATACGAGAATTACAAGCCATAGAAAAGGAGGAAACTGAAGTAGGACAGGCAGGAATAGAAAATAACAAAGCAGTTATAGAAGATCCCCGCTGGCAAGGTTTGTGCAGTACTGTACGTTGCTTCAATGTACACAAGTGCTATCTTCATTTACACTTTCTTGGTGATTTGTTCGCAACCGTAAAATATACAATCTTTGTCATTTCGCGCTGTTATGCATTCTAAAGGGTACCAAATGAGTTTAACCTTAAGGCTCTATAATACGACCTCGAAACAGAGATAAGGGTTTAATTGCGTTGTAGTTCACTGCAATTTCACTTGATATTCCCGTTGTAAATAAAATTATCTTACTTCTCACCGTTAGAACGTCATTTTCGTTGAAAAATATGGCGTCTAATTCGCTTCCTCGAGGGCGATAAACGCTAATGTGATGAAAGATTTCTCTTCCGTTTAACAAAGTTGTGGTTCTTACAGAGTTATTCATTATTTATGGATTCTTCTATTGTCTTTACGGTTAAAATCTGATCGCTGTTAATCTTTAATCTTCGACACTTTGTTTGAGGTAGGGGATTTCCTACATTATATTTCACTTACTGTCAAATATTTGTGCCTCTTCGCCTTTAATTGTAGCAGAATTTAGATCAGATCAGTAAACATTTTACTACATGTAGTATTAGTTGCCTGATTTGATCCAAATTTACCTGTGTGGAGAATATTTTATTGGTGTTTGTATTTAATAGCATTAGACAATAATTTATTTGATAGCTAGCTCCTTAAACATGCAACAAATGCAACAAGCTAGTGACTTTCCATTATTTAATGTTTTTAGATACCAACTATGTTTTATCGAGTTACAAGACTGAACCGTGCAAAAAGCCACCAAGACTTTGCAGACAAGGCTATGCCTGCCCACATTATCACAATACTAGGGATCGTCGTCGCAGCCCAAGAAAATTTAGATACAGGTAAGTGTGCAGGGAGTTTATTAACGCAAACACAAGTGCATTAACATTGAAACTGCAAGCACAAGAAATGGAAAATTTTCCATTCTCTTGTGCGTGCATTTGCACTTTTGTTGGTGTATACATCGCAAATGCAAATACAAGCAAACAGTATACAATATACAATATACAATAAACATATCTGGCAACATTTTCCATTGTAGAAAAGCATGTCTAATGCACCTGCATAGTATTGCTTGTGTTTCATCACTTACATTTGTGTCATATATATATCTTATTAACCAAGCGCGAGGGCTGTACTGGGAGAATATCGGTGCTAGGTCTTGACAGTATGGATTGAGCGCAGTGAGCTCTGTACAGAAAAGACCAAGGGCCAATATTTTTCCAGTACACTCCCAAGCAAGCTTGGTAATAATATATTTATTACAAGACTTTGTGCTTAAAAATAGCTGGAAATTAAACCATAACAATGTAAGAAACTTGACCTGATATGATACTTATAAAATATTGGACCAGCAAGAAAGCATTCTGATTAGCAGATTTTAGTTATTAGCCCTGTCAACTCAGTGTCTTATATTAGTCATGTAATAAGCAGTGTTCTCAGTTGAATGTGTAACCCGTAAGACCTGCAAGGGGTGTCACTAGAAAGTGTTATAGCTGTGGAATAAGTGCTGTAAAACAAAGTTGTACCACCTTGTTATGCCTAGTCTATATACTATTAAATGCAACGATTGATGAAAAAGTTATCGAGAAGACAGAACCCTGATACTATTGTATAAACTATGCAAGCTTACCCCCTGTCATTCTTTTGATTGATTGATACGGGTTATATATGCCTGAAATTGCAGCATTTTACCTTATCAACTGTTAGATAGTATCAAACCAGTGTATTCATGTACCATAATAATTATATTTAGTGTCTTCCTTCCAATATGTGCCTCTCGTTAATAAGTGCATGCCCCTTTAAATGTTTTTAATAAGTTTGTTAGCAGCTTCACAATGTTGATGTTAAAAAGTACCCAGTCTCCATTTAAATTATCCCATTCACTCTTAATTGAGTCATCATGCTCTGTGTGAATATTAGTATTATTGGAAAGTAAATTTTCCAGTGCATAGAGTTAACCATATAAAAACTATAGCTATTAGTGTTAGTTGGTAACTGTAATGGATAGTAGATATCCACTATGTAAATATACACTATATACAGTATAGTCATTGATAACACATCGACATTCAAGAGTGTATATATTGTACTTTATCAGACGTGAACCAATATCTTGGTGGCTGTTCTGTATATATCCATATTACACTTAACATGTATATTTGTACTATTGTTGAAAGGTGTACCTTCTTAGAGTTACTTAATTGATAACAAACTTTCAAAGTGCACAAGAAGTGGCTTGTTTTATGACTGAAAGATGAAGATGTTTGGGGCAAATTTACTCTTGATATCAGGGGCTTCATTAAGCACCAGACACCAGGAAAATTGATTTTGTGTCAACACGACTTTATCTCAACCAACAGTACATATTGGAATTTTGTAATAGTGATGTAAGAAACATACATTTAGCTGCAAAGTAAACAGGATCATGTTTTGAATATATTGACTCTGGAGACAAACAGCACAGCTTGAATAACAGGTCAAATGCCATGACAATGCACCAAACAAAGTCTTTAAATTCAGACTAAAAAAGGAGCTACATCATGATCACAGATGGCGTATCTTGAAAAATTATCCATTTTTTTCAAATTCATTGTTTGCAAACCACCTTCGTCAGAAAGCTTTTCAGTTTATTATTACTTCTTTGGTGTTTTGCTACCTTCGTAAACTATTATTTTGAGGTTTCCTTCAATTTGAAAGTAATTTTTGTACCTCAGAAAAATGACTTCAAATATTGTGACATAGCCCAGACTATAAGTCTCTTGAAATACCTTATGACATAGATCAGTGACTCTCTTAACAGCTGGGTATGTTACTTGTTAGGTTGGGCCCCTTTTAACACTTAAGTTGTTCTTTTATTTTTTCCCCAGATCAACTCCTTGCCCTCATGTTAAGCATGGTGATGAATGGGGAGAGCCAACAAATTGTGAGAGTGGAGATAATTGCCCATATTGCCACACAAGAACAGAGCAGCAGTTTCATCCTGAGGTAGATGTACATGTAGCATTGTTAAGAGTAGATATTAACTACATCTTCAAACTCCATAAGAGTTTATAGATCACAAATTGTTTAAGTTACTTTTAGCTGATTAATCTATGAATTTGTATTCCTTTCTTTTAAGCTTATCATGTTTTTTACCAATTTTTTATGTGCTTATTCGTGTAGTTATAAGTAGTTATAAGTAGGGGGAAAGAGAGGGGGGGGGGGGGGGGGCTTAATAAAGTAAGTTATAAGTAGTTATGTAACTGAAAAACCCTTGTAGGGAGTTGCAATAAAGTTTCCATTCCATTCCAAGTTTCCATATTTGAAAGCTGTGTGAATAAATGGGGAAGAAGAGTTCAAGGCGATTTGTACCTGACAGTGGATCTTTGAAGCTGACTAGGAGTATTACTACTCTCATTGGATAGGATGCTAGTCCATCACAGATTACCCCCAGCATTTTGTCGCTGGTACCCGTTTATACTCCTGGGTGGAGAGAGGCACTGTGAGAGTAAAGTATCTTGGGTAGTAATTCTTGCAATGCTCACTGTGCTTTGTGTTGTATTATTTGACAGATATACAAGTCAACAAAATGTAATGATATGCAACAGACTGGCTATTGTCCCAGGGGACCTTTCTGTGCTTTTGCTCATGTGGATCGTGAGTATTTGTCATCACTTGAACTCAATGTTGTATAGCGATGTTTCTCGTTACGTCACCTATTGTTATTAATGTGCCAACTAGAAAACTATTGGCTGTTGAAACAAAGAGTTATTTTGTTCAATGGTTGGCTAATTTGAATAACAAAACAACTTTGACGTAATGTTGATCAACAGTGAACACTCCTATTTTATTCTGCTTTTTAAATAAATGAGATGCTTTGCTTGTTATGGTTGGTCAGTACTCAGCTGTTTTACAATAACTGTCAAATTTCGTGTTGGCTCATTGGTCAAGAGCTATGGTCAATAAGAGCATATACCACGAAAATGACATCGAACGCAATGCAAGTGATGGTATATTCTTTCACTCTAAGCCTCAAGCTGCTAGGCTAGTGGAGAGATACGGGACAAACCATGCTTGAGATGATGGAAGGATTCTTTTAATATTTTTAAGTCAGCTATAGTCAAATGCCTACTGGAAATAAGGAATTTACTTCATTTGATACTTTACTCTCCACAGAAGACACAATTGCTGCCAGAGAAGCCAATGGCGAGCCAAGTTTTAGTCAGGTATGAATTTTTAATGCATAGTAGGGGATTATCCATGGAATATCTTGCGAATATTACATGATAGCAAGAAGATATGGATTTTATGGACTCAAACATGAAACTTTATCTTTCAGCCAGTGTCTAATGTTCTTTTTATTTCATGGACCAAAATATTTCTTGTTTTGAATATTCCTGAAGGTCTTTCAAGGTTCACCAAAATTTTGATTTTGACAAACTTCCAAACTTCCAGAGATTTCCAAAAATGCCAAAGATTGTCCAGGAATGTTCTGAAATTTTGTTGACTTAGATATGCGTAAGATAATCAGAACAACTTCTGAAGATGGTCTTGATCACACAATATCAGTAACGTTAGTAATTTGCGTACAGTAAAGAGTGCCTAACCGTTGCCACTCGACAAAGTTTTTGATTAATTTTTGACAACTTTCTGATGGGTTTCGTTTCAACTGGCCAATCAAAATGCAAGAACTATGAGAGGCGGAGTTGTCAAGCTCTGCATGCGTACTGACAATTGACATTTCTGGCCTGCCACAGTTCTTGCAATTTGATTTGCTAGTTTAAATAAATGCCATCAGAAAGTTGTCAAAAATTAATCAAAATCTTTGTCGAGTGGCAACATTAGTGCACTCTTTGCTATAACACAAAATTCTGTGTCTGATTAGAAATGTTTTCAATAATAACAACTTTTTTTTCTGGTTCTTCACAGTTTTATTCAATGCCTTCATCACCTCTTAGTCCTGTTGATAATGGAGTTGGATTTGTAGCAAGTTTAGTGCAATCAATCAGCAAGCCCACACGATCCATGTCGACATCGTCAGGAGGGTCATACTCCAGTGAACCATCCACTCCTTGTAGTTTATATCCAAAAGCTCCTGGCTCCGAACGTTCTGAACGAAGTGGAAGTAGAGAGGATGAGCAGCAGGTGGGTAGAGAAACTATTACAGTCGAAGCTCTCTGAGTGGACACTCTCGTAAGTGGACAGCTCTACTTACAGCCGCCTTGACAAAACCCTGTTTGAACTCTAGCGCATACAAACTCTGTATTTACACATTCCCGTAATTGACCAGCTCCAGTTGCGGACACTTTTTCTGCTTCCGAGGGTGTCCACTTACAGGATCTTCAACTGTATTTTAAAATACAAATAAAGGATTCTATAGTGTCAGTGTATTTAGCACTACTTTGCTAACTGGGGACACTGTAAATCAATAAACAAATATTGCAAATATGTAGAACATAAACTTGTTAAAAATCCAACTGGTGGGGCTAGCCAGTTGGCTATTTACATAGCCTGGCCAAGGATGTATTCGGGACTACCGAGAACAAATCCAGCTGTCACAAGTTGTGTTGTGACACTCAAGGTTCTAGGTCAGAATATATGTCCTCCACTTGCTTCCTCCCTGTCAGTCTTTAGGACAGACTGTAGCAACAGTGTTCAAAGTTTTTTGTTTTTTTTTCACTCAATGTATATGTTATCAATTTTTTTTTATAATTCCCTTGCCTAAAGGCTCTGGAAACTATGAGATTTTTGCGAAAACACTTATAAAATTATTTTAAATTTTTAAGTGTTTATTATGGGGTAACATTACAGTCTTTCTTGATTGTACAATATAACTTTCAAACTTGTCATTTTATTTCCAGGCTTACATAAGAAAACAGCTTTTGTCAATTGAAAATGATCCAACTTTAGATGACCTTGAGAAAGCCAGAAGAAAACAGGTATTCTATCTACTTTAATTTCCACCTTATAAATTACCATAAATTATGATAATGAGCCCTGTAAAGGCTATTTTGGTAGGCTTATATTTCGAGAGAGCTTATATATTTTCAGAGGAGCTTATCTTTGGAAGTAGGAGGCAAGGTGGCCTAACGGTTGGCACATTGGACTCCAGATCGAATGATCGCGAGCCCTGGACATGTGTTGTGAGATTGTGCAAGACACTTTACTCTCACAGTGCCTCTCTCCAACCAAGAGTATAAATGGGTAATGGCAAATTGTTAGGGTAACCTTACAAAAAAAAATGCTGGGAGGTAACCTGTCATGGACTAGCATCCCATCCAGGGGGAGTAGCAATACTCCTACTCACCTCACGCTACAGAAACCCGGATAAGCTGACAATACTTTACTTGTGCCCTTGCTATGGAGACTAAACCTTAGTGATTTTTTCCTTTATTCTAGAACATAGTTGGTACAAGACAAGCCTTTTCCATTCCCAGTTCCAATCTGTCGTCAGTGTCTGCCAATGCTCCACCATTCTACCCTGCAGCTGACACAGTAGAATCTGTAGTAGAGAGTGCACTGGACGACCTCAACCTAGATGACTTTGATGTCACTGAATTAGAGAAGGAGCTTAATAATGCCTCGCCAGTATCGTCAACACTAGGAGATTCCTTGTCAGCATTGAACATAACTCCAATGTGCTCAGCACCAGTTACAATTCCAGGGGCAGCTGAAGCAATCTCACCCCAACCATTCACACAGTCACCCACTTCACCATTAGGACAGTTTTCTTCTTCTTATAGCTCCATGTCTGGACAAAAGGTAATCTAATAGCAACATATTGGTGTTCATACACTGTTAATAGCCCTTTTCACGGTTAACCTGTGATATTTGCATAACAATACACTTGAACATAGAAGCGAGGCAATTTTGGGCACAAGCTGCAAAACATTGTGTTTTTCTTGAGCTCCTTCAACTTTTTTAGTATAAAAACAGTTTTAAAATGTAGAAGAAATAGCTTTAAAATATGCAGAGAAAGTACAATAGACCAATTTCGATATCTTAAAATTCTAACTTGGCTCCAAGGCTTAGGGGAATAAAACAAAAGAAATCGAAAAGAAATCACATCGAGGTTGAGAGATGAATAAATAATTTTTTGTTTTATTCCCCTAAGCCTCGGATCCAAGTTAGAATTTTAATTTCGAAATTCAAGCTTATTCTTTTTATGTTTGTCAGAGTAGGTCCTCATAAGACCTTTAGCAGTTCAAATGTTATACCTTTTATTTTGATCTGTATGTTGCACTGCAGGGCTCCAATCCTTACCGTTCCAGCCCATTAGTAAGAGGAAGCAGCCTCCATTCTTCTGTATTGGATCCACTCACAGCCCAACTCCATTCACCCAAGTCATTAGGTTCTCCCCAGTTGTCCTCTCCCTTGGGGCTCAGCAACAGTTCCTGTGAAATTCAGCGACTCAGTGAAGATCTCATGGCTGCCAAGACCAAGCTGGCGTCGTGGGAAGAGTCATGGGCTCAAGCCAAGCAGGCTTGCGATGCTTGGAAAAAGGAAGCTGAAGAATCAGCTAAAAAGGCAAAGGAAGTCGAAAAGGATAAATTAGAAGTTATTATGAAAAAGGAAGAGGTAAGTACTAGATTTTGATCAGGCAGAAATATCTCAGAGACAGATTACTGCGGTCAAAGCTCCCATAAGCATATTCTGTATAACCCTTTCACTCCCAAGAGTGCTAAGTTCAAAACTGACAAAAATCTTGCAGGGTCCGAAATTGCGACCAGCTGGTCGCCAATGCGACTAAAAATTGAGTGTTGGCGACCCGAATTTCAAGGCTAGTCGCCAGCAGGCGACTAACTTTTAGCGTGTTCGATGTTTTGAACCGGCGTTCAAGAAATTAAATGCATTTAAATGCAATTTAAAAGAGTTAACAACTAGAGCGCCAGGGGTCTGGGAAGGAGTACCGGTGGTCAGTGGTCAGTCGTGAGGCGCATGTGCAGTAGCTCTCTGCTTCGTTCGTGTGGCGTGTTTCTCCAGGCAGTGAGGTTTCTTGCCCAGCGTTGTGCGTGGAGAGCTTTGGATCGATAGTTTCTCGCGTTCATTTGTTCCCAAAGGGGTTTTGCCCTTTCCTACAGCGGTCGTTCGTTTGGTTTCGTCGCTTGTTTTTGAGTTTTCGACTTATGCCTGGTCGACAAACGCTAAACAGCCTCTCGGCCGGATATTTGGACTCTTACGACATGGCAGCCGAAAATCCACCTTCGTCTGGGGACTCAATAACTTCCGACACGTCCACCCTTACCACGGCAGCACCGTCCACCTTTACCGTTTCCAGCGAAACTCTGTCGCAAGCATTTACACAAGCGTTGGGGCAGTCGCTGCCTCAGATTTTAGCGGCCTTCCAGGCGAACGGAACGGCGAGCGTGGCGAATCCTCTTGGGGGCGGGGCGCGCAATACTTCGACTGTGGCGACTTGCGCTCCTACAATCCCATCCATCCCATCCACGGCTATAGGTAATGTAATGGCGCCTCCATTCCTGTCCACTTATTGCACGATTGCAATCCAATTACATCTGCAGTTGCCCAGCCGCCCATCGTCCAACATTCTGCGCCATCAGCGTTCGTGTCTCCCGCTTGGCCGGTCCCCAACAACTCGATCGTGGCGCCTACGATCGGCAAGGCCTTCGTTGTTGGCCCAGGTTATGCGCCAATACCTGGCAAGCTGGTTGCCAAGATAACCAGTGGCGTATTTATGGAGCTGGCCGACCTCCTGGCGGAGAATTTACGGGCGCAAGACACGGAGCCCCACACTTACTTGGATGGCAAATTAGTTGTCGCCCCCTCAAAAAAAACGCGTGGTCGAAATCACCGACATCCTCACCTGGATTCAGGCCTTCTCCATTTATGCTTGGATCTTCTGCACTTCACATCCAACTCGCTGGCAGGATCTGACCCAATACAAATTGTTGATTCTGCAGACAGCTCAGCAGTTTCCGGGGCTTGCTTGGCTGAACTACGATACTGCCTTCAGAAAAGACGCAGCAGCATCTGGCTTGGCAGATTGGTCAAGGATGAACCTGGATTTGTGGTTTCAGTCCTCAGCAGCAGATAGGACTGCTTAACGTTCAGTTCACTGGGTGCCTTCGGGATTTGGCGTTCTGGGGCTCTGGCTTCCCCCAGTCATGAGCCCCTCTGATCTCCGAGCTTTAGCGCCATAGCTCGGAGGTCCCTTCGGCGTGGCGTGGGGGCTCATGGCTGGGTTGCGGGGTCGTGCTAGCCATGGGGGCGTTATTCAATCTAGGGGCTGGCTGCCAAAAGTGGAAGCCCCTGGATATCCCAGGCACCCAACCTCCATAAGCGATACAGTTGTTAAATGCATTTAAATGCAATTTAAAAGAGTTAACAACTAGAGCGCCAGGGGTCTGGGAAGGAGTACCGGTGGTCAGTGGTCAGTCGTGAGGCGCATGTGCAGTAGCTCTCTGCTTCGTTCGTGTGGCGTGTTTCTCCAGGCAGTGAGGTTTCTTGCCCAGCGTTGTGCGTGGAGAGCTTTGGATCGATAGTTTCTCCCCCCCCCCCTCCTCTCCCTTTATTTCCACTGACAGGTCAGTGTGACGGGTGCCTGTTCCCTTGTGTGGGGGCTCATGGCTGGGTTGCGGGGTCGTGCTAGCCATGGGGGCGTTATTCAATCTAGGGGCTGGCTGCCAAAAGTGGAAGCCCCTGGATATCCCAGGCACCCAACCTCCATAAGCGATACAGTTGTTAATTTGGGATAAAAATTTCACAGCTGGTTTCCAGCAAACAACTTACGTTTTGTCTTGTCGAAGTTTTTAACGTCCAGTGAACTTAATTTAGGATAAAAATGAAGGTAAGATTCCTGTTAAATGACTTCCACAACAGTTGTAATCCGCGCACTGTATATGTAATCGACATTTAGTGGCCGCCATGTTGTTTCAGCGGTTTCATCTGACAGACATACCGTGGGCGCATTGCATAAACACGTGCTTTCCTTTCGCCGTGAATATTTTATTCAAATGCCACATCCAAAATGTAAAAGTATTGATCTCTAAATTTTTAATGTGCAAACGAATATGGACACGGTTCGCAAGATTGCAGTTCATTACGTACTACAATAAAATTTTTTTGGCGACCAGACTTTGCCATCTGGCGACTGAAAAATTTGGTTCAGTCGCCACTTGGCGCCTGCATAAAAAAGTTAATTTCGGACCCTGTCTTGAATTTCATGTTGCAAAATTGTCAAAAACAAATAGCACCACTTGAAAGTATTGCTCAATAGCTTTCATTTGAATGGGTTTCATCGACAGACTCAAAAGGTACAACCACATTTATTGACTCAAGGTTTGACACTGGGAGTGAAAGAGTTAAAGGATAGTGAGTAAGAAAACGGAAGTGGAATGAAAAAGAGAAAAATGAGGCATGCAAGAAACTCTGTATTCTTGGTTTGCATCTGACGTCATCAAAATTCTAAAATCTAAACTGTTAATTCTACAAAGCTATTCTTTTCACATATCCTACACATACAAAACATTAATCTCTATGCATAGTTTGGTATCGATTCATTGCTTCGTTTCGAAAATAAAGCATTTTGAAATTTGCGATGTCCCGGATGAACGTGTTTTTGAACTGTCACAAAAACGGGTATTTTATGTCATTTTTAAATTTTTATACGTGATAATAATTTAGAAGTGATATCTAAAGAGTTTTGAAGTGAAAGCTAATGATATTGATGGTAGAATCTACTCTACTTCGCGTACAGTTTTATGGCCGCCATATTGGTGTCCCAAGAAGGGCACCAAACTAAATACTGTAATTTTCTGAAAATTATTTTCGTAATAACTCGGTTATGAAAAACGATACAAAGTTATAATTTGGACAGAACGTTTCTTTCTGCCTGCTCTATAAGCTGTTAATTTTCTGATATTGTTCATGCAAGCGAACAGTCTTTGTAATATTGATGCAAACCACCAATTGTATTTTCCTGTAGGTGGAATCTCAAGTGGCAAGCTTAAAACAAGAAATTGAAGAAATTAAAGGTGGCCCTCACCTTCACACACTAAACACAGTGGAAGATATCAGGGATTTACCGCTCTTAAAAATGAAACAGATTCATCGACAGCTTAGTTCAGATTTAGAAAAAATTTAAATCAGGTAAGGTGTGATGACAACAACTTTTAGAAAAGAAGTTTAGGACGGATCTTGACTTTTATGTCTTAACACTTAAAATTAACAAATAGCTTATAGCTTATAGCTTGGTCAAAACAGAGTGACGAATCACGAGCTAAGTGAGTGATTCCGCAACTGTTTTGACCATGCTATGGCGTCATAACCTTGTCTGGTCTAAGTTCGAGCACTGGCCGGGGTCTGTGTTGTGTTCTTGGGCAAGACACTTCACTCTCACACTGTGCCTCTTTCCACCCAGGAGTGTAAATGGGTACTGGCGAATTGTCAGGGCAACCTGATAAAAATGCCGGGGTAACCTGCAATGGACTAGCATCCAATTCATGGGTGTAGCAATACTCTTAGTCACTTCATACTATGGAAACCGAGCCTGATAAGCCACAATACTTATAAAAAATGTGTGCTTTTCTGACATGAACTGCAGACATGGTTTATAATATTTACACACAACTCTTGATTAATATTTTAAAATAAAATGTTTACAGATCCTGGTTGTTTGTTTTTCAGGTGATGTACAGTAGAGTAGCTTTAATTTGCAGTCTTTGTGAAGAACAACAGAGATGCGTAATGACAGCTCCGTGTTTACATTGTACGATGTGCGAGTCATGTGCTTCACAGAGATTGGAATGCCCAGAGTGTCATGTTCAAATTGCGCAAAAAACCTTGATAAATATACCTATTTGAGGACGTAATATATTGCAGTTAGGCAGCGTTTAGCCTGTTTTCAATTCCCTTTTAGGACTTGATATGATGTTTAAAAATCTATGAATTTAGCTTTTAAGGTATAATTATTAATGCATATATTATTCAAAGAATATTTCTTAGGGATTATGAATGCTTTTTTCATCTTCAAATTATTATTATTATTAATATTATTATTTCTTTTCCAGTAATGAATTTATTGTGAAGTTGGAGGTGGAAGCGTTTTGTGCTGGCTGTACATTATTTAGTGTATTTATCAGCACTTCTTATTCTAAGGATTACGGAATAAATGTCAAAGATATATGTTGTCCATTACAATGGCAGTCTGAAACAAAGAAATTAAACAGCTGTCAGCTCACCACTTAATGTCAAATGTCAAAATCGAAACCATTAACAAACTCCCCCCACCTGTTTCCACTTTTCTTCCTTATTATGTTAATAGCCTGTGTAGCTGGTGGTTTTGTTGGTGCGAGATGGCAAAATATGCTAGTGGCAAAGCCTCAAAAACGACTGGCGAAGCCTTCCGCCCCATTTCTCTCGCGGCTTCACCACTTGCAGATTTTGCCATCCCACGCCAACAAAACCGCCAGTGACGTAGGCTATTATGTCAAGGGAGTAGTAAATGCCCAAGTGCATTGTTGAGTTATATGTGAAAAGAGCATATGCACTCAGTCCTGTGGGACTCAAATGACAAAGGCCATAGCAGCCATGTTGATGTACCTAACAGTAGCGTAGATTTTGATTTCAGTTTTGTAACTAATAAATTCAAATTATTTTGTAAGGATACACCAATATGGCGGCTATGACATCAAGTGTATATGCTCTGTAAGTGTTTGGAATCTAATAACTTATAATGTTCATACCCAGATCCCGCTCTCATTGGGAAGTCTGGGTAATCTTCTGTCCAGCATGAACAAGTCAAGCACTGTATAGTCCTGGCATGCTAAGTTTTAACCGCTAGAACTTTGCACTGCTTGACCTGTTCATAAAACCTTGAGCTCTAAGCCTTGTGTGACCCAGGATAAGACCTTATTCATAAATGGCGGCCAATTAATTATTCTTTTATATTCATGCTAATCAGCCCCCCTAGCCTCGTTAGTATGTGCAAAATTCAAAATAATTTTTACTCTAAAATGAGGTGAGGGAGGCTGATTAGCATGAATAAAAAAGAACAATTAATCCACCGCCATTTATGAATAAGGTCTGTTGCATGCAGGCAATACAATATGCGAAGGATGACAATGAACCTGTTTGAAGTAAATAAAGTATAAAAAAATAATAACCAGTAGTGTCCCTCTTGGCCCATCAGTTTCGTGAGTACAGATTATTTTATTTTGGAAAATTTGAGATAAGCTACCTCCCAGCAATTTTCACACTCTGATCTGGTTTTCATCATTGTCTAAGAAAAACGAGTAATTAGACCGATTAAAACCAGATCAGAGTGTGGAAATTGTGGGAGGTATTTCTATTCTGCTTATCTCAAATTTTCCCAATTTATGAAACGTGGATTTCTTGACAAAACGTAAATAATAACAACAACAAATCCTTTATTTAGATAGACTACGAGTAGTCCCTAATTTTTCTTAGATCGAGCGGGCGAGCACGCGCGCACGAAGCGCGTGGAAATCTCGCGCCCGCGAGAAGACGCGACGTGACTCACGGTTATGGAAAGAGTTATTTTTCCATTAATGAAATCAACATTGGATATTCGAATGGACGCTACGGTTGAATGATTGCATTATTCGATTTAAATTTGGAAGTTTGAAAGGAATAACGCAATCTGTTCGCGATTAATGAAAGTTATTCTCCAATAATAAGCGGAACGCGCTGAGTATTTTGACTGTAAATAAATATCACTCTAATTACGAACGCAGGACAGTAAAATTGTACAGAGGGCCATTTTTATCAAATATTCGAATGCAATTTTTATTGCATTTTACTTCTAAATAGCAGGCTTGCACTTTATATTATTTTATTGCACGTTGAAAAGTTGCTAGTGACGTCACTGAGTTGATTTCTCTTTATTTTATAAATTCATGCCAGTTCACATCTTGCTGGAATGGCTCGTCTCATGTGATATGTAGTCCAGTTCTGGCCCCTCTCTGTCTAGCCTGCGTCGCAGACGGACTTTTCCTCCGGTAATGTCCGTCTGCGAATTAGTGCACAAATCCTTGTTCTAGACGCCCCAACGACGTACCAGGATCTGAGTACTTGTCTGTGATTGGCCTTTACACAAAGCTATTGTTCAATTAGCTGTGATTTGGTTGTGATTGGCTAAGGGAATTTCACGCGAGCTAGCGACCGGAAGCTAGCGGAAAGCGAGCCTAAAAATAGTACAGTATTAAAAAAATCATGAAGATATAATGGAGTGCATCTTTCGAAGCGGTTAGAGAAAGCTCAGTTTGAATTAACGGAGCTACTCCCAGAACAACGAGAAGCGATCAAATCTTTCTTCCAAGGGAAAAACGTGTTTTATCAATTTTACCCACAAGGTTTTGGAAAGTCGTTGATCTTTCAGTGTCTCCGATTGTCGCAGTCGCTGATATATGATCGAGTGTTATTGTTGTGATTTCACCTTTACGATCGCTGATGGAGGACCAAAGTTTATATATTTCAACAATATGGGTATACTGGCGATTGCATGCTATCACGGACTTGGAAGACCCAGAAACTATTCAGCAGGTTTTAAATGGGAACTACCTTGTTCGGTTTGCCGAGTGTTTGTTGTCTAAACTAACGCGTTGGCTCTATAGCTATTCTACTTCAAAATCCTCCTCATAATACAACATATCTTGCTCGTTAGAAACACTCTTGAAGGGCAACGCACTGTAGGTCAGAAGACCGAATTCAATAGAGAACGGCAAATGTCACGAACTTCGAACAGGCCTGTCACGCCTTTTACCATAGCCAATCAGAATAAAGGGGATTTTCGAAGGCTTTTCCGGTATTTCGTTACGTCGTCGGGGGTCTAGAACAAGGATTTGTGCACTAATTCGCAGACGGACATTACCGGAGGTCAAGTCGTCTGCGACGCAGGCTACTCTCTGTCACGCAACGCACGCAGACAATTGTCCCAGGTCAGAACTAGCCTGCGTAGCGGCGGTCTTGTTAGCGGCGCGAAGGCAAAATCGATATTTGCGAAGCTGCTATTGCGAGCGGCGGAGCACCGCGAGGGTCTGGGGGGGGGGGGGAGGGGGGGGGGGGGGGGGGTCTTTCAAACCCCCCCGCCCCAGACCCTCGCGGCTCCGCCGCTCGCAATAGCAGCTTCGCCGCTATCGATTTTGCTTTCGCGCGCTAACAAGACCGCCGCTACGCAGGCTAGGTCAGAACTGGACTATGTGAGAGGGCCCCCTATACCCCATTGCAAAATTCAATCACGTAAAAATATTGGGCCTTTTCACGCGTCACGAATAATATCCAAAATTCATTCACGTTCACGCGAAATCGGACGAAATCGAGGCGATCACGTTTCACGTCAAAATAAAAAAACAAATTCACGGATTAATATTTTCACATCGTCAACCTGTTTAGTCTGTTTAGACTGTGTATTCTCCGAATTTGGCTCTTTGAGTCAGTTCATCTCAATCCCAACAGCTCTGTCCAGGCCTCTTCGGGTCTTGCAGGCATATCTTTAACAGTCTTTAATAACACAACCTCTCACAGTTAAAGCCCGACTGCTTCACGACCCTTTACGGCTAGTCTTCGTCAAGGCGACAAGATTGTTTACGTGTCACTATATGTTGCTATGGTGCATTTCATTCCTCATTATTATTCTGATTACATGTATTTAGGTAACTTGGATGAGTGTAAGTCAAAAAAGGAACTTCAAATTCTAGGGCAGAAAAGCGTCCAAATAAAGGCGAATAGGGTACACGCGACAAATTTTAAGGATGAGGTAATGTCTGGTAATGTCCCATGGGTCGTACTTTTTATCGATCCATGACGTCCATGTCATGTCAAACCCAAACCGCACCGTTCGAACAATAAAATAACCGAAATTAATTCACGCAAACAAAATGGTTCACGAATCACGTTTAATTCAACTCTCCATTCACGGGTCCACGTTTAAGTCAAAAATAGCGTTCACGCGCACGTAAAAGATCTTAAAAATCGTGAATCACGAATCACGAATAAATAAAAGTTTAAATCACGTTTCACGAGGAAATAAATTGCCCCATTCACGCTTCACGTAAAAAGTATAGGGGACCCTCATGTGATATGACACAAAGTATTTTTAGGGAGCCGCCTTTAGCGTACCCTGGGTGCCAGAGGCTTATCTTGCGCGGTTTCAAGTCTCAATTGACCAATTTCGATATATTAAACCCGGATATTAAAATTCTAACTTGGCTCCGAGGCTTAGGGGAATAAAACAAAAGAAATCGACAATAAATCACATCGAGGTTGAGGGATGAATAAATCATTTCTTTTGTTTTATTCCCCTAAGCCTCGGAGCCAAAGTTAGAATTTTAATATATCGAAATTGGCCTATTGTGACCCGCGCGGGGGCGTCGGCCGCGGACGAGCGAGGAAAAACCTCTGGTACCCAGGGCCTTTTGCGCTGTGCGCGCGGAATCGCCCAATATATACCGAGGTGATCTGGAATCTAGTCCAAATTTCCAAGATGGCGGATGCCATTGGCTTTTTGCAACAGACAGAACAAAGACCCAATGATCTTCAGAATGACAGAGAATATCTCAGCGAATGGCCTCCAGTGGATGATAGAAGAGAATCGGAAAAATTCGCACAGAGAAAAAGACAAAAACTGGATCGTGTAGAGGAAGGAAGACAATTTGGCGAGCCAGAGAGTGAACGCGTTTTGTGGGCTCGGCCAGCTCTGGCAAGATGGTGGAGAAAGAGACAAAAAGCAACGAATCTGAAAGATTCTACAAACATGCCAAAATCAGACAATCCAAATACATTGCTGAGATATGTTGCTAGGTAGGTTAGATCTCTCCTGGGAGGAGGGGTGTGTGTGTGTGTGTGTGTGGGGGGGGGGGGGGGGGCGGCGGGGGAGCGATTTCCATATAAAAGTGATGGGGGTGATCGTTGTACCTTCTAGGGGTTGAGGTTCTTGGCTTGGTACTGCTTAGTTTGGAAATCTGGGCAGTGGTGGATCTAAGGGAGGGAGCACCTTGTTATTGAAAAAATGTATGACAGTGAGATCGGATGTCAGCTTATAAAGACGCCTGACTGGCTGCAGCTATTAGTCCATTTGATGATCTCCCTTATTGCCCACCCAACCCTAGCCTCCTACGCAGACATTCTTTTGGCTCGTCACGCAATCTCTCCTTGGGGAGGACGGATTGCGTGACGAGCCATGGTAACCAGAGAGATGAGATCAGACAAAGACACTGGGAACTCTGTGCCCTACTTTTATCAAACAATATTCTGGGGTTTTTAACATCCATTTGAGTTGATATAACCAGGAAACTACACTTGATTATAACTTATTTGCTTTCCAAATATGAAAAAGCTTTTAATCCCAGCATTTTGTTTGGCTGTATTCTTCATTGCATTGAAGAACCATATCATATGAAATGCTATAATCTGTAGTATGGTATTAATATTTTTTTCAATAGTCTCCCTGAAGGAAAATCATACCTGAAACAACAGATTTCTGCTTTAAAAGAGAAGGTAGTTTCACATCCTGGAAATGCCGTGCTTCATGCTGCGCTAGCTTCTTATTACGACCTTCTACAAGACACTTCATCTGCTTTAAACAATCTGAACATTGCCTCTAAGCTGGACCCACAGGATAAGAATATAGCATGGCTGCATTTAAAAGTACAGCGAGGTAAAGATCTGGAGGATAAAAGAAGTTTCCTCCAGGAGCGTCTGTTGCAACAGCCACCTGTTGAACACAAGATGGCACAACCAGTGGAGGTTAGGACATAGACATTATTTGCAGTGTGGTGCGAGTATTATGCTAGGGGTAACTTGCGATGGACTAGCATCCCAATACTCCTATTCGCTTCATGCTACAGAAACCAGGATAAGCTCCGGCAGTTGTGGGTCACTAGGCTCATGAAGACTTTACCTTTACCTTAGTGCAAGTATTATTATGGTTTTGTAATAATCATGTGCAGTTCTACATATATCCTTTGTTTATTGGCTGGCCTACCAAATAAACCAATGATAGTGTCATGCAACAGTAACTGCACAATTATTGTCTAGTTGTGCTGTGATATTGATCAACATTGAACAGGGCGGATAGGGAGCAGGCGAGGATCCAGACCGGCTTACACCATTTTACGGAAATTGGTCAAATTTTCCAAATGACTCAAAATCGAGGGAAATATAATTTTAGAGAGTGAGCATCTAAAAGCGTTTGTGGGGAACGTGCCTCCGGACTTCCATAGATTCGGCGCTCAGACTCTAGTAAACTGGTCAAGTTTTTTCCTGGATCCATGCCTGGGGAGGATTATAAAAATGTGCGAACAGCTTTTCAACATGTAAGAGTGTTGCTTGGCAACCTGCCATGAACAGCTGATGTTATGTTTTGCAATTTACTTTTCAGGTTGAGCGGCATCACTGTAGCACCCTAGGTGCCAAGGAGTTCTTGTTTGAGTATTGCATGACTGGTACCCCTGTTGTCATCACAGGACTAGTTGAGACCATGACCACTGTTCCTTGGAACTTTCAACACATTAAAGAGGTGAAAGATACTGTCAACACACTGATTCTCATAACTGGTTTCCATACATTTGCTTTTGTACTAGTTGGGAGAATTCACTTTGGGGATTTGAAATTCAATGTCAATCTCATCAGTCATTTGAATAAATTATTATTATACCACCATGTTGAAGAAAAATCCAAAAGCTTTGTAAAAGTGGGCTCGATTTCTGCCGCTCTCTCGAGTCCGGTCTTTGAAGAGGCAGCTGTATGTGTGAGCAGCCAACCGTGTCTGTAACGTTTATTTTCCATTATCTCTTATATTTTGGAAGAAAAGGATCTGATCTGAAATGTTCGCGAAGGATGTTGATTTTTCGCCTTTATTGTGACGCCAGGCCTGGCTGTTGTTAAATGAAAACCCAGGATGAAATTACAAGATGTAATATGACCAGTCCATCCGTGATGATGTCTAAAAGAAAGTAAAATGGTGACTGTAAAGGTTTCTGTCGTACTTTAATTAACATTCTGTTGTTTCTGAATAAATATTAAAATAGTGGCATGTAGTACCTATGGAATGAGTTGACTACACAAATATAACAAAAGAAAGAAAAATAAATAAACTTCCTCTGGGCTACCATTACATTCCAAAGCCTCATTGCATAATACTAACTCCTGACTAGTTTTGAACCACTTTTACATTGATGGCTATTAGAAATTCTACCATAAAATTAAACTCTTTGTCATGCATTTCATATAGTGTCACGCAATATCATATTTTTGTCACGCACGTCTGTAAAATGTCACGCAAAGCTAGAGGGTTTTCTTTTCCAGAGAAACATCTTGTCCACATGTGCGTAAGCTACCCTCTCTCCAATAAGGTAAATGAAAAACAGTACGGTAAAAGCAGAAGCGAAAAACGCAGCGATGTAGAGCGAGTGCAACTTCTGCAGAAAGGGATACACCCAAATATCAGCTGCAAACGCCACCCACAAAATCCAAACCGTGTAAACAACTCCGAATCCTAACACGGACATCAGCGCTTTCTGTCGTGGAGGGTAATTGTGCTTAATTAAAAACAGCTCCAAAATCGTGACCAAAGGGAACGTATGCATGTAGTGATTAAGCCATGCGGGAACTTGTGCAGCTTCTTCTGGAGTTTGGCACGAGTGTGGATCGGCTACATACAGGACCCAGAATAAAATGCTAACAGTTGTTCCGATCGGAAACACAAAGCAGGCGAACACGTAGTCGCACACGAACGCGAAGACTTCGCTCTTTCGCTTCTTAACGATCTCGTGAAATTCCGTGACGGCCGCCATGTTGAAATACACAAGTTGTAACAACATGTTTATGAATGTCAAGAACTTGAATCTTCCGCCATAGGTCTCGTGAACTTTCAGGTTAATTTCCGACAGATAATACGTTACTCCAATCAAATTAACCAGGAAACAGAGATAGTGAAATATGAACGGGCCCCACACACCAGCCATCTTGTTCTCAACAACGCGACAACACGCGCAAGTGTTTTTAATTAGATTCCCGGTACGCGGTGTCGCAGCCCGAATATGTAAATTTTTCACGGTCACGTGATACACTGTACCCGTTATATGTTATTGTCCGAATCCTTTTAAATTTGAATACAGAGGTGTCGGAAAGCCCAGAAAACTGTATTGATCCAACCCTGTCCCATAATTTGCCAAAAGAAAAACACACAAAGCTGCTGAAATAAAAGAACTATGAACAAAAAAAAAAAATGGATATTAGACTTTTACCCCAAGAGGTAAGTTGTCATCTAATTTTTTTTCATTGGGTTGATGAAGTTTGGTTGATCGGAATGAAATATTCCTAGACTTTTACAAACTTTGTTAAAATTGTTAAATAACTTTTACTTCACTCCGAGTTCTGAAAAACTTTTATTTGTTTTGTGAGAAAGTTCATGTTGGCGTATAAATTCTCTTCACTTGTATCTTTTTTTTTCTTTTTTCTTTTTTTCTCTTCATTTATTGGTGATATTTTTCCTTTATTCTCACAAGCTGCATGCAGGATAGTCTCCAACACAGCCATTATTTGGCTCGTCACGCAACGCTTGCTGGGAGAAGCATTGCGTGACAAGCCATATATACCCCTAGATCTCCGAGGATGAGAAATAACTTGCCCCATTGGATTGGAAAACTAAGAGCACTGAATCATAATTTGATATTATTATAAGGTGGCCCATACTGTTGTACAGTTTTGAGTCATTTGCTATCCTTAACTTTTCTTAGATAAAACTGTCAGAAATATTTTGATCACAGGCCTCTTCATATCTTCACAGGTTGTTGGCAATAAGACAACATCCCTCAAACGGATGGTGAAAGAATCCACAGAATGGGCGAAGCTTGAACCAGCTTGTAGCATGAAAATAAATGACTTTATTGACTCTCTGAACTCATTACAAGAGCCTCTTTACCTGTTTGACTGGAGTATACCGACACACGCCCCTGAATTGGCCAAAGAACTAGTGATTCCTAAATATTTTGCTGGGGATTTCTTACAAAGGACTGCTCCCGAGTCACTGTATCATGACAGCTGGCCAAGCCTGTTCATTGCACCCGCAGGATTACACAGCGATCTTCATGTTGATGCTTTTGGTTCTAACTTCTGGATGGCGCTTTTTCATGGCAGAAAAAGGTGACATACTCATGATACCTGATATACACAGTCGCAGCTCCTGTAAGCGGACACCCTCGGGAAGCAGAAAAAGTGTCGGCAACTGGAGCTGGTTGCTTATGGGAATGTATAAATACAGAGTTTGTATGAGCTAGAGTGCAAACAGGGTTTTGTCAAGGTGGCCATAAGTAGAGCTGTCTGCTTATGAGAGTGTCCGCTCACAGAGCTTTGACTGTATTATGCAAAGTGTAAATACCCAATGTATGATGATATTGAATGTCTTTTCATGGAAACTAGCCTGTCTAGCAGGTCAGTGGGAGTAGTATAGAGTGCAAGTTGGAGCTGCTCTTTCACTTTTTCTTGCCTCGCACATCTCTTGCAGCCGGAAATTACGTCTGCTCTCGCAGGCTAACGCCCCTCCAACTTCCACTCTATATTACTCCAGTGCCTGCCATGCAGGCTACAAGGAAACCTGTGGCATGTATATGATGTCTATGATCCCAAGCCCTTTGATAACCTCAAAACATACCCAGATATTAGAAAACCCAACAATTTGATTTTCCAGAACAATACCTGACAAATGCCAGGAACCTACAGGAAGTAAAGATGACTAACAATGGCAATGATGGAAAAGGTTGGAATATGAACAAACAAAGTTCCCATTTTCATGTTTGCCTCAAATTCCTTTGAAAGTTTGATTGAAAGTGATCAAAATATAATTTCTCTTCACAATATTAAATAATTTCAAGTAAGCAATTGGGTGATCTTATCTTGAAGTGCCCTCCATCGAGCTTGCAAAATTAAATTAGCGCCATTAAAATTGAATTTTTGCACCAACAGCAACCATTATATTCTCTTTCCTTCATAGGTGGACCTTCTTTAGTAGAGAAGATGTACCATTACTTTATCCACACTATGAAGATTCACTAGACCTTGTCTTTGACACTGACCTAAGTTGCCCAGACTTTGATAAACATCCTCTGTTGAGCAGAGCAATTCCTCTGCAATGCATTTTAGAGCCAGGTGAACTGCTCTTTGTCCCTCATGGCTGTCCACACAGAGTGGAAAACTTGGAAGATTCTTTGGCAGTTTCGGCAAATTTTGTAGACTTGTCTAACTTGCAAGTTGTTCTTGAAGAACTTGAGGAAATGCTTTGTTAGATCCTCGAGCAGAAGATCTTTTGATGCAAATGATGAGGGACGACTTTCCAGTTAAGATGTTTAGTCAGCAAAAAGATTTGCCATGGGACGAGTTCAAGATGTGGCCAAGAGTTACGTACAAAGAGTACGATGTTGATATCAATGATTTACAGAATGGAGAACTCTTCAGGACTCATTAGAGTATCATTCTCTTTGTAATAAAATAACATTCATGGATATGCTGTATACTAATCCTGAACTGGTCTGCCATCAATAAATAATTATTGTTTATACACCCCAGGGGCAGATCCAGGAATTTGTCAAAGTGCAGTCAAACCTCCTGTAAGTTAGACTGTTCACAGCCTCTCTATTTTCTCAGATCGTTGTAGCTGTGAGCGAACTGGAACTGAGCGCGAAGCGCGAGCATGGGGGGCACCCCTTCGCGCTCGCTCGCTGTTAGCGTCAAGAAAATAGAGAGGCTGTGAACAGTCTACCTGTAAGTGGACACCCTTGGGATCTGAAAAAGTGCCCGCTTATGGGAGGTTAAAAATGTAGTGTTTGTATGTGGCTGTGGCCAGGACTGAGTGTTTGCTTAAGCCAAAGGGAGGTGTCCGCCTACAGGAGGGCTCCGTTAGAGGAGGTTCAACTGTACAAGCACCAAAAGTGTGACTCCCTAAGGAGTCTTGGGGCATGCTACTGCTGAAAATATAGATTGTAAAATAAGGCATTTCCTGCATCTTGAATTTCTCATAGGGAGGGTGGTGCTGCTGGGGGGGGGGGGGGGGTGTGTGGGGGGTTCTCCACCTGTATTCACCCCTGCAACCCAAAACAATCCCATTAGTTTTTGCTACAACCTCCAAAAATTGCCATGATATTGTTTACATAGCCTCCTCCGCAGGCAACTCTTACATAAAGGCACTGTCAGTGAGAGACTGGTACGGAGGACAAAAAGGTGACTGAGTGGGGTGGGGGACAGGAAGAGAGGAAAAGGAAGGAAGAGTTGCCAACTCCGCTTTTCACTCGCCTCGGCCCCAGTGTCCGCTCTTTTGCTCCAGACCTCGGAGACACAGGAGTTGCCTGCGGAGGACGCTATCGTTTACACACCCTTGATATACTCATCCTGATGAAATGCATGCTTCCTGTGTTTTTTTTTTATCCTTCATTCCCAAGATCAGAATTGTAATGCTCCTAACTGATTACCATACATTTCTTTAAATGTTAGTTTGGAGAATTTTTTATTTGGTCAGCCAGAATCTGAGAGTGTCCAATAGAAATTATAAATTATTATAGAAACAAATTAGAACAATCCTTTGACCATAAATATGTTCACGCAGTTAATCTAGTTTGCTGTGCAGCTACGACTTTGGAAAGGTGGCCTTGCATTGTGTTAGTCATATGCAATACAGCTTGTAGAAACATGGGAAAGAATATGTTTACAATATTACACCAATATATAAGAAGTTCTAAGTTCTAAGTTCACTTAGTTGAAAATCCAAAATGTTAGAAAAGGTAGCCATGGACATTTAAAGAAATAACACTGGCCAAAAGATGTTTATTCTTTACAACTCTATGCTGGTTTTCACTGGTGCATTAGCTGAAGCACAAGCATGTCCATCATAGCCTGCGAGCAGGCTCACGTTTGGGGCCCATGTACGAGAGGCTTAAGCTGCGAGAATCAGGCTTGAGCCTGCAAGACTTCTCACCAGCTCACACAAGATTCTGACAGCTTTCACTGCTTGTGCATGGGCCCCATGCTATCATGTCCACACTCATAACTTGATAAGCACAAGCAATGGTGACTGACGACTTTTTACAGTTGACTTCATTGTGTTTATGCTTGCACTTGTGTCGTTCACATCATCACTTGTGAAAACTGTGACATGAGCATAAGCACAAGAAGAACAAAATTATGTATTCTTTTTAGCAAGGCTTTAATGTTGACACAATCTCGTTCCCAGAGTCCTTGTTACCCTTGTCCAGCGGTGGAGTGGCCAACAAGGACCTCTCGGATAGAGTGATCCACCTGACCTGCGCAGTAATGGAGTCAAACACATGCGCAGTAGAACCGGAAGTCCAAGAATCGCTTCCCCCAGAGGTCCTTGTTGGCCGCTCCACCGCCGGACAAGGATAACGAGGACTCTGGGAACGAGATAGATGTTGACGCTGCTATCACTAGATTCTAATTTCTTCTTATGTCACAAGTGAAAACCAGCCTTTAAATAAATGGTGGCAAAATTGAAACGTTGAATCTAAACTGAGTTTATACCACTCCCAAAATTTGAAGCCAAGTTTACCAACTTTGGTAGAGGGTTGCAATAAAAATGTATTCTATTGTTTAGACAAGTACATATTAACACTTGTGTTCTGTTCAATGTCCTTTTCAACTATTTCAATAGTAATAATTAGTTCCATCTCTCGAGTAATTGTTGTGTTACACTTTTCCTTTCCACATATAAGGACCACATAATTATTTCTATCTGTATTTTTGCCTGTAGCACAATACTCAACTCAGCTTATATCCAGGATTTTCTGCTTCTGATCTGGGAAGCCAGCCAGTCCAGTCCCTCGTATAATCCTTCGCCTTTCACAGCGCAAGAAGACTGCACAAACCAAGGTCGGTCTCGCATGTTTACTAAACCAAGCTTTTCACGAATCTCAGAAGCGCTCATAGCATTCGGCATATCCTGCTTGTTGGCAAACACAAGAAGCACGACATTGGCTAGCTCATCTTCGCCCAACAGCTTGTGCAACTCGGTTTTCGTTTCTTCAATTCGCTCCCTGTCGGCGCTGTCCACAACAAATATAAGACCTTGCGTCCCCTGAAAGTACACTCTCCAAAGACTTCTTATCTTGTCTTGTCCACCGATATCCCAAACTGTAAAGGATATATTCTTGTAAGTGACGGTTTCCACGTTGAACCCGAGGGTGGGAACTGTGGAGACGACTTCTTCGAGTTTCAATCGATACAAAATGGTCGTCTTTCCTGCATTATCCAGGCCAACCATGAGAATTCTGACATCCTCCTTGCCCAGAAGACGATTGAAAACATAAGAAAACAAGTTTCCCATGCCTTTTTACGAAGCAAACTTGCAGTATAAATTGATACAAAAGTGAGCTCATCAACAGTAACAAAACTTCCACATCACCACACTTTTAAGTTAAACGAATACCGCTGTACAGCTGCGTGCTCAACAACATGGCTTCCTGATGGCTTCCAGCAGGAGAAGGGTGGCTGTCTTTTGACGCGATTATTTGAACACAAAAGAACTATCAGCCTCTTATTTCATACTTATAACGCATACAGTTGTTTTCAACGTAGATATATGCACTCAGGTATGGTGTATCTTACATATGATCAGTGTTTTGCAGGGCGGGAGGCGGGACGTGAGGTACTGGTGCCCCCGTGGGGTACTGGTCTGGTGCCAGGAAATGTATTCACGGCGGGAAATTCTAAATAAGCAACAAGAGATTTAGAACGATTAAATTTTGAAGGGATGCGTTTTTACCAGACAATCCAGACAATGTATTTTCAGAAAATGTTATTACATGCCAGCCTGACCCCCACCCTGTCATACACATGGGGACCCTATCCCTGGGTAGGATGGGGCATTAGTTTTGCTGTTTTCAAGAGAGATGCCAGGGAAATAAGAGCATTTTACATCCTTTTTTGAAACCCTGCTTTTGCCCATGTAAAGTTTTTGGCAAAATCTAGGCGAGATTGCCGAGAAGTTTTCCAAAAACCCCAGGTGGAGGGGGGTGTAGAAAATGTCCCCCTTAATCTGCCACTGATACAACATGGCCAAAACTGCACTTCCCATGTACTCTCAGTCATACTAGAACCACTCGAGTCCTCCCGAAGTAATCAAGTCTTTATTCTGGAATATTTCATAGCATTTAACTAACTTGGTGTTTTTTTTAAGGCAGACTGCACCTTGCCAAGTTACCAGTTGTACATCATGAAGGCTTCAGTTGTCAGTGGCCTGAAAAGCACAGATTTAAAATGGCAAAGTTTATCAAAGTCATGGAATGGATTGTCAAAGACAAAATGTTGGAATCCATGCAAATCTTTCAGCCTACAGAGGCACCTTATGAATGTGTGACACTTGTTCACGATCGCGACTATGTAGATGGTTTTATAAAAGGAAGTACTCCTTTGTATGAAATGCGAAGAACTGGATTTCATTGGTCTGAAGGCCTTGTAAAAAGATGTTTCCTTGAAGTAGGTATGACCTTTCACACATCTTTCTTTCTTTATTACCAAACAGGACACTTTCGACATTGCTAATCCTAGGGTAGCAGTATGCAAGGTGCATGTCACATATGAACCTAGCAGATGACCTAGCTCTCCATGAGTCTTTCTGTAGCTCAGAAGGTCATGGGTTCAACTCCCGCCAGGGACTCGGATTTTTCTTTGTCCCATGCTCATGACAAACTGAATACATCATTCTCATTCTCATGAATTAAATTAGTTTAACTGGGGTCAGTGGAGAAATTGGATTTGATCACTCTAGTTCAAGAATCAAAGGTCAAAAGAGTGCCATTCATTGAGTTCTACAACATTAACATTCAGGTCCAACTTTGCTAAATCAGTTGTAAATTATGACATACTTTTTACAATTTTAAGGTGGCACTATGCTTGCAGCTAAGCTAGCAATGGAGTATGGTCTTGCCTGTAGCACTGGAGGTGGGACACATCATGCCTTCCCTGGGCATGGCTCAGGCTTCTGTATATTGAATGATCTTGCCATCACTGCCAAGGACATGATTGACAGAAAAGTAGTTAGCAAAATACTTATTGTGGACCTGGATGTTCACCAGGTAAAGTAGAAAAGCAGTCACTGTGGTCAGTTTTCAGGTAGCATCACTTTTCTCTTGTTTCGTTAGTCTGAAGGGTCAGCTGTCTCCTCACCCCCACCCCCCTTCCACCTGAGGGACCAGGCGAGAGAATCTGGCCCCTCGGGGGGTTGGGGTGAGGAGACGGCTGACACTTCAGACTATCGTTTCCTCCTAATTAATCCTTTTAGTCACTTTTGCCTTCATGAATGGGATTCAGAAGGATTTAGTCTGTTACAAATGCATCAATAACCTCCTGGATGGCTTACCAGGCCATCTCTTAACCCCAGTTCCTGTAGCATGAAGCGACTAGAAGAATTACTACTCCCCCTGGATGGATGCTAGTCGATTGCAGGTTCCCCCCTCCCCATTTTGTTAGGTTGGTGGAGAGAGGCACTGTGAGGAGGGGACAGGGACAGACAGTTAACTATCCCATCTCTTAAACTTATGTTCTCCCTCTTCCCTACTTTTTCCGGCTATTTCTCCCTCCTCCTGGAACCGTTCCTCTCCCCTCTATGAAAGTAAAGTGTATTTTCCTGATCAGCCAAACTATTTTTCTTCAGGGAGATGGCTCCGCCTTTATCTTCAAAGACAGTGACTCTGTTTTTACATTCTCCATGCACTGCGAGAAAACTTTCCACTAAGGAAACAACAAAGCGATTTAGATGTTGGTTTAGATTGTGGCTTGAATGACGAGCAGTATCTGAACACACTCGGGGATTATATACCTTGGCTTCTTGATACATTCAGGCCTGATCTCATCTTGTATGATGCTGGGGTGGATCCACATCGAAATGATGCACTTGGTAAACTCAGTTTGACAGATCAAGGTAAAATCAAAGCCTCCTATGAGCTAACTCGTGAATGAATGAATGAATGAATTAATATGCATGAATAATTAATAGCGTGATAAAAGTTTACAGCCCATCGACCAACCGACCGACCAAGTGAAATTTGTCCACCAAATGCTATAACCCGTTTATTGCTTACGCATTCACGAGTTAAAAAGGATCAAACATTGAGCGGTTTTTCAGTGTTTTGTGCTTTAACCAATCAGATTTAAGGTGTTGTACTTTGGGTCAATTAAGTGCAAATATAAAACCAATCGTGACTGAAGTTACATTGTGCGCGATGTCTGAATTGCAACATGTTTCCACTCCTGTCACAGAAAGTAGAATCGTTTTCTATTTCTACAACATCGCGGAAGGGCTAACGCTCGAAACGTCAGCTCTCCAAATTCGCTACGGCGGTTAATTTACCTTTATCAACTTCAAGTTGATACTTGCCCGCCGACGCAGCTGTACGCCCGCGCTTTGAATATCAAAACTTGTAATAGTCAAATTTAGAGACAATTGATGTACTGATAAATGCTTTTAATACTGATAGGACTATTTGACCGTGATGTGGCCGTGATAGAAATGGCTCTTAGCAGAGGGATTCCATGTACGACTGTGATTGGTGGAGGATATGATGACGACATAGATGTTCTTGGCAGGCGTCACTCAATCATCCACAGAGCAGCAATAAAGGTGAGTGGAGAAAAGACGCGCGATGCAAGGCTGACGTTTTTTGATGCCATGTCGCTTGTAAGGGTCGTAAGGGTTAGAGGCATCGTTAAAATAAGCAGGGGGTAGAGTATACCGATATTCTTGTACTCTTAAGGCGGGAGTTAACCTGAATGCCCTTTTTCCGCCACTTAACATGGGTTTAATGGAAATATCTCGTTCACGTTTCAAGCAATCCAAAAACGCTTAGCTTAAAACATGAATCTATGTTATGGGGTGTTTTGTAAATTTTTTGGTGATTTGGGTTTTTTTTTGGGAGGAAATAGTTTTTCTCAAAGGAGTTGAAAAATTTAGGGAAATAAGAAATATTGAGATTTGATGTAGTTTTAAAATTAGAATTTGAAGTTAAAAATTAGCAGATTGACAATTGACAGACAGTTGATAACCACGCAAGAGCACCCGCGTGGGTATCAACTGTCTGTTGGTGTTCCCAAAAATTTTTCCTTCTATCCCTTCTTTAAACTTCTTAAAATTTCATTGAAATTCAGGTAGAACCCCCCTTAACTAACTAATCGTGATTTGTGTTGGGGGATTTTCCCGCGCTTGGCGCGGGTACGCAGTTACGAGAGATTTGATTGGTTCATTGCGCTAATTGAGCGCGTTGTGATTGGCCAGACGTGATTACGTTGGTTTTGTGGCTTAGGACATGTACATGTACCGTAAAAGCTCTATTAAGCCCCCGGGGGGCTTATTAATTTCAGGCCCCAAGAAGGGGGGGCTTATTAGATAGGGGGGCTTAATATTGAGGGGGGCTAAATAGAGCTTTTACGGTAGTCATCAGAACACCGCGCTATGAACATTAGGCTGCGAGCGCAGTGTTGAATGTACCGCGAGACAGTAACCACCCTCATAATAGTCAGTGACAGTAAGTCACGGTGAGGAGATAACCAGTGAGATACTGCTACTGATCCCGGATTTTTTTGTGTGTAATTTATAAAATTACCAAATGTAATTTGGTGGTTGTTCAAAGGATGGATAGCGTTATCCACCTGATAAATCACTATCCAGTGGATACTACGCTACTAACTGGATAGTGATTTATCCAGCACGGGCCTGGTGTTCATAGACCCAGCTTGAGGGTTCTGTAAAAAAGGTTCAGTTGAACTGTTTTAACCATCTGTCATTGATTTGACTTTAAGGTTTGGAAGGACAGAAATCCCTGAACACAGAGCTCAGAAACCCATGAGAAATGCCAAAACCTGCGTCAGTCAAGAATGAACTTTTGAGTCGTGTGGCCAAAACAACTGGCAGATTTCTACGAGAGAGCCATTCCCGCCACCAACTGCAGTGTCAACTTTGGGAGTGTCCGATTGGACAAAAATGATCGTTGTACGCCTGATTGGGAGCGATTGGGAGTAGAAACTGCTTTACAAGACACTGAACGATATGGCAACAACGCCATATTTCAGAATGATTATCGATAAATGGAATTGGCGATCTAAAATGATTACCATGAAAAGTTTTTTAAAATCCAATTGGCTTTGTCCGGTTAAAGAACTACTAGCAATATACGACGGATTTCGCGCCTCTTTTCTCGAAAACGAACGCCAAAGAAACATGATAAACATGTTTTAGTTACCCGAAGTACAAAAGAAAACTGGACCCGAGTTTGCAAATAAATTATTCTCATCTCGCCCAACATGACGTATCCTAATTGCGTCATGGTGGCGTGATCATTCACGGAGTGTTTGATTGGATAGTGCTTCAACTAACATTTTCAAAACTACATTCCGGTTCCAATATATCAACAGCAAGAAGGGCGTACACATTTGCGTTGAGATTATAACAATTTTCTATACTTTGTTGTTTCGAGAAACGCGTCAATACCGAAAGGTATCATGCGGATAGTGGTTGCTTGTATTCTGTAAAGAGACTGTAGAAGGATTTATTAAAATGTATTGATTATCAGTCCCAGATTCAGCATCGCGTCAATCTCGTGCCCAGAGTCCACGGTCTCCTTGGTTAGCGTTTGGTCGCAACCGCTGACCGTGAAGTCTGGGTATGAGATTGGTGTCGCGTACCTCCCTTCTCGCTTACTCGATTTGGCGCGAAATTTCATGACGTCACCGAATGACAGAGCGGGCCCCCGGCACGCAAACCCGTTTCTAGGTCCTTACGTGTACTTCGCGCTTGCTCGAGAGAGAAAGAGAACGCCTAGCGACTAGGCTGCCTTTCTCTATTCAGCGATATGTTACAGAAGACGATATTTAGCGCAACATGCAACCTCGTTCCCAGGGCGCCTTTGCCTTTAAATCGAGAGGAAGCCCTGCATGGGGACGAGGCTATGCAACAAGGTAACGGCGAGCATATTACATAAAGCAATTCCAACAATATTCGGTTAAAAATGTTACCGCAAGGAAGATAGGCTCGATTACCAACCTCTGTTCGGGAAAATGAGCCCACGCCCGAGCCAACAACAAAGATTACAATGAAACTCGCCAACGCGCCACGCTAACTGCGTGAAAAGATTGTTACTCCCGTGTGACGTCACTTTTATTTTGGGTAGGTTTTGTTGGTTTGAGTCACAAACGAGAGTCAATACACCATACACACACCTAACCATGACATTCTATCACAATATCCAGCTAAAACTCCTTTCATATTTTTTACGGTTGTCCCCTTTCTCAACGGTAAAATTACTGGAAACGTAAATTTTGGTAATTTGCGCTATGTTCCTCTTCACACGTGAACAGACAAGCACGTGCTTCCTGTGGCGTCACTTGTCAATCCAACTTGGCACTATAATGGTTTACTATTCGCTGACCGCTCAAAAACCATGTTTGCCGGCTCAAGAAGGTGGATTGTGTTCCGGGGTTGTATAAAAGTTTTGTTTTTTACCGTTGAAAAAAGTTGACCCTACCAGTAAGAGCATAATTTCACAGAGAGTTTGCAATGGACAATGAATGAAATGTTCACTCGTCTTATAATCACTTTACATCGCCAAGAGTCGAGCACAGTTTGTAAACATTTAAATGAGTACGTGACTATCTACATTCTGCACGCATTCGTGAACTTATATTAAACCTAGTTTTATTGTTTTGTTTTTTAGTTGCAAGGTAATTTGAACTAATGTTTGTGAAACAACAAGCTATCTATTCGTGAATATAAATCAGTGTTCCTGGTGCCAGCAAAATGCGTCCACATCTAGCATACATATATGCATGCATGCTGTTCCGTGCACGTGCTGCGTCACCATGGCAACCACGCACAGGTCGAAGAAGAGGCTGAGTGGGTTTGCTATTTGCTATCTCCAAGCAGCGCCTGAATTGCCTGAGTCGTAGATCACAAAAACAAAATACTCTTCGGAATCGATAGTAGGTGAAGAAATCTTTTTGATACGCAGATCCAGAATATCTCTGTCATCTGACTCTGTCTACCGTGTTCTTGGCTGTAGACTTTTTCCACCACGCTGGCAGAAATCACGGGTGAAGGGAATACAGTTCAAGTACTCGCAGCCATTACACCCAGAGTCTTGAGTGCCATAAAACACCACAAACCCGACCACGTACAGCGAGATAACCAGCACAAAGCACACGATGATCTGAATCAGTTTCCGTCGCCTGTCAAACTCGCCAAACGACAAGTACGGAAGGAAGATGAAGGCAAGCAAAAAGCCAAACAAGAAGCCTATCATGTGAGCGAAGTTATCAACGTAAGGCAGCAGGCCAATTAACAAGAGCAGTAGAACTAGTCCGCATAGTTTGATTAGAGCTGTAAACGGCCTGGCTATGATCTGCCAGCTCTGGAACAGCTCAACAAACAAGCAGGCAATCACACCGAAGACTGAACCTGAAGGACCGACCTGCGGATCATAAAAATCACATATTACATACCGTAATAATTAACGACACAGAAAACTAAAACCAAAGCAGTTAGAAACCATCACACAGGCAACAAAAGTGAAAAACAACAAACAAATAAATAAATAAAGGCAACCAAACAAACAATCAATCAATCAAAACTCGAAGAGAAAACATGTAATCGATGGCAGGAAATTTGCGTTTCAAACATGGGTTTTGCTTGTATTCAGTCGGGGTAACAAGTGCCATTTTTGGGCAAATCTTCGTTGAAACAATCGAAGAGTTTCCGATTCAGCCTAGTACCCAGGCGTTCTCTTCCCGCTTACTCGATTTGGCGCGAAATTTTATGACGTCACCGAATGACATGGAGCGTTCTCTCACACGCAAACCCGTTCCCAGGTCCTTACGTGTACTTCGCGCACGCTCAAGAGAAAAAGAGAACGCCTGGGGGCTAGGCTGTTTCGAAAACTCCTGACCGTTGGAGGAAAGTGGCCGTTATTGGAAAGTGACCGTTGTAGGAAAGTGGCCGTTATTGGAGCAAAACCTAAATATAACCCATAGGTTTAAATTCGGGCGCAAAAGGGGCTTATTTTCAGTTAAAATATTACAAACGAGAGAAGCGCGATAAGCATTTAGTTACCTCTGCCTGGTAAGGTAGGAGTATTGCACTATACAGGTATCCACCAATACCACTTAAGATATAAATGATTGACAGGCGGAGCCAGCCGGCCATCTTTTCCAGGTCGCGCATGATGGTGAAGTGAAAGATCAAGGTGCAGGTCAAGTGAATAATCCTGAAACAAATAAGACGGTTTCTAGAAAGTTATTTCTTCCTTAAAAAATATGAAAATTCCAAATTTGGAAAAACATGCCTGTCAAAACATGGTTGCCATGGTAACAGCAAGTTCCGTTCGTAATTAGTAGGAAGGGTTGCCTAGTTCCTGTGCTTTCTCCCAGTCCTTCACGGTCAATTCATTTCGGTGACGTATCCGAGACGAACTTTTTCGCTCGCACCACGTGACCCATCCGAAACGGATTGACCGCGGCGAAATATAGAGGCCTAGGAACTAGGCAACAATGGAGGGTAGGCGCGATGTTCACAGCGGTCAAACGTTTGACCGCTGTGGAGTGGGCACCAGTGTTAATAGTGCGAAATGGTAACTTTTCAGAAGCTTGGATTTTTTTTAGTAAATCATAAAAAAAGTTAGTAAACTCAAACATTGAAGAAAAACTAACAAGCTTTAAGCTCTGAAAGTAAAACCCTTATCTTTGACCGACTTCGCTTATTTTTTTACGTTTGACCGCGGTCAAGACGCGATGCCGCTACGCGTCGTATTTTCAACCCTCTCTCTAGTGTTTGATACATAATAATCTTGAGTTATATATTGTTTACCCAGCATGAGCAAATACTGCCATCCAAAGGCGATACAATTGGTCCGGTGTTTCCTTTTCGTGGAAATCCAACATTCCACATGTGTCACTTAGGCAATCCACCTGAGAAAAGAACAAATATTTTAATGAACTCAATCGCTATGCAATAGGACAGTCAATTATAAAATGAGCCCCTTCTGCTCGCGACTCAGAGACTGTCCGAGAAACACAACCAAACGGGGCTCTCTTCATAGAGTTTGAAGCGGGCATGAAGTACGAGAGAAGCGCGTGACTCACACTTTCATTCACGTCAAGTTTTAGCGAGATCCTGCTAACCATAAAGCTTCCAAATCCTGCTAGCTATAAAGCTTCCATGTTGCACGAGGAATCGCTGATGACAAACTCATTCAGCCAGCCATAAAAAAAGAAACATTCATTCAGCTAAGTCAGAAAGTCATCAAACGTCTTTCAAAAGAATACGTTTTCAAAATGACTCTATCATCATTTCTATATTACGGAGTTAAAGGAAAATACGACGGAAACGGCAACGAGATTTAGGAGTAATTTATTAAAGCATTTATTAAAGAACGTCGCTAAACAAAAACGTTTAATGAGCAGTACAATGGATCTGCACGTGCGTTATATGACTTGGTACATTTCTTAGCCATGGTCCTCTCCAAAAAAAAAAATGAGATGGCCAAATTTTGCGTTTTGAGGAGACCGTGAATCATACGACGAATCTTTCAGGTTTCTGTTTAGAATTGAGCCCGATCTTTACATATTCAGCCGAGGATAGCTCTGGCATAAATCGACATTCACCTCGGCGTCGCCGTCGGCAACGAGAACGTCACAAAACAATAGGTTTAATTAGTAGTACAATAGCTCTACACGTGCGTTTTACTTTTTAGTACATTTCTTTGCCGGTCCTCTGTAAAACAACAACGTCAAATGACCAAATTCACGGTATTATGGAGAACGTGAACACACGACGGTGAATTTTCCTTTCTCTATCTGGACTTAAGCTCCGTCCCTACGAATTCAGCTCCTGGACAGTTCGGCCACATTAGAAAAATTGAACGTGTTTGAATAATCACAAAATAGTTTATAGGAACGTGAATTCAGTGATGTTTTCCATGTCGCCGCCGTCGTGGTTGTGTAAGGTCCCTAATAACAGGTGTTGCAGGAATATGCAGTTGTTGACTATTTGATTGGCTGTCGAGCTGGCGTACAGTTTCCCCCTCGTTTCTAGAGCGAGGCAAGCTACTTACCTGAGAGCACAGCGTGAAGTTTTCGTGGAATCTGCCGTTGTAAAATTCACACTCGTCCTTGCTGATAATTTTGCAAATAGCTTCGTTGCCCATACAGCATGGCCGACCATGGATTTCACATGTCATGTGTGGGTACTCGGCTGGCGATAAATTAGGCTTGGATTCTTTACAATCCTGTTGTGAAACAATCAGTCAGATTACCGTATTTGTATATGTAATAGGACTACGAACTGTCCAATTTGTAGAGGTAATCGCATGATTTCGAGTGCAATTTGGAATAAATAAGCACGAGTAAATTTTTCAAAGACTAACAAAATTGCACGAGCCCGTAGGGCGAGTGCAATTTGTAGTCTTTGAAAAATTTACAAGTGCTTATTTATTCCAAATTGCACGAGAAAAATCATGTGATTACTTGTTAATAACACACTTGAAAAAATACTGTTTACCGATTCCTTAGGTTGAGGAGCCCTTGTTCTTCATAAAAATTCCGGAAGTATTCGCAAACCTTCCGACAAAAGTGGGAAATCCTTCGGATGTCTTCGGGTTATCTTCGGCATCCTTCGGAAATCTTCGGGTGATCTTCGGTAAACTTCGGAAGTCTTCGGATGAAGTTTGGAAATCTTCGGAAGACTTCGGGTAATCTTCGGAAGTCATACCTCGTATAACCGTCGGGAGCCGTTAGGGGTCTTCGTACTACGGAAATCTTCGGAAATTGTAATTTGCACTGGTGTTACACTTTTGCACTGGTGTACACTTGAACTGCACTGCTCTTAGCCAATCAGAATGGAGTAATTTTTTCAAGTGTATTATTAGGGAAATAATTGGATGATAAAAATTCCGAGGACTGCTAAATTAGTCCAAATTGGCAGTCAGAGGAATTTTTTGAATCCAATTATTTCCCAATTGGACAGTTCATAGTCGTATTATGTGTTAATTATATTGTGCACGGGAACATGTGCTGTCCAATTTGGGAAATAATTGGATAGTTGCTTGAATAGGATTTTACACTAGCAATATAATTACGTAGAATAATAGCCGTCCCTCGATTAACCGCCCTCACCCACCCACCCCTTCCTTGGTGAAAATATTAGAAATAATCGCCTCCCTCCGATAATCGTCCCCCTCCAACTCCCTCTCTCCCTCCCCTTTCTTTTACCCCTTCCTTGTCGAGTTAAAACGTTACACCTTGGATAGGAAACAAGCTTTAATCTATCGATACAACAGAAAATCTACAAAAGCACAGGTTTCATGACAGTTTTTCTGTAGCGAAGTTCATGCATTTGATTCTTTATTTATTTCTTGGAGCTCTCTAATTAGCACATCAGCACATTAGCACAGTTCCAACGAGCAATACTGATTTGAAATAATTGCCCCTCGATTAATTGGTCCCCCCTCGAATAATCACCCCCTTTTGGAGCGGAAAAAAAATCGCCCCCGGCCAGGCTTTTAGCCAGAATTTGAAAAGTGGGCGTCCTGGAGGCATGTCCCCACATAAATTTGTTAAGGCTTTGGTGCATTTTGCATCATTTTCTCCCAGGATTGGGCGTTCACAGGACACCTGGACACCCTTCTGGGCCCCGGCTATTATTCGAGAAAATCAGGTAATTTATTGATGTTTGAAAAAAAAAAAAATCAAAGAGAAACAGTGGGCACAAACAACAACAAGAGACTCATTTGTTAATATATTAAATATAACTGTATTTCTTCGAATAACGTGTGGCACTCAAATTTTCCGTGTCCTAATTTTCCTGCAAAATATTTGTTCCGCAAAAATTTACTCCACTTTTTGAAATTATAAATATTAGACATTGTCCGAATGTTAACCCAATTGCCCCAAGGGAAGATCATACTCTCTTAACTGGCTTGAGTGCAGATTTACCTTTTACCTTACAAAGAAATTTTAGAGGAGCAATACTTACAGGCCATTTGGTGATGTCTGTGGGGTCCCACTCATAGGGTTCCACAGAAGGAGGCTCTAAACATGTCCTGTTAAACAATGAACAACCCTCATTAGCTAGAAACTGAAACACAGCCGCACTGAAATATAAGCCCAAACAATTTTGAAATGGAAAATTCCTTACGATAATAAGCTCTCCCGAAAAAAGCATTTTGGACAAATATAAGCCAAGGGGTTATTATAGGAATTTTACAGTATTTACTTCCAAGGTTTTCAAGAATTATTCTGTGTAAAATACTCACACTGGGTCTTGTCCACAAACAACTCTTGTTTTGTTGTCCTTTTTTGAATACTTGTAAAAATAAGCAAATGCTTTCTGAAATAGAAAAAAGCAAATTACATTGATTAGCTCCCAGCAACTTATTAATATTTTTATGACATCGATATGTGTAAAGTCCACACAAATAAGACTCGCAAAACTATAAACAGCTGCAGATAAAACACTTATTCCTGGCAGCCATTTCTGAAGGTCGAGGCCCCAGGGCTGTGACTTGTTCCCGGGACTAGTAGTCCCTGCAACAAGTCACCTGTAGCTGTTCAAGTGCAGGGACTTGTAGCAAATTGTGTCCCACTGACAAGAGTGTACACCCAAGGGGTCTTGTTGCAGGGACAGTCCGATCTGGTCTTTGATTGGTTTATTTTCTTATTTGGTCGCAGAGACTTGTCCCACGAACAGTTCACACGATGGGACAGTTTGAACTCATGGGACAAGTTGCAAGGACAAAAGTTTGGTCCCTGCCACTAGATATTCTGACGAAAATTGGTAGTTCACACAAAAGGAAAAACTGTATGGTGAACTCTACTCACCGAACACTCTTCCTTTGATGTTTGAATACAGCCCGAGTCATCTGACTTCACACAACAACCTGTTTCACTTTCATTTCTCTTCTCTTCTGCTAGCACCGCTTGCAGTCGCCTATCAGTGCGCATGCACGGGGCAAACTTAGCCCCCATTTTGATTAAACCTGCCTGTAAAACAAAACAAAAATTAATACTGGAACACAAGTTCACCAAATTGCCTTTTTGAAATGTTGTAGAGGGAAGTAAAGTAAAGACAACCCATATGGGTTCTCATATTTCTACCAAGCTTAAAATATATCATTTCTTTCCACACATTCTCACTCATTGACAAATCTAAACCTAGAAGTATGCGGGAAGTTTGTCACATTTGAACCAAGTTGTATGGCCTGAGCTCCATGAGCCTCCTGTAGTTCAGTGGTAGAGTGTCTGACCAGTGTGTGGAAGGTCATAGGTTCGAATCCTGTTTGAAATCTTTTTCCGAGTAGCTTGTGTCAGACTGATTAACATCTTTATCATATATTTACCAAACTTTTAAAAAAAACTTTTTCCAGCAAACCTTGAAAAATCTAGCCTAAATTATTTCACGTTCATCGCTTGATAGCTTATATTTTTCTAGGCAATTAACATGCTTCCTCATAGCTTAGTAGAGCATTTGCACTTATACCAGCATGCAACGTAAAGTAATAGGTCATGGGTTTGAATCCTGTTGGATTTTCATATCCTATGTAAACATATCTTCATTATATAAAAAAACTTATCTGTCTTTTTTTCTCAAGGCCTGTTAAATATAACGTTTTAGTTCTTTTCTGACTGTTGATATCACATTTTAACATTACAACATCCTAACCTGATCAGGACCAATCCAGAAGTTGTCGGGAATTGCTCGGGCCACAAATGTTGGTACAAGCGTTCCTTTCTGACTTTTATCAATCTACAATCAACAGCAAAACAATGAGGATTTAACATGGTTGCCACAGACATCAGTTTTCAAAATTCCCTGACTTTTCCCTGATAAAAGTAACATTTCCCTGACCAAATAAATGCAAAATGACAGATATAGTAGCAGCCTCGATCCAGCCTTCTTCATTAAGCAAAAACATCGCTGAGATCACACTGACCAAAAATGTTTCTTCCAGCCTTCAATGGTATTAAATTAGTGGAGATTCAACCCGAGAAATTCCAAACTGATGACATAACTCTACAGAGATCCATGTTATGTCTTGGATTGGTTGTTATTTTGCATGGAAACATTCTAAACCGAGGAACAACTAATCAGAGACACAGATCTCTGTAGAGATTCATCATCAGTATGGAATTAACCAATACCTTGCTGGACTCCGGATCACGCAGTCCAGGTTCGAGCCCTGGCCTGGGTCATTGTGTTGTGCTCTTGGGCAAGACACTTTACTCTCACAGTGCTTCCCTCTACCCAGGAGTATAAATGGGTACCAGCGACAAAATGCTGGGGTGTAACCTGCAATGGACTAGCATCCCATCCAGGGGAAGTAGCAATACTCCTGGTTGGCTTCATGCTAAGGAAACCGTGATAAGCTCCGGCAGTGTGGACCAGTTTGGCTTGAGTGCGGCTTTACCTTGCTGATTAGGTCAAAGTCTGTTCTTAGCCAATGGATCGGAGAAGCCTGGTGACTCATCAGTACAGTACCGTAGCTCAACTCCAGTTTCCATAGCATGAAGCAACAAGGAGTATTGCTACTCCCCTGGATCTGGATGGGATGCTAGTCCATCACAGGTTACCCAACCCCCTCCCCCTCCAACAGTTCACTGGTACACATTTATACTCCTGGGTGGAGAGAGGCACTGTGAGAGTTATGATGGACTTCCGATCCGGAGTCCAACCCACCAACCATGCACTAGGCCACCAAATTGCCTCCGTAATATTAATGAACACATTCTGATGTGGTCATTTCACCTTTTAATTCTTGTTTTAAATTTTGAAAGCAAATTGTAGGAATTATTTCATGCACAATTACCAATTGTTCTCTCGTTGTCTCTGTGAAGCCAATGGGCGCAAATCCATGAACTGCCAACCCAACAATAAGTACAACTATTTGTACGAATGAAATCCAGTACGTAAAGAAAGGCCTGAAATAAAAAATGTATTGTATAACTATTAGATGTCATTGAGAATGATAGTGAGATAGATTCAAGGCTGTTTCATGTAATAGAGAGTGTTTCATCTGATTTCTAAACACAGAGAGTTCAAAATACGATGCTATTTTTGAAGAAATTTGAGGTGTTTGGAATTGCGATGAAACACTGTCTCTCGTGTTTGGAATATTACTTCTCAACATAAATCAATGGATTGACTTCACATCTCCTACCTATGATCAGTGAGCGATGCCATCTGTTTTTTGATAGTACTTGTCAAACGCTTTCGCTTGATTGTTCTGTTCAACATTCTACCAACCATTCCTTTACCATATTCACGGCGGTTGGCATTAGTGACACGGGGTCTATCTCTAATTCTCTGTCCACGAGCGCTGCGAATGGGTGGTCTTCTGAAAACAATAATTATTAAAACAGCAGTTAAATCTTTCACTCTCCGAGTAAAACCTTACTCCCAGGTTTCCGTCCCCCCAGGGGGGTACTTTGGATTTAAAGTGATGGGGAGGTGCAAAGGATTTTTTTCTGGTTTGAAATTCAGGATTTCAGGATTTTTTTTTTGGATAAGAAAATTTTGGCAAGTATTTTTGGGGGTAGTTTGATTTTAGTAGGGATTTTTTTGTAAGAATGACTACTAGATCTGGGAAAGTTTATTGCAGATAGTATGAAAAATAAACAAACACGAACGTTCCATTTGTGCTGTTGTTCTTTGTTATTATCATTTAAGGTTCGAAAATTCAGCATGGAAATGTTTTGGTTTAATTTTGGTTCAGGGGATTTTGGGTGTTCCGCTTCAAGCTCTAGGGATTTTTTTAGGTTTTAGTTTATGTCCTCATTTGCACCTCCCTGTCACTTTAAATCCGGAGCCCCCCCCCTGGGCCTTTCCCCTCCACTACTTACGGGGGTCCTTCAACTTCATCTTTAGCCTCCTGTGGAACAGGAGTGACAGGTTTCTCTTCCTCTTGGATCCCTGGCATAAATCCTGGTCTATCCAGTCTTCGTTTTGGTCTCTCAGGTGCAAAACTAAAGAACACTTCATCATCAATGTCACGATGATCGACTCCCTACGATTAACAGAAACCTGACTTTAATACACAACCTGAATGTCGACAAAGGAATGTAGGCAAACATACATAAACAGAAGGAATGCATCGCCTGCCAGCATAAAGCAATGACTACGTGTCATTGCTTATAAAAAGGTACACAGTATTTTTTCAGATATGGGAGACGCTGTGGTCTAATGGTTATTAGTAAAAATCTACTAGTATACTAATGCAAATGAGACAATCTGATTGGCTGAGCTACTCGTATACTATCAGCCATTAGTGTGCAGGGGCTGGAGGTCATCACAAAATTGCATTTTTTTCTTCGTTTCTATGAAGTTTCAGTGGATGATCTAGAGTTATTACTAGACAATTGCTATGATTTTTACTAAAACTTATTAGATTATTCGCTCTCAATTTCTATGATGTGATAGCTGATTCGGCCTATGGCCTCATCAACTATCACATCATAGAAATCATAATCCAATTGTTAAACATACTGCAAGACTCCAGGTTTGAGCTCTGGCCGGGTCATTGTGTTGTGTTCTTGGGCAAGACACTCTAACTCTCACAGTGCCTCTCTCCACAGATGAGTCATAAATGAGTACTGGCAAACTGTTAGGGCAACCTGGGAAAATGCTGGGGGGGGGGGGGGGGTAAGCTGCAATGGACTAGCAGTAGATATAATGAAGAACAAATGAGAATTAACTTACATGTACCACACCATCGGCACGAAAGGCACTGTCCACTTCATCACTTTCTGACCGGGACATGACGGCTGGCGAGAAGCTCCGCCCTGCCTCGAGTAACATGCTGACTGGCTGGGGCCTTCCAGGGGATTTAAAAGTCTGTAGAGAATAAATTAAACTGACTTCGTAAATTAAGAAAAAAATAGTTTGTTGTTGAATAATGTTTTAGTAAGGACTAGGATTAAATATTATATATTTCTTGTGCTATCCTTGATTGCCTTCGAACAAACTGCAAATTCTGTGATGTCATATCTACATGTACAGACGATAGTTTTTATTTGCAGATGCAGATCATTTTGCATGACATTAAATATTTACTGAAATGCACAATGCTAGTACAGTGTGGCATGAAAATGTGGGAGTCTTATTTTGCGGATTAGGGAAACTTATTTTTGAGATTCTTAGTAAGAAAATTTGTTCACATCTGTACAATAGCAGATCATTTTAGATACAAAATCTTATTTTGCTTTACCATCGATTTCACTGTTACGCGACCATTTAAATCAAAACTTCTCTGAGCGGTTTGCAAAAGATTTCCGTCAATCATACGCACCATATATTATGTGGAAGTGTTTGATTTTACCGCGAGTAAACACCTTCCATATAAGGCATGACATGTATGATTGACAGAAATCTTTTGCAAACCGCTCAGAGGGGTTTTGATTTAAATGGTCGCGTAACAGTGAAAATTATCAATGGTAATGATGATTTTGAAAATTTCACGAAAATTTCCCGAAATTAATGGAGTAATTTTTTGATGAAATTTATTTTGCAGGGAATGAGTTTTTGCAGATCATGAAGAAAAGAAATGCAAAAATTAAAACCCGCAACAATTTCATGCCATATGGTAAGCATCAAAAAGTACCCCAGGGTCATCTTTTATTTTCTTCACTTTTTTCCACGCCATGGTTGCCACTGATTGCCGTCTGCTCATCGTTCGCACAAGATCAGGGTCAGGTGGATGTGAACTTTGAAAGCTGCTGACACTTCCTAATGTACCACCTTGTTTGGCCGATTGAGGGATGTTATCAACTGCGTCCTCAGGGGTTTCAACCAGTTCACCATAACGCTTATAGTAATGCCGCTTCTTTCTCTGGGTCCATTTCTTTGTAGATGGTCATGTTGTTCCTCACTGTCTCCAAGTCCAAAGAAGTTCTCTGTTCCCTTGATGATCTTTCTATTGAAGTAAAATAACACAGGTCACAATCTATTTCAGAAGCAGATGGCAAGCGTGGATCCAAGAAAAAACTTGATCGGTTTACTAGAGTCTAAGCGCCGAATCTATGGAAGTCCGGAGGCAAACGTTTTTAGATTTTCACTCTCTAAAATTATATTGCCCTCGATTTTGAGTCATTTGGAAAATTTGGCCGCTTTCCGTAAAACGGTGTAAGCCAGTGTCATCCGCGCCTGGATGGTTATCATGATTGTTCATCAATTCTTGTGGACTAACTCGTAGTAGGCACAGCGGTCTAATGGTAAGTATGTTGGACTCTGGATAGAGCATTACAGGTCCGAGCTGGGACAGTGTCCTTATGTTGAACAAGACACTTAACTCTCCCAGTACCTCTTTCCACCAGGAGTATAAATGAGTACCGGCAAACTGTTGGGGTGACCTAACAAAAATGGTTGGGGTAACCAGCGATGGATTAGCATCCCATCCAGGGGGAGTAGAAATACTTCTTGCCGCTTCATGTTATACAAACCAAAGCACTGGCTCTGATGGACCATCCCTTGGATTGTCACAGACTTTACAACCATTTTTTATCCCAGAATAATGTTGTTGAATCAAGAAAAATATAATGCCTATTTACTGTAATATTTCTTTTTGGTATTGTTCACTAATAACTTACAAATTTTCATTGCAAATTTATTGGATATCCATCAAATCCTCATGCCATATTTTTTTCTCACTCCTATAGGTTTGTAGTAATAATATTATTAGTTCACACCGCTGTTATCTCCATCTAGCCTGAGACATCTCACTTTGTGCACTCGATTATTCCTTCCCCTCAAGAGATGTCTCAGATTCAACCCCCAAAAATATATATACATGTACAGATGTATAGTGTTACTGAAAACAAAGCAAGATCTCTGTAGAACATCAGTATTGTATGGAAATTTTTGAGTCAAATTGCAGACATGTCTCAAACAAGGGAACAATAGGCCTTATGAATGATTATGTCAGTTACTCAAAATTCTTGGGGAAAATGTTTTTTTTTGCCAAAATCATGTTGTCAAGGTCTATTAAAAATATATTGTGTATACATACAAAATATCTTGCATTTTGTGATTTTCTTAATACATGAGTTTGCATACAACTTCTGAAGGTCATGTTAAAATTATTATATTTTATACTTTTCAAAATGGAAATGTATGCACAAAAATAAAAAATAAACACAGCTTTTCTTTTATGAAATACTTTGGCCATCACTGACTTCATTGCAGACTGCTGTAATTTGATCTTCTAAGTACACTCAATGAGTCAACAAATCCAATTCAGCTATAGCTAATCTTCTTACGTAAACAATAATGATTGTGATTGTGAAATAATTACTACAAAAATTAGTTCATACAATTTTGAAATGTCACTTAGCAAATTGCTTAAGAGTCAACGCCCCGCTGTGTCAACATAAACGCTGTTAATTATGGAGGCCAGTAATCACCGAATCATATCTTGCTGACAAGCAATTGTGTGAACAATCAGTAACAACTCCTCCTTAATTCAATAATATTGAATTATTTTGAATTTACAATCTTGTTCTAGCAGATCTAGAATCCCTACCTTTTTCCACGCTTAATAGTGCTTTGTAAACTTGCTATGCTAGGCCTAGCAGACATCCTTGGAATACTAACACTGTCTATACTAGTTCTTGAAGACCCCATGTCTTGAAAATACTTAATATACTCGGGGTAAAATTCTTGTTCACTCAAATCATTGAAGTTCATGTGATGTTGAGTGTAAAATACACTGGAAATTGATCCCCTAGGTTCGTTGGACGCCATTTTTACCACGAAGCTCGATGCAACGAATTGTTAATAGATTTTGTTATGTTCAATATTCTATCAGATATTTTGTCGGCTTAAATAATGTATGCATTGATATGTGCTCGCGTACCACGCCAGGCTGAAGACATGACACTGCACAGAAGTACATTACCCACACGCGATTTAAAACAAATCTGTTTTAGGAAATCGTCGTCATTTGCAAGGTCTATAAAACGATAAAAACTAATCTCTAGTGCGTTTTGATGCCGATATAATCTTCTTTTGAGCGCCAGGAACAAAGTTCTCGGCAGTAAAGTCGTGTAACCGGAAGTGACCGAGGTCCCAATACCGTGTTACCATATATGTTAGTGAACGCCATATTTCAATTCCAAGAACAATATAAGTTAAGTTATAACCACAACAATTCGACAACTACAAATAAAAATATCATTAGTGAATGGTATACGCACTTTTTAAGTGTTTGTGCGCGGTTTAGCTTGCTAGGAGGCACAGTTTCTGTTGCAGATGGAACATGAAGCTCTGAGCCAGCCGGAGTTGGGACAGCACTGCCCGTATCATCTGTTTGACCATCTTGTCTTGACACACAGCGAGGAAACAGCCTGGAAATTCAAACACAAAGATCACAAGCTGCGTGTTTTATCCATCATTACCAAGAAGGGGTTCTATTAAACTCTCACGAGCTTAGAACGCAAATCATTCAGCGATTAGGTCTTTTGCTTGTGGCTTGAATCGAGGTGCCGATCACTAATCGTGCACAATATCATTTTAGTAAATATTTATCTTTTGGAAGACGAAAACAAGCTAAAACGTGAATTTCAAGAACGCAGATTATTGTAATTACCACTGATTCACTCGATCGTTCCGTTCTCCGACAGCTTCGTCTCCACTTGTACCTTCGCGTTCCTGGTGACCATTCTCGAGGTCGTGATGTCTTCGACCGTGAAACGGGTTACAAAAACCTGTACCCCTGCTATCTTCCCTCTCTTCCTTCGCAACCGTTGTAGATTGGTAGGCACTTGCCATGGCTGGCTTTGCAGCCAAAAGCAATAGAAATACGATGTGTTTGAATCGTCTTTTTTTTCCGCTTGACAAAGCAAAATTTTGTAAGTTTCAGCAGTGTTACAACTCGGAGAAGTCTGGTGACGAACATGAACGCCGCGCCTGCTACCGGAAGGGAGTGGCATATTTAGGGAGGGAAAGGGTCAGAAATTTGGGGAACTCCTCAACTCCACAATAACGAAAGAGATGGAGGCCATAGGGAGGGTAAAAGAAGAAGATGCAATAAATTGTAGGAAGAGATCTAGACTCATTTTGGTTGCATTTGTACTGCTTAGCATCATAGTGTTTTTACTGTGAGTAAATATAAGACCCATATAACCCATTCTTCCATGCTAGCAGTCTCCTTTTCCGTTATTTTGAGGCCTCAAAATAACGGAAAAGGAGACTCTGCTAGCAGGGAAAACCCATTCAGAACTGAAACCAGTGGTATGAAAAAGAAGTACATGTATGGTCATTAAAAGGTTTTGATGCTCTAAAGAGTCAAATGTTGTGTTTTTAAAAATAGTTTCATAAAAAAGGTTTTGCATTTGAGTGGTCGTGTTGACTGGTTTTATTAGGCATGTTGCACAAAACAGACATATCAGTTTTTGCATGAGAAAATAAAATAACAATATGGTTTCCATAAATTCTTAGCTGATCAGGTTTAACAGGTCAAGAAGTAATCCGTTGCAGCACGCAAATATGCCACTTCAGAGCTTCACAGCATCTGGAGTTACTGTAGACTGCAAGCAGTCCCTCTTTCTTTCCGATATCGAGCGCGAAGGCTCTCACACTTGCAATCGGAAAGAAAGAGGGACTGCTCACAGTCTAGAGTTACCATAGCAACAATAAAGGTATCGAGGTATTGCCAAAAAAACAGCTGCTCTTGCTGGCTAGCATCAGGGTCAATTTTCTCACAATTTAGTTGGAAACTCTCTGGCACAGGCATGGAAATTTCAAGTGGGAACAGATTCGTTTTCAACACCAAGCTGTGGTTGGGTTGGAATGTGTGTGGGGGACATTAGCCCAGAAGTAACGAGCGAAAAGAAGAGAGGAGAAGGGCGGGAAGCAGGATGGCAGGAACTGGGAGAAATAGAAAAACATTTATCGACATTGCATGATATTTTGCAACAGAAGAAGCACAGAGAGCCAGAAGTGGCAGGAACCAGGAGTACACGGTATGGGTAGCGGGAAGTTCAGCCTTCCCCCCCCCCCCCCCCCCCCCTTTACTGGAATGAATTTGCTGCAAGAAGAGGCAATCTATTTGTTCTTGCCTAAATTTGAATCTTGTGCGAGATTATCAGCGCTTTGCATTTCAAATTAACAAGTACAGATGTATTCTATGGACTGGACTATGAACAGTCCAGATTGGACTATGAACAGATTGGACTATGAACAGTCCCTAGTTTGTTGAGGAAGCAAATGGGAACAAATGGCTGCACACATAAAACTGATGGGGGGGGGGGGGGGGGGTAATCAACCTCGTGGAACAAGGTTGGGGGGGATTCCGCACTGCCAACTTTTTGGGGCTTCCCCTCGATGAACTACTGTAAGGAAAGAGGAACAGCTTGCCGTCTAATTGTTAAATAGTTAGCAGCTGATGAGCAAGATTCGTCAGACAAGTACGTTTTAATTTCAGATTTTATTTCAGCCTTTTTCTGCTTTGCTTTATTGTGGAGGTTGATCCTTGGGAACAGCAGCTCTCTGTCCAGTGTGATTCTTTGCCAGGAAGTCAGTAAACTCCTGGTATGGAGTCTTGGCAAACACTGTCTCCTTCCACATGTCAGGGGTCAGATAGGAATAAGTCTTGGAGATGGCTGCAAAGGTAGCTTTGGCTGAAAATAATAAAAACAGTCATGTTAATCAAAAGCCTACACCCACTCAATATTATTGTGCAAAAGGTATGTAAAGTCTGTCCAAGTGCTTGCCTAGGGATCAGAGGAGACAGCCGGTGCTCAAATCCAGTTTCTGTAGCATGAAGCAACTAATCAACTAGGAAGGAAGGTCTTGCTCTCTACTGACCTTTCCTAAACAAATCTTTATAAATTTTTCAAATATTCAAACCCCCATAAAATGTCACTTTTAAACGCCAAGGTCTCAAATGTGACTGCCTTGCCAATCTCATCGCGCTTTTTCTTTAGTCATAGTCCAAATATAAATTACAAAAGGATGGTCACATGAACCCTGGCTGCAAAAGGGTCTATGGAGATGTCTCAGATTTGACCACCACAATTCTATTACTGACAGCTCTACAGAGATCAGTGTGGATTTTTTCAATTCAATCTCAGACATCACTCTCCTAGCGATGAATTAAGCATGCAAAGAAAGACGTTTGTTTACTCAGGCTAATTAGGAACATTGCGCACAAAATTAAATTTAAGAGTTAATTTACCAAAATTTCCAAGAGTAGCTGTCTGTCCACGTGCAGATGTGTAACAATCCTCAATACCGGCCATCTGAAGCAGCTTCTTGGGGACTGGGGCAGACACAATACCAGTTCCTCTCGGTGCAGGAATCAGACGTACACGTACTGAACCACATTTGCCTGTCACCTGAAATAAAACGACAATCAACTGTAAAACAAAACTTTCCTGTTGCACCACAACTCAACTCTTAATCACTTCACAATGCACTGATATTGAAAGGAGCAGCGAGACGTTTTTCAATCTTGAGATATTGAAAAACATAGATTATGCATTTTCCTTTATTTTACTACTATACAAATTATAGATCAGAAGCAACATAAGTGCAGAACAGTTTATGTAAATAAAAGTGATTAATGATGATGTACCTTGCATGGCACGGTGTGAGGCTGACCGATCTTGTTACCCCAGTAGCCACGACGTACAGGAATGACTGACAGCTTAGCAAGGATAATGGCACCACGAATAGCAGTCGCCACCTCCTTGGAGCACTTCACACCAAGACCAACGTGTCCGTTGCTGTCACCAATGGCAACAAAAGCCTTGAAGCGTGTGCGCTGACCTGCACGGGTCTGTTTCTGAACTGGCATGATTTTAAGCACTTCATCTTTTAGGGCAGCCCCAAGAAAGAAGTCAATGATCTCGTGCTCCTAAAATATATGAAGCAAGGACACGTGTCAAACTTCAAACTAAGCACTGTGCATACAAGAAGGAATCGCAATCAATAACTTAAAGAAAAACAACCTTTTCATTTAACTACTCCTTGTTACAGCAAGGAACCCAAACGTGCAGACTATCCAATCAGAGGCAGGGGATAGCTATCCTCCGCTTTTGATTGGATAGTAAGCAGGCGCGCACAAAAGAATGTGAATTAAGTGATTACACTTTTGGGCTTCTTGCTGTAACAGATGCATACATGTCAATACCTTGATGGGAAGAGAAAAGAGGTAGATGTGCTCCAAAGCTTTGATCTTCATGTCCTTAACAAGGCGACCAAGCTTAGTCACAGGCACCCACTGTAAGTGAAGAGAGATTGAGTTAGGTTGATCCAAGATCTTCCTAAATGGATTATGAATACAACTTTTTGTAATGACAATGATGAAATACTGCTCAGTGTTGATCTTACAATCCAACAGGATAAAACTTCCTCTTAAAAAAGTACTGTTGGAATACAAAGCTTCGACTGTTTCACAACGATAGTACTTGGAATACATCTAAGGAGGGCTTCAGGTATCTGCCCCCCCCCCCCCCCCGACTTTCCAAATGAACAACATTGTGCCAGTTTTCAATCAGGTTATTTTCGTTCCATAAAAAACAGGGTTGCAGATAGGATTTACAGTGAAGATGACGCTACCGTTGCCACTCGACAAAGTTTTTGATTAATTTTTGACATCTTTTTGACAACTTTGATGGGTTCCGTTAATCAAAAACTTTCGTCATCTTCACTGTAAAGGCAAGGTGTCAATGAGGAATTGCAACAGGTCAATAGATGAAGATATGTGCCTCACCAAAATCGTCAGCAGTTTCTATGAATAATTATGTGCCAGGTCATGTAGCCAACCATGTTGGGTTATGTGCAGTTTCATGAAACTAGCAACATAACCATTGGTGGTCGCATTTTTGAGACCCATAGAGACAGAGACAGGAGGAACGGGGAGGGGGGGTTGCAGATAATTGTTGTATATGATATTTTTAATTGAATTTACTGACAGCTAAATGTTAGAAACATTACCTCCTTGTCCTCGGCTTTACCCCTCCCACGACCACGTCCCCGGCCACGACCGCGGCCTCTTCCACGACCACGTCCACCGAATCCACCACGGAACCCTCCGCGAGCACCACCGGCTGGTTCTGCATCCGCCATTTGCTGGAGAAAAATTGAACGATTTTCACGTTTAATCTTACCGCTAATAAGATATTTTATACAGCCAGACAAAGTTAGGAGCCCAAAGCTGTTTGACTATCACATTAAAATTTTAGATCTCGTTTTATATTGATCCCCTCAATGAAAAAATTGTCGGTGAGCACACAATTTGAATCCCTCATGTCAGTCGGTAATCCGCATCATTTTATTGTAAATTCGCCGTAGGAACGACAAAAAAAAAACTACTCAAAACCATTTAGGAATAACTAAGGTTTATCAAAGAGTCGTTAAATCCTTCCACAGAGAGACGATGCTCGTAGATATAACTAGATTCTCTACTTCAGTTTTCATCCTACTTACGTGATGTCTTTGTTGCGACTGAGAAGAACGAGCGAGGGCTCTCGAAGTTTTTATACCAACGCATATTATGGGATGGCAAACAAAGACGTATTACAAATGCCTTTTTACTAGGGGTAGGGAGGGGTTACGCTGTTCTACGAATTAGAATATTTCTTGCATTTATCAGTAGCAGAAACTAATCAGCTTCTGTCAGTAGTAAGTGTAAGTAATTATAAATTTTATATTTCTTTTGCTATCTTGCGTTTAACGTTAGGAAAACGGTTGGGTGCGCACGGATCCAGGGGGCATGGTAAAGGCCCGGGGGGGGGGGGGGGGGTTTATTCAGGATTTAAAGTGACGGGGAGGTGCAAAGGATTTTTTGGGGTTTGAAATTCACAATTCCTGGATTTTTTGGGTTAGAAAATTTTGGCAAGTATCTTTTTGGGTAGTTTGATTTTAGTTGGGATTTTTTGGGGTATTCAAAAAATGGAAGATTCGCGGTAAAAAAAAATGTCACCGCACTTAGTTTTTTATCATGGGATTTTTTGGGTTTAATTTTGGTTCAGGAGACTTTTTTGGGTTTTGCTTCACGTCCAAGGGATTTTTTAGGTTTTAATTTATGTCTCCATTTGCACCTCCCCGTCACTTTAAATCCGGAGTACCCCCTAGGGGTAAAGGCCCGCACACACAGTGGCGGATCTAACGGAGGGGCCGAAGGACCGGAAAATGTTTCGGGCCGGGCTCCCACCTTATAAACTGGTGTTGATCCACCCCCAGGGATCCGCCACTGCGCAGTCACAAAATAAAAGGATGACGTCCTGAGTCGTTAAAATTCTTTGGCAACCTTATATTACTCGTGCTTGACAAACTATATCCTTTCGCGACGAGTAAGTTTCTTTTTTCTAGACTTGACATAGCTTGACTGGAACCTGAAACCACGCAAGCCTCAATAAACAGGAATAAGTAGTGATTCATCCCTGCCGCTTTTCCTTTTCCGATAATGTAAATTACATGTAAATATGCGTGCGGCAAGACACTTTACAGTGTACTCTCCTGTACCGACTCCCCACTTGTCATCGACTCCCCTGTTATCGTCCACTCCTGTGGCATCTGCATCACCGAGACCAACCCGATATCACAACTCCAGAGACAGCCAAGAACATTTAAATAACACCTCTATTGATTATCGCCACACAGCACATCTGAAATTTTGCAAACGGACCATCCTAAAGTTCTTATTGCTAATTTTCAAGGTATCAGAACCAAATCAGCAGAACTATGTGCTCTCATTGATGACTATAAAGTGGATATTATTATTCCTTGCGAAACTCATCTAACACCCGACATCAATAACAATGAAATACTCCCTTTGGACTTCATAGTCTCGCGCAAAGATCGTAAACCAACATGGTGGGGGTGTTTTAGTCGCTGTAAGAAATCATCTAGTTACTTTTCCTCGCCCTGATCTTGAAACAAATTGCGAAATTGTTTGGTCAGAGGTTATGTTTGATCGTGAAAGACTTCTCATCTGTTCCTTTTTACCGACCTCCCTCTTCCGACGATACCACCTTAAACGAACTCGAAGACTCGCTAAGGAAAGCCTGTCAACTATCTGGAAATCGCCACGTCCTAGTAGGCGGTGACTTCAATCTACCATCTATCAACTGGAACTCCCTGTCAGTAAATACTCCAGCTCGTGATTCCAGTTTCTGTTACAGACTTCTTGACATGGTGCAGGACTTTTACCTTGAACAACTGGTCTTGGAACCTACCCGTCGTGGTGCCACTACCTCAAATATCCTAGATCTCCTACTTTCAACGAAGCCTGACCTATTAAACAATGTTCAGATCATACCTGGCTTAAGCGACCATGACCATATATAGCCACCTTAAATCAACACGTTCAAACTTTACCCCAGAAAAACAGAAAAATCTACAACTTTAGGAGAGGAAAACCTTGAGGGATTTCGTAGCGACATGGCCCTACTTGCAGAACACTTCCAGCTTAGTTTCCATCATCGTTCTGTAAATCAAAACTGGTCTCTATTCAAAGACACTATGCTCTCTTTAGCAGATGAGTACTTCCCACTGAAAACTATCCACCCCGCTAAATCAAACCCTTGGTTCAACAGAAGCCTTCGCCGCCTCACACGTAAGAAACAAAGACTTTTCTACCTTGCTAAGACGTCAAATTCGCCAACAGCCTGGAATGCTTACCGCAAGCACCGCAAAATCACCTCTCAAGCGATAAACCAGGCCCGAAATAACTACGTATCAAACCTTCTAGATGATAACCTCCACACAAACCCAAGAAGTTCTGGGGCTACATAAAATCAAAGAGACAAGATTCTATCGGTATTCCTGGTTTAAAGTCAAACGACCAGGTCTTTACTGACAGCAAAGAGAAGGCCAATATCTTGAATAGTTATTTCCAATCTGTTTTCACCACAGATGACGGCAGTCCTCCATCGATTCCTACTAGTAACACACCGGTCCTGGGAGACCTCACAATCACTGTTGATGGTGTCGCTAAATTGATAAATCAATCAAAACCAAACAAAGCTACTGGACCTGACCGCATCTCTACCCAACTTCTGAAATTAGCTCCTGATGATTCAGCCATAATTTTAAAGCATATCTTCCAACAATCTTTGGACTCTGGCTCCGTTCCTAAAGACTGGAAACACGCCTTTGTTACTCCTATCCACAAGAAAGACTCACGATCCATTCCTGACTGACAACTACAGGCCTATATCACTTACATGCATTTCTTGCAAACTTCTTGAGCACATTCTGTGTAGTCACATAATGAAACACTTATCCAAGTATGATCTGTTATCTACACTCCAGCATGGCTTTAGACAACATCACTCCTGTGAGTCTCAACTGATCATAACCACCCACGATGTGGCTTCTGTCCTGAACGAAAAAAGTCAGTCCGACATAGTGTTATTGGATTTCTCCAAGGCGTTTGATTCAGTCTCACACACCCGCCTATTTATCAAGCTGGCACACTACGGCATAAAAGGTAAACTCTTATCCTGGTTTAAGAACTTCCTGTCAGGCAGAACTCAAGAGACTGTGGTCGATGGCGAACTCTCAAACCCATGCAAAGTCACCTCTGGGGTCCCTCAGGGGTCTGTCGTGGGGCCAATGCTATTCCTGCTATTCATAAATGACCTGCCCGACGGGCTCACCTCCAAAGTACGACTCTTTGCTGATGACTGCGCCCTCTACCTTCAACTTACCTCTGAAGACAGTCCTTCAACACTCCAGTCTGACCTGACAAATTATCCTCCTGGTCAACCACTTGGAAGCTGAAATTCAATCCTTCCAAATGCCGTGTCCTACACGTAACTAAGAAAAGATCCCCGCACAAGCATACATACTACCTGTATGGATCCAAACTCACGGAGACTGATGTTCATCCCTACCTCGGTGTCCATATATCAAATGATCTCAGCTGGAACAACCACATTAATTACATGTCAAAGAAAGGCTCTCGCACGCTTAACCTACTCAAAAGAAACCTTTACAACTGTTCACCTGAGGTCAAAGCCCGTGCTTATCTTGGCATTGTAAGACCGGCATTGAACTACGCAAGTACGGTCTGGGACCCCTACACTAAGTGTAATTCAGACAAGTTGGAGAAGATCCAAAGACGAGCTGCCCGCTTCGTATTCAACAAATACTCCAGACAGCAAAGTGTCTCTGCTCTTCTCAAAGAGCTTAACTGGACAGATTTACAAACTCAGAGGAAACGTGACCGTGTAACCATGATGTACAAAATCCTAAACGGACTAATTGCTATTCCACACAATGATTACGTCACACGGAGCACCACAGTAACACGCAGAAATCATAACTTCAAGCTAAACACTTTTCCAACATTATTAGATTGTTTCAAATACTCCTTTTTCCCTAGAACTGTTAAAGACTGGAACTCGCTACCAGCATATGTTGTAAACTCAAATAGTATAAACCAATTTAAGTCCCTATCTTGGAAGTAGACTTCAGATAGTTCATCATTTAGTATTGTTTATATTTTTACCTAGACTGATTCCATAAGTCGGTGTGTCCGCACGCTCCTTGGGTTACCCATGAGTAGCAAGCGAGTGGAAATAGCTACTTATGGAATCAGTCTATCATTCATTCTTTATTTTTTTCATCTTATGTTAACCTTGGTGTAAAGCAACACAGCATTACCGAGATAATAAACTGAAAGAGACTGAAAGTCTCTCTCCACCCAGGAGTATAAATGGGTACCGGCAACAAAAATGCTGGGGGGGTAACCTACGATCGACCAGCATCCCATCAAGGGGGAATAGCAATACTCCTAGGTCGACTTCATGCTACAGAAACCGGGATAAGCTCCGGCACTAGGCTTGTGAAGACTTTACCTTGACCTATCACCTAACATTAAATTGTTCCTTGTAGTAGATGCAGTCCATCCATTACAATATATCATATTTTTTTCTTTCTCCCTGTGTTATCTGCTTTAGCAAAACTTAGTGTGAACGCTTCAATAAACACTTCTCTTGTAGCTGATATTTCAAGGGATTATGAGGCATCTTTAGCAGATCATATCTCTTTTGCGGTAATGGTGACCTATTCGTTTTATTCAGGAGCCCAATGGGCTCCTGGTTTTATTCTATCTTTTGAAACATTATAATTATCACAACAGACATCACAATAATCATCCAAGAAAATGTTCAGAAAATATCCATGTCAACTTTAATTTCAAGGATATCTCCTTAAATTTCCAGTGCATAATTTATTTCATTTTAAACCAGTTTTTTTTATTTTCAAATATAACTAGAGCGGTTATCTATTGGGTGTCAAAAGCAATAAGCCTTTGCTTTGGTTTTGCTTTACTACGCTCTATAATTGGTTAAAAAAAAATGCGCCACTTTCTTAATCAGATGCCAAACTAAAACCAATCGTGCCTTGGTCGCTCGCATGTTCCCGCGCATGCTTCCGCGCTGGGCACGGGTTACGTGTATTTTCTTCGAGGTCTGATTGGTTGCTTGTGTTGTTTTCGTCTGTTGTGATTGGTCAGAGTGATCACTGTGGCTTCGGTTTTACTACACTCAACTGAAAACCGCTCTAAAGGTCTTAGTAATAACTTTCTATCTCTACCAGACTGTTTTTATTCATAATTTTAATCACTAAGTGACTTTCACAGTCAACTAGCCAGGTAAGGAGAATGAACACTAAGGTCAAATTCTCATGTCCGAGAACTGACTGAGCCCGCGGTCTTCAGTGGAAATGTTGCTAGGCAACATGACGAATACCTATGGTGCCATGCTCGGTGTACATCGCACTACTTTTTGATTGGATAATAAGAATCGGAAACTGTTCGAGTGCTTCTACGTAGGACAGCCCAAATGGCACATCTTTCCTGGACTGTTTACTGCAGCCAATTTCTATGTTCCTACAATGCTTCAGAAGGCAAGACAAAACAAAGTCAATTTTCTGGTGAACTCGAGATTCCAGTCAATTTGACAGTCTTTATAAGCCTTGTTTTCTTCTCCTTTTCTTCTTGTGTGAGGTAAAACAAATTCAATTCAGGAAAAAAGAGTCTTGCTGCTGCATAACCATCAGTCAGTTTTTTGACACTGCTTGTTCCTGTGTGGAGTGGTAAAGCCAGCACCTTCTGATAGCAGCATCAGCCTTCCTTTGTTAATCGTCCTCAATATATAAAATTCTGATTTTCAATGAACTATAGTTAATCCACCTCCTCTGACTCAATATATGTTGTGTCAGAAGCTGATGCACCGCTGTTCTCTTCACCCATCAAAGACTGCATTAAGTCACCTGAACAAAACAAACGCATCATTTTCAACTTTCTCATGGGGTTCACAACTATTAAACATTTCAGCTGCAAGCTTAGGCTCGACTTCCCCCTCTCTCATGTCTGGTCTTCATTACCAAGGTAAGGGGTGGAGGGAACTCTATAGCATATGAATAGGCTCCTTGGTGGGGGATAGGGCAAAAAGAAAAGGGCGAGCGAAGCAAGCAGGGGCTTAGGGGAATTCCATATATGGCACTGACAGGGATGCTAATGGGGTTATGTCCACAGTTAGGTAATATTTTGTTTTGAAATTGAAACCTCTTATGAGAGCTTACTCCCATCTACCATGCCCCAAGCTTGTTACAAAGGAAGAACATGTCAAATAAGAATTGAGGGATTGGGCACATACAGGTCCCAACTTGACAAGAAAGTCGAAGTTCTCTGAGTGGACACACTCTAGTAAGCGGACAGCTCTACTTACGGCCGCCTTGAGAAAACCCTGTTTGAACTCTAGCTCATACAAACTCTGTATTTACACATTCTGCTTCCCAAGGGTGTCCGCTTACACTAATAGGGCAAAATGATTTCAGGTTGGAGACAAAAATGACCAGTTACCATAAAATACTCACCTATAATGCCACCCATCATCCCTTTGTTCGATGGTTTTGGAGGAAGGCCAAAGAAAAGCTGTCCAATTCTATCTAAATACTGCAAGATAAACAGGATTACAGTCAAAGCTCTGGTTGCGACCACTCTCATAATCAACCAAGCTCTACTTACGACCAGCATTGTGAAACCCTGTTTGAATTGTCACTCAAACTCTGTAATTAAAAGCTCTCATAAGCGACCACTCCCTGCATCCGTAAGCGACCACAACCACTTTTGGGAATTACCAACTGGTCGTTTCCTTTGCTTTTAAGCTCTATTAAATATTGTTTTTGTTACGGAGCTGCTGGATCATTTCGAAAACTAATCCCCCTTCCATCTAGATATAAAGGATGGGGGGTGGGGGAGGGGGTGGGGAGGGAAGCTGAATAAAAGACATGTATCTGTTATATATTTACCTCTTTATATACCGGATCTCTTTCAATGGCAGGTTGATATTTTTCGCACAGCACTGTAAATTGACTTAGAGTTCCTTTCCTGTATAATCAAAAATAGTTTTCAGTTTTTAAACTTTCGTCAGAAAAATATTAAAGCTTTGTTAATGATAGAGCGGTTTTCAATCGAGTGTTGAAAGTAATCCGGAAACTGAGTTTTGCTTTACTTTGTTCTTTGATCTCTCGTTAGCATAAATGTACTGAAAGTTAAAGGGGCTATGTCACGCTATTTTCAGCAATTCTGTTACACGCAAACTAAACTTAAAATATATTGAAACCACAAAAAAATAAGTAGCAAGCACCAAAGGCTGCTAAACTTTACGGTATGTTTCCAGTATAAGGAAGTCAAGTGTACAAACCTTTCTATAACTAAAAGCAAGAACCACACAAAATTAAGAAGAGGTTTTTGGTATGGTGGTCCAAGTCCAGAGAAATCTGGATGCTGGGCTGTATATTTGAAGAACACTAAAGTGGCTGTCAAGTGGTTCTGTAGGCAAAGGAACCTGAAAAACAAAGCAATGTCTCATTTTATTGACTTAATTATTGATATGGAATTCTTTCAGAACAGCATTGATCACAATAAACCATTACCATTACCATTACCATTACCATTACCATTACCATTACCATTACCATTACCATTACCATTACCATTACCATTACCATTACCATTACCATTACCATTACCATTACCATTACCATTACCATTACCATTACCATTACCATTACCATTACCATTACCATTACCATTACCATTACCATTACCATTACCATTACCATTACCATTACCATTACCATTACCATTACCATTACCATTACCATTACCATTACTATTACTGGGTTTGAGCCCTGGCAGAGGTCGTTGTGTTGTGTTCATGGGCAAGACACTTTAAATACTCTCACAGTGCCTCTCTCCACCCAGGAGTATAATAATTACTCGGTACTGGTGAACTGTTAGCTTGGTGAAAATTTGCCAGTACCCATTTATATACCTGGGTCGAGAGAGGCACTGTCGGTCAGAGTTAAGTGTCTTGCCCAAGAACACAGCAAAATAACCGACAGTGCTTGAACCCAGACCACTCGATCTGTAGTCCAATGCGCTAACAATAATAAATTATTAGGCCATTGCGTCTAAATGAGACATACTGTAAAACTGCTTGTGTGACAAATAAATCTGCCTCTCCTGGATAGCCAAGTGTTGTAGCATTTTCAATCAGCATTGTTGCACATTGTTGTCCATCAGATGTAAACAGAAAGTGATACTGTGAATCACTGAAGTTTTTCTCTGTTTAAAGATAAAAAACAACAACTTGATAATAATGAACTTGTATTAAAGGGCAATTTGCATTTGGCTCAGAAAATGTTGGCAGGTATAACGTTATATGTGGCTATTGACTATTGAAAAAGATCTCACCTTTCCAAAATCTCTGTGCACATAGAAGGTGCAGATCAGGATGTCCATACTTAAGAGATGGCTCTGTATCAGATGTCCATCTGAAAAAAAGAATTCATAATCAGTAAAAAAAAAAACATTAATACATTCAAAGCTCTCTGAGCGGACAGTCTTGTAAGCAAACAGCTCTAAGTATCTTACAGCCACCTTGACAAAACCCTGTTTGAAGTCTAGCTCATACAAACTCTGTATTTACAGATTCCCATAAGCAGCCAGCTCCAGTTGAGGAGACTTTTTCTGTCTCCCAAGGGTGTCTTTTTAGTTATAATTTTTTAACTTAAGTATGACACGACCACATCAGTTACGCTGCTTTAATCCTATCGTGTATAAATGCTGTTGTTGTTGTTGTTGTTGTCTGCTTATGGAAGCTTCCACTGTATCTATCAAGCTGGTTAGTCCTTGGCTAATAACCTGATGTTCACTACATTAGGAAGTTTCTGTGGAGGCACAATGGCCTAATGGTTAGCATGTTTTGATTTGAGTGGTCCAGGTTTGAGCCTGGCTGGGGTCATTGTCTTGTGGTCTTACCGTCTTAGGCAAGGCACTTTACTATCATACTGCCTCAGTCTCCACCCAGGAGTATAAATGGGTACTGGCAAATTGTTAGGCCAACCTGACAAAATGCTGAGGGTTTACCTGCGATGAACTATCATACCATCCAGGGGAGTAGCGATACTCCTTGTCGCTTCAAGCTATAGAAACCGGAGTTAAGCGCTGGTCTGATAAGCCTCTAGGCTTTTAGACAGACTGTATAGCTAAACCATCACTTACTTTATCGCTTCTCTCACAAATTCGTATCTGTCTAATGAACCTGGTTCATAAAGTTCAAATACACTTCTAATTTTATCCAAGGCGTCATCTCCAACAGGTACTTGTGCTGTGCGAAAGCACTCCAGCATCAACAAAGCTAGATCATTACCACTTCCTTCCTAAAAAGTAAAAGGTAAATACAGAGTTATCAAAAATGTAAAATATGTTTAGTATGTTACTTAAATCCGGTGGTACCATAAACTGCCACTTATAAGCCCTGGGCTTATACAGACTTCATAAGGGGGTTTGTGTGGGCTTATAAATGGGGGGGGGGGGGGGGGGGGGGGGGGCTTATAAGCGGAACAAAAAAATTGTTTCAGAATGAGATGATAAGAAACGCGTTGACGCAGCAATATCAAGTATTGGGAACAATTTAAACAAATTCCAAGTACTGAAAACACACACAACTGGAACATAATGAAATGGAAGAAAGCAAATTAACTAGGTTTGTTCTACGAAGTTACCTGTCTGTGTTTGAGGAACAAGCATGCTCCATTGTGAACTATCTCTACAGCGTCATCATAACGTTTCTGGGAAATATACCTAGAAGTGGGAAATACAACATTAATGTAAACATGAGATGACCAAATATCACAAGGAATTTTTCATATCTACCTTTTTCGATCTTTCCTAAAAAAAGTCTGTAAAGAGTCTTTACAGACTTTTCTAGGCTTTTTTAGACTGCAAAACAGTCGTATTTTTCGCGTTACGATTCATACGCGCGCGGTTTTCGAATGAAAGGTCTGGAGCGAGTGTGAAAACGGAGAGTAGGACTGGGAGAGACGCTGAAAACTACGACTGTCGGCTTTCCATACAACGAATTCGTTCGAATTTCCCGTTCCTCCAGCAACGGGAAATTCCCATTGGTTGAATTTTGACGCTACTGTCAACAAAATGTTCATCGCACCTCATCAGAGATATTCGAAGCCGTGTCAATTTCACGTAAAACGAGCTCTTCGTGGAATTTGCATAATTTACGACAACTGAAGTTTCGGCGGGTCTAAAATGGGTCTGTTCCGTTGTGGAACGCGTTCTGTTCCAGGAAGATCTGGCAGAAAATTTTCCTTGTCCTAGGAGCCTAATGTCAGAGAACGACGAGCTTAAGCTTCCTTTAATGGCTGCTGTTCGGGAAATAATAATGATGGCGCTACAATAGCTCTGTTGATACACGCACGCACTTTTATGGAGATGTCGGAAATTTACCGGGGATATTTACTCCTTCGTTTCAATCTCAAACCGTCCTCCTCTCAAGTTGCGGCGTCGTGATCAGTAGCGATAGTAAAAGTTTGATTGCTCTTATTTAATTTCTCTTTTAAAATTTGCGAACACAGAGCAGAGGGCACACGGCGAGCAAACTCTCAACGAAAAGATAGTTCCTTCTTCAAATTGAAGCGACAGATCGACTCTGATAACCTCGGTCAAAGGCTGCAACGTTTTTCCAATTCTTTGGGGCTCGGCAAGTATGTTTTCTGTGGATATCCATTTAGTTTTAAAGTGTCCAAATATTAATTGCGATACAGATCTGCCATTGTCTGGCGCGCTCGCTACGTGTATTCTTATTATTTTTCCCTCTTCGCGAGGCGGGTTCTTCAGTGTTGTTTGATTCATCCGACCGATTTCTCTTCAAACAGAACACTTCCTACATTTTACAGGCAATATAGAACCAAAATTAATCCTCAAGACTCTCGTTGACATCAACACTGAAGAGCGAACTTGGACAAACAAAAAATGTGGTTGGAGCTGTCAAGTATTTTTAACACCTCAGCGATATTATTTGAACCCCCGGTCAGAACAAATTCGTTGTATGGAATGCCGACAGTCGTTATTTCGCCTCACCCGCCCTGCGGGCGCGCGAGGCTTGCGCGCTTTGCGCGCGAGGATCACGCTTATGGCGCTTCGCGCCTTATTGAGCGGAAAAATAACGACTGTTTTGCAGTCTAAGGCTTTTTGATCAAAATTTGGCAATATACAATCTGTGTTATATATACTTTATAGGATAGACATTCTGTGCACTATGCAGTGTTGAATAAAAATACTACCTTGGTCGAATGAAGGTTCAATCCAGTGAAATGGTGAAAGTGAAAGAGTCAAGGACCTCTCAAGTGGATGAAGACAAATATTGGCCAGCACAGAGAAAATAACCAATATAATGTAATTGTGCATGGAAATTGGAATATGTTAGCCTTGATATGTCTGGTGAATGCTATTCACTTAGTTTATATTTATAATTTATACTTCCTGGTTGCTCTTGGAAGTCACTGTACTGTACCATAACAGCTACATCACTCAGAAATTAAAGGTACAAGGGTACAAGTACATTCCCTTTACGTACAACGAAATGACAGCTAGATTGCATACTGTAAGTGATATATTAAACCTTTGTAAAGGTCTTCATGGAAATCTTTTCACCATGAAGTGGAATTTGCAAACGTAAGCATGTAATTTTTTTACGTAATAAAACCTTTTTATGTTTGGAAAAACGAAATTATTCTAGCAAAACTAAGAAACATCACTTTCTTACACGATTTATTAGTAAAGTAAATTCAAAACTACAGGGGTATCCGTCAATTTAAAAGCTCATTAATAAAGCACATATTATTCTAACTAAACAACGATGTGGTCCAAGGAATAATTTTGGTACCTCATGTTTAGCGTGTCATTCCCTTCTTTTGTAAGCATTTATCGAAAACAAAAAGAAAACCTACCTGAAGTACAGCGTCCTTATAAGCTGATGGGCTTCATAATACTCTCCATCTTCTATCGACTTGTTTAGTTTCTGTAGTACACGCTGAGTTCCGCCGCTTCGCGGTTTGGCGGCCATCTTTCTTTCCGCTTTCCACAATCCTTTGCGCGCGCTGAAGCGAGGAATGTACCAAAATGCATAGCGAGCGAACGCCGCAAGGAACGCCTGGAAGAAATCAGCTTTTGGTTGAAGGTCTGCGCTTTGTAATGTGTACCAAGACTTTGTGTTCTATAGACACGGGTTATTACGCGGATACCGTGGAGTGGTGCCCTGTGGAAGGCTTTGAAGACTATCTTGTTTGTGGAACTTATCAGTTGCTCGAGAGAAATAACAGAGATGACGGACCTGAAGCGACTTGCTCAGAAGAATGTTCAAGCGTTGGAAACGAAAGGATAGGAAATGTACAGTTGTATTGTCACGATGAAACGCTTGGAAGGTTTACATTTTTACTATTTTATTTTATTTTTCATCTACTTGACAGGGTGTGTGTTGGTTGGGGGGGGGGGGGGGGTGTGTGTGCTTAAATAAAAGTGATCCCCTCTGCTCTGCAGATGAAGATAAAGCAACCTCGTTCCCAGGGTCTCTCTTCCCCCACCCCCAAGAGCAAGAGAGAGAGGCATCCTTGGGGGCAGGGGCAGAGAGACCCTGGGAACGAGGTTGCTTTATATTAAGGCCAAAGGATGCAGAAAGAAAAAAATATGAAAGGGTGTGGTGGACAGTGGGATGAAAAGTAGACATTGGCTTCCCTCTCCCTTCCTATTGTTCTTGTGCCCTCTTTCTCTTCCCTTTTGATCTCTCCCTTTATTTATAGAACAAGATTTCTCTTGAGAGTGACCACAGAGGGGCTGTTAAAAAAATCACCTCTTGAGGTTTCACCCACCCCACCCCTTGAATTTGAATTTTGGACTCTTTTCTCTGGACTCAAAATGGTAATTGTAAGATAACAGAATTAAATACATGCCATAACCTAAAAATATATCCCTTATCTACAGGTTAGAGAAACTGCAAAGTTTTGAAACAAGTGGTGTTTTAGATACAAAATGGTAAGTTCTGTTTAAACAATATTTTGTCATTTTAAGGGAATATTTCACTTGTGTTGACACATGCCTGTCATAAAGTGCACAAAAATTAAAATATTTTTATTTTGCATTCGTAAAGTTTATCATCTAAAAACTACACAAAAAATATCTTTAGAATCATTGACTCAAAGGTGATGCGTTTGGATTCAAAATGTACAGCTGTCACAGGCTGCGTTTTCCAGGGAGTTAGGGCGATGAATGCTCTTCTTTGTTTTAATTCCTGTTATTAACAGATGAGGCCCTATTATAATACAGTCGCATTTCCATGCCAATCCCACTAAATGTGGTAAATGATTAAACGTCTTGAGTTGTGAATTAAGAAACTTGTCTGTTTACAATCTAATATTCACTCATTCTTTAAAATGTAACAGGTTACCAGGCTCATTGAATGGACATGCTGTGCTTGGTGCTGTTACGTCAGATGGAGAATTGAAGGTCTTTTTCCTTAAAGAAAAGGCATGTGTATTATATAATATTATTTTAGTAATGTGGCTTCCAATCTGCCCTGCCACCCTTTTCCTTCTCCATCTAGGTTTTCCTTTTCAAATAGAGTTGGTATGTGTAGAAAAATTGAAAAACGGGTGGAGAAGTCAACAATTGAAAATTTGAGAAACCCAAGGACTGTTTTTCAGTGGAAATTAAAGTTGCAGGCGAAGGTCAATTTGTTTGTTTTGCCTGCAGAAAAAGAAAGAAAACTCTGCCTGTTAATAAACTAGCAGTGTCTCCCCTTTTCCTTCCCCCTCCAAGAGATTGCATTGATAATTAGACTGACTTTGTAATATTGTGATTTATATTTTAGCAATTAGTTGAAAGTACAAGTTACATTACAAGTCCACAAAAATTGTGTCTTTCAATGGACTGGTCATCAAAAGATGGAAACAGGTACAATTTTTTAAAATAGATAATTAATATTTTAAGCTTAGGAGTAAAAGGTGATTTGTTTTTTATCGTTCTCTCCCTGTCCCAGCCAAGTTGTAGTGAGTGACTCAGCTGGCCAGATGAGTTTGTGTAAATTTAATGAAGGTACTTCCAAGCTTTGCCAAATTTTACAGTGGACAGGACATGAATATGAGGCATGGATTACGGCATTTGATGCTTGGAATTCTGCCATTGTATATTCAGGTTAGTAACTTCTAACTTAGAATTACTAGTAAATTTATAAAGAAGTAAAGTCTGCACTGTGGTCAAAGTGGCCCACATTGCCGGAGCTTATCCTGGTTTCTGTAGTATGAAGCGACTAGGAGTATTGCTACACCCCCTGGATGGGATGCTGGTCCATCACAGGTTACCTCCCAGAATTTTATCAGGTTGCCCCAACAGTGTCTTGCCCAATAACAAGACATATCGTGTTAAATTACCCATTTGTACTTCTGGATAGAGAGTGGCACTGTGAGAGTAAAGTGTCTTGCCCAAGAACACAAAAACAACAACCCACTAGACAACGACCCCACTGCTAACCACTTGATCTCAAGTTCATTGCTAGTATTAGACCACTGTGCCTCATTCCATAGTTATATAATATTTACATGCCAAATAGTGCTGTCATGATTGAATATTTTAATGTATGCTGACCACACTAGGGGGAGATGATTGTCTATTACGAGGATGGGACACAAGAACAGACTGTCAGAAACCCACATTCACAAGTAAAAGGTTAGTTCCTATTTGCTAATAATCACAACTGAGATGTATCATTATTTAGAGTAAATTACTACAGCAAATGAGCCCAAAAGTGTGACCACTTTGAATTAATGCACATTCTTTTGTGCACGCAGACTATCCAATCAGAAGATGAGGATAGTTTCCTTGGCTTCTGATTGGATAGTCTGCGTGCACAAAATAATGTGAATTAATTTATGAAAGTGACGACACTTCTGGGCTCCTTGCTGTAATGAGCATTTCTTCCATTGAATCCACTGCACATACCTATTAGTGCGAGCTATCCATACCAGTAAGTGGTTCTCTTCTATTCTACTTTTGTTCAGGCATGATATGGGTGTGAGCAGTATTCAGTGTAATCTTTCTTATGAGCACATCATGGCAACTGGTAGGTAAGAAGAACACTACTTTGGACAAGGGTCCTGATATGTTACTCTATTAAGTGCTGGAGCTTAACTATGGGTTTGAAGAGCATGCATGACGAGACTTGATGTATTGCTAGTCCATCGCACTAACAGATCAACAGTATGTTATTGTTAGCATTATTATTGCTGCCGCAGCAGGTTACGTGTGGTCCAGCAGGTAATTTGTAGTGACTAGTCCATTACGTTCCAATGCATTTACCATCCAAAAGCATTTTTTTTTATCCTAAGAAAATGCGCTTGAAATCGAAGTTTCCTATGTGATGATCTTTTAGCACAACACATTTTCTTTTGAAGGTTTAACATAGTTTACTGTGTTCTTGATCAATAATATTATAATAGTTTTCATTCCTGGACAGCTATGATGAGAACATCCTTGTTTGGGACACCAGAAACATGAGACACCCATTATGCTCATCGCACCCTGGAGGAGGGGTATGGCGAATCAAGTGGCATCCAGTACATGGTGACACAATGTTGACAGCTTGCATGTATGATGGCTTCCATATCCTCAAATTCAACAACAGCAATGGTACGAGTCACCTTTGTTATATTTAGTGGTATTTCTGTTGTTTGTTGGACCCTTTCAGTGTCAGTCTGGGGAACAAGTATACTGGTGTGACAAATTCAATATCAGAGTGCTCATGAGTGCTCGCGCTGTTTCATGATTGGATAATAAGAATCGGAAACGCTTTGATCAGTGCTTCCCTGAAGATTTGCCAAAACGGCACTTGTTTTCCCAACTGTATGAAGCTTGTAAACAAAAGCATACATTTTTATTGCTAGTTTAGAGAATTTTGTGTTACATCAAGTCACCATTACCAGCCCACTTCAATTTGAGAAAGTGATAATAAATGTGTGCAAAAATGGGCCAGTTTAAAACTACTTTCCTGCACCCTTATTCAGAAAACCCACATTTATCTAAACAGTAAATTTTCAAGCTGATGACCAACCTCGTCCCCAGGGCCATCTCCACTTTCAAGATGGTGGGTGGGCGGCGAACAGCAGGTCACGTGACCACAAAATTAGCCAATCGCGAGCCTGCCGCCATTTTGAAACAATCAAAATCTCCAATATTTTTGGAGACACGTGACATGCTGGTTCGCGCCCACCGCCATCTTGAAAGCGGAGATGGCCCTGGGGACGAGGTTGGCTGATGACAACAGCCTTACTGATATTGCCCTATCTTTGCATCAGGTGACCAATGCTTAGAGAAGACAGTGTCATACAAGGAACAGGCATCTTTGGCTTATGGTGCCGATTGGTGCAGGAAACATATCCAGTCTGCATTTCAACAACATGGAGGAAATGATGAACTCAAAGATGACGGCATTAATGACACTTACACAGATCTTATTGCAACTTGTTCCTTCTATGATCATGCCTTAAACTTATGGAAAGTGAACTTATGAACAAGAGACAGTCTTGAGAGAGCTGCAGATATTGAGCCTAGTAATGTTACAACAAAAATATGAACAGAAACATCATGAGCTGGGTGGAAGCTTCCATTTGAATTAGCAAATCAAATTGCAAGAACTATGGGAGGTGGAGATGTCAATAATTTATTGGCAGAACGCGAACATGGAGCTTGACATCCCCACCTCTCATAGTTCTTGCATTTTGATTGGCCAGTTGAAACGAAACCATCAAAAAGTTGTCAAAAATTAATCAAAGATGTTGTTGAGTGGCAACAGTAGGGCGCTCTTCGCTGTAAAGACAAATTTTAGGTTTGATAAATTAAGGTCCCAAAATATTAGTAAAAAGTCCATACAAACAAATAAACATCCACCAATGAAGGGTTAGCCCGACACACCTCGACTTTCTACAAATATTTCATTAGCACTTTTATTATCTAACCTAAATTTACTAGTAATGTGACCGATGTCAAAGAATAACGTATGTGATGGGCAACCCTTGTAGTTTTGCAGGATGCCCTTCAACAAGATAAGACAACTAAACACAAAGTTTTAAATGCAAAAACAATATACATTTATTTTATTTCAAATTTATTTGCATTAATTAAGGTGTACAGTGAAATCTGCATGCACACATTACCATACAACAGGCCCCCACAGTGTAAACTGTCACAACCCTGATATCAATCTCATACCCAGAGGCCACGGTCTCCTCGGTCAGCGGTTGGTTGTCGCCAGGTGGAACTCTGGGGGAATGGAATTTTGAATACCAGAAATCTGGTATTCCGGTCACTTCCGCTCCCATTCATCATTACACGAACAGCCAATCAAAAAGTTAGATATTTATTCCATTCCTCCAGAGTCTAACCTGGTGACGGCCACCGCTGACCAAGGAGACCGTTGACTTTGGGTACGAGATTGCCCTGATATCAGACCAGCAGGGAAAAGTCATTAGTAGCACTATTCCAATCAAATGTTTTATTTATATCTGTACTTATTGAAAGATAATAATGAACTTACTCATGGAAAAGGCCCATCTATTAATTTATTCCTTGCAAAAAAATCCCCTTAAATATTATATTTTTAATTCATTAATTGCTACCATTCTAAGAATAATTATATAGACTGCCTACCCTTAATTTACAATTTTAGGAATAATTTGAAAAAGTTGCTAGCTAAATAAATAAAATGATTGCAACAAACTCTGGCAATTGACTTCCCACTTGCGTAATTATTTTGTACAATATTATTATAAAAACCTAGCATTACGGTCCATACATTGAAACTTGCAGGAATTATTTTGGTAATTACTTACAAGCCAAAGGTCACTGAAAACGTGCAAACTTTGTTTATGGTACACTGTTGAAAATTTGCTATATTCATACAACATTGAAATTCTCTATCGCTGCTGTTATTTTGGTCATCACGCATGCTTCTCCTCAATTACACAGGATCTAAACAACAAGCTATGTTTACAGTAACCTCCTACGCTGACATTCTTTTGGCTCGTCACGCAATCTCTCCTCCTCGACAAAGAGAGATTGCGTGATGAGCCAAAAGAATGTCTGGTGTGTAGGAGGCAACATTTACAGAAGACAAATAAAATTTAATTGATGATATCACTTTTAAAACCATCTACTGCCAAACACTTTTTAATTTGGGGCTATTGCTACTAGTTTGGCTCCCCAAAATGATTGTCAATGACAACTGACTACTTGATAACTTTTAAGACATTGCTTGATTTTTATGGTGTGATAATCCATGATACTAATTATTGAAACCTTAATTATTTTATACATTGTCGTGTTTTAAGCTATAAGCTTGTATGGCCATGTATGCAAAACTAATAATTCAAACTAAACATACTTAATGCCGTGTTAACCCTTTTACTCCCAGAATCAAGCATGAAGTCTAACTTTTATGTATGCGGATAAAACCCTAGTGTGTGACCATTCATACGAAAGCTATTGAGCAGTACTTTTGTGTGGTACTGTTTCTTGTTCCATATCTTGCAAAATGAAATTTGGGATTTGACACTCTTGGGAGTGAATGGGTTAATAATATACCAACTGGCTGAAGGGTTCAATAACAGTTGGCTATTTACATTAGCATGGCCATGGTGTCAAACCCCAACCATGCCAAAACTCCAGCAAGTGGTAAGCATTCAAGGACCTTTGAATCCAGAATTCTGGATGTCAAGTCCAGCGCAGGCAGCAGGCTCAGCCGCACTGGCTCTTAATTATTAATATGTCAATCCTCTTAAAGAATTTTCTCGTTAATTGACAAAATAAATTATTATCATAAGATTGTAGAACTCTGTGTTCTACACAATGAATAAGAACTAGAGGGGCTCACCTCTTTTGTGCATGTGACTATTTTAAATTTTAATTCTCAAAATTTAACATTAAAAATATTAAAATGCAAGAGAAAAACAGAAAGAAGAGGACACAGGAAATAATTTGAAGATCAGAAAACTAAGGACTTGGGAGTATTGGAAACAGCAGAAAACATTGCAAAATAATGTCAAAATATTGTATGTACACGTTCAAAGTTGAGACTTGTTCTTCAAGCTAAGCTGCTATTACTGTTAAAACCCTGTTGTAACTATGAACATTTTATGGGATTTCCCAGGAAAGACTCCGTAAATTGTTCACCAGCATATCAAAATGATGCCAGTAACAACAAACAATAACAGGTATGATTGACACTTTATTTTTGTCTGCCAGCAGACAAAAAATGTAATCAAGTTAGCGGCACTCCCTTTTCTTTCTTCTCACTGTTGTTTTCTAGGGCTATGGTGTTTCCATCACTTGAACAAGCTTAGTTAAATTTTTGCAATAAAAAAAATGCCTAGAGTACCTTAGCTTTTAGGGAAAGCGCGAACTTAATTTACTTAGCGGCACATTAAATTCTGCAGCAATTTTTATTTCATTAATTTAAAATCTATACATATTCCGGTCAGTTGTGAACCAAACTACAATCCACTCTATAAATATTTGAGACACAGATATTGTGCATCATGTTTAAGTTCTTATAACAAGTATAGGGTGATCCTTGTTTATGTCGGCGGCCTCTGATCTACTCATTAGCAAAAATTTATTGAAAACTAAAGGAGTCCAGGTAATACTTCATGTGACGACACTGAATGGGAGAGGGGAGAATTATGTACAAATTCTGGGAGAGGTGTCTCAATAGTACCATAAGGTATTGTAGTTAGGTTCACCTGGGTGAAAACCAACATGACCTTCTTTTAGGTCATGTTACTGTCCCTTGGTGCTTTCTTGTGCGACATCCAATTTGGGTGTAGTTAATGTTTGAGCCCCTCTTAACTGTCGTTGCTATCTGGATGGGCGTGAGGCACTGCTTGCACCAGAAGAGTGACTTGCTGCAGTCGATATACTTAGTTGGGAGAAGCCACTATGGCAGGACTCCAAACTTGATAATGATCCTCTGAAAGAGTAAATCATAGCAAAAATGAGCCACAAATAACTGCAGAATGTTGACAGGCATGGGAGTGGTTACAGTACAGAAGCCACTGGACCTAAAATCAGCAATAACATTAATGCAGAACACAATTACCTAAACTCTCCAGAGGGAAGTACTTCATGATAATACATGACCTTGGCCCTGGTGTGCCGCCCATGAGCTTGGCCTGTCGGTGCTCCTGATTTGTACTTCCATTGTAGCACATACACCCCAGGAATGGAGCAAACATGTGTTCCCTGCCAAACAGAAATGATACCAGTCAAGTTACACATAGTTGGACTTTTAGATCAGCATGTAAACATACAGAAAGTGTGGACGTCCACTTGGGGTGTTTTAAAAATCTAAAATGACCCCTGTTAGAGTTATCCTGGTACCTTTTAGGGTAATAGATAAAGCCGGAGAAAATAGGATTGGTACCTCTTAAGGGTGAAAGTGAATTTGAGCCACACCCACAAAGCAAAGATTCTGGTACCTTTAGGGGGTTCCTTTCAAAATTTCCAACGATCACCCCGTCACTTTTATATGGGAGCTAGTCCCCCCTGGCAGATTTTCATTTCTTACAGGTTGACAGCTGTGTACATTATTTTACACCGGCACCCAGTCTGTTTCTGTGGCAATGTTTCCATTTGACTCTATAACTGCACTACATCCATCTGCATGCACAAACCTGTATGGATTCCCCATCATAACAGTGCCTTGGTTTTTCCACCACCACAGCATCTACACCGGCTATAACTCCAGACTGGTGAAGGGACATGTCACTTCCAAAACTTGTCAAACTAGTGCTGCTGACTGCCTCGCGGGGACGCTTGTGTCGGAACACTGTGAACTGTACATCTCCTTTCATCACATCAAAATCCCACGTGATGACAGACTGAGATTCCTTGATAGTCACCAGGACCTGTCAGAAGTGAGATAACGACATAAATGTGTGCACGAATGTACCACATTAATGGCCCCCCTCAGCTGATGATTTCCACAGCATGAAGTGACCGACGAGTATTGCTATTTCCCCTGGATGGGATGCTAGTCCATCTCAGCATAATTTTTCCGGTTACACAACCCCAATGCATGAATATTTATTATTATTGTTTCAACTGTCACGCATTATTGTCCAACTGTTTATTTGCCTGATAGCTAAACAACTGCCACTCACACCCATTGTTTTCTAGTAATCACTAGGGATGGGGGGCTGACTGCTGCAACATTAAACTCTGCATTATCCTTTGCTATCATACCTCGTGAGGAGAGCCTTTGCTGACATGAGATGTTTGGTAGATTTCACTGCTCCAGGACTCCTCTCCTTCACAAAACTCCAGTGATCTGTACAGAGACTTGGGGACAAGTCCTCCATCCTTGATTTTACACTACACAAGAAAATTGATTGATTATAAATTATAGACACTACTCTTACTGGTGCCCTCTGCATAAATGCCCCCTTACTCGCTAGAATTCTAGTTTATTATTATTTCCAGTGCATCCTTTTGTTAATATGAAAATTATTTACTGGTTTTGTATAAATAAGCTTGTTTTATCATATTTATTCCTCTCTTTGCTTAGCACCCTCCCTCCTCCCACAGCAATGACTTGTCAGTTTTTCTGCGCTCCTGCTCCTTTTCGTCTCTGTGTTCACTTCGTACATCTTGGGGCATCTAGGAATCGATTATTATGCAGCAACTTCACAGTGCCTTTGTCCTTTATGCAACTTTTGTTCCCAACCTTTCCCTTTGAGACGTCATGAGGCCTCATGATTATGATTAGCCCATGCACGTCCTGTCCACAAATCAACAACCTCACTTGGTTCAATTCCCAACAACAGAAACATGACACACTGCTATCTGAACTGTTTTCTTTACCTCATAGGGTCCACCCAGGAAGTCTGGAATGTACTCTGCTGCAATGTAATCAGTGAGACCACCAGGATCCTTAAAAACAAAGAACAAAAACTTTAACACTAAATACTAAGAATAAAACTTTTAAAAACCAATTTGAAAATGATTTTTGTTCCTCCTATAATGAGAACAAGTATTATTAAAAATAATCTTTGTCTTAGGACTCTTGACTAAGAGTTTCTCAAAGTAACTTCATTATTATCGTTCAGCATGATTACTCTTGAGTACAGTAATTATTCAATTTAGCACCTACTAATAAGCAATGATACAGTCAAACCTCCCGTAAGTGGACACCCTTGGGCCCAGAAAAAGTGTCCATTTAGGAGGGGTGTCCGCTTATGGGAGGTTAGAAATGTAGTGTTTGTATGTGGCTGAGAACATCACCAAGTGTCCGCTTACAAGAGGTGTCTGCTTACAGGAGGTGTATGTTAGTGGAGGTTTGACTGTACTCTAAAAGTTGTCAGGTCAGCAAGGCAACATAGGATAATAATAAATTGTGTTGCTAAAGGCTGCCGCACACTTGAGGAAAGTGCTCAGCAAATTCCTCGCGAGGCAGTTAGCTCAGCTATTTCCTCTCGTGTGCGCTGGAGTTTTCGTGAGTTTTACGCCTTGCGAGGCCTTGAGAAAAATATCAATCACGACAGATTTTTTTCTCACGGCCTCGCGAGGTGTAAAACTCATGAAAACGCCAGTACACACAAGAGGAAATAGCTAAGCTAACTGCCTCGCAAGGAATTTGCTGAGCACTTTCCTCAAGTGTGCGGCATCCTTTAGAAATGTCTCTGGTGAAAACCTAACCTGAGTATCAGGCGAATTTTTCCGCGCTCTCTTTTACTCTTCGTCTTTACGCGGTCGCGCTGAAAAATTAAGAGCGTGACACCCATAAAGAGAATGAAAGGAGCGCGAAAAATTGGCCTGATCGCAGGTTAGTGAAAACCCATAAGCTCAGTTTTCATTATAAATTGACAGAATTAGCAAGATTCTGACTGACAAAGTATATCAAATTGTTTATATATTTCCCACACACAAAAAAACCTTTGCTATTCATTATACTTTGTACCTGATAGTCATTTCCACCATAAATGAGAAACTTGTTCCTTGTGTTTTCGTCAATGAAAGGACTAACCAGTGTCCACAGAACACCAAATATCCTGGGCGCACGCACAATCAGCAGCCGTCCCATTGTCTCAGGGTAGTTACATTCAACAACTTCTATCACCCTTAACAAGGCTTTGATGCCTGAAAGAATGTATTTTTGACAGGTTACTTGTCTCGCAATGTAGACTCACTTTGGGCTCAGAAAAACTGGTTGCTATAAAGTTCTATTGTAAAGGGTCAGGCAGTATCTACCAATCTACTACCTCTGTCATGAATTGACAAGTTGTGGTATATATAGATGCTGGTCTAGATGGGAGAATATTGACCACGGTCAATATCTGTTTTACCCAATCAAAATGACGGTAGCATCCAGACCCCAAGGAGTCTCGGTCATATAACAATTTAGGATATTAAGTAAAGGACCACTCACTCACCAGGTCTCCACAGATGTCTCATGCTCAAGCCCTCCAGATCACAAACACAAGTCCATGAGCTGCAACATATGCACCAATCAGTATTCAAACATCTGACTCTACGCCATCTTTATCAGTTATAAAGACATAGAAACAAAAGTTTTATTCATAGTCATACATTACCTGATTGGATGACCTGTCTGTTTTGTCAGTTCCTCTGTCATTTTAAGTCCTTCTTCATTGATTGAGACAACCTTGTGGAGAAGATTTATTAACATTTAGATATTAATTTGCATACATTCATTACCCTTACAGCAAGAAGCCCAAAAATGGGACCACTTTTAATTAATTCACATTCTTTTGTGCACACAGACTATCCAATCAGAAGCCGAAGATAGCTATCCTCGGCTTCTGATTGGATGGTATGCAAGCACAAAAGAAGTTCAAGTTATGCAAAGTTTACATAAAATAATGTTTACTTCCTTCCCCTTCCCCCACCAAAATGTTTGATAACATCTGCCCAGTTACATTACCCACTGATATACCAACAAGCCCTGTCACATTTGTTGGAACACTTGACCATCATTTCCCCCGTCCCCTTCTCAATGTTGGTTGTGAGAAAACCACGGCGCGTGAAGAGAAGTCAACATTGAGAGGGGGATGGGGTGTTCCAACACAGTGTGACGGGGCTTGAAAGTGAAGGGAGAGTGCTTCCACGAAGATTTCAATGCCAAAAACGGCACTTGTTCCCCCGACTAGATAAAGCCACTGCACCTTACCCTGGAGAAAGAATGGTCATGGAAATAGTCACTCTGAGCTTTTACAACTTACATGCTTCAGAAAGCCATCTTCACCCACAGCCTTCAATAGCCCTTTGACATCCATGGATCCAAGCCTGAGTATGTACAATGGTCTGCCCTCTGGAAGATAAAGTGTTTGGTGTGTAAGAAGATAGATCATTTCTACATCGTGAAAAACACTAAAATTTTGCAAACACAAGTGAGAATAAGGTAATCCACATTATTATTTTTATACCTTTATCTGTGTTATGCCACCCGCCACAGTAGTAGTTCAACAGTGGGTCAGGAGGCTGCCATATTTCTCTTATATTGTCTATGTTGTGGTGTCGCCGCCATGCCAGGGACTCGCACAGCATTTCATACACCTGAAACACACAAGGTGAAAAGTCTTAAAAATAAATTGCCAACAAGGAGTTTATGCAACCATGAAAGAAAATATGAATTAGAGCCATAAAAAGGTTCACATTCTCCACACAATAAAAAAAACACTCAGTCATTTCAAGGTTTTGTTATACAAAGGATGGCTGGCTAAGAAATTAACAAAGATTGTGGCTTCCCGAAGGAGCTGTTTAAAGGATGGTGAAGCTAGAAAAAATATGCCTGAATTTTTCAAGTTTGTTGTTTGTGATCCATCACAATCTTCCCCAACTTTGACCGCATTGTAACACAATTTTTGCAAAAATTCAAAAGAATCCAAGCCACTGTAATACCACAATGTCAAAATACCTTGTCTAAATTAAAGTCTCGTGCTCGCAGAAATCTTAAAAGATGAGCATCATTTGGCATCTTTCCCTGGTGTGTAGAACTTAGTTTCTTGCGCAGCTATAAATGAACATAACACATTGATTTAGAAGATTTGATTGCAATCTTGCCACACAAAAAAAACATAGGCATGCAACACATACAGAGCCAAAATGCTGGTGATAGCAAATAGTACTTAGAGAGCTGAGCAATTGTATCACATTCTTGGAGCAAGGCTTTGGCTCCAAATAGGCCATTTCCAAGTTGCCATTTGCCTCTGTTTCAAAACGAGTCCTGGTGCACAACCTTTCATATGGAAATGAGTTTGATTTGCAAGACAATAAACGTGCAGACGAAACTCATTTCCATAAGAAAGGTTGTGCACCAGGACTCGTTTTGAAAGAGAGGCAAATGGCAAGCAGAAATGTAACCTTTTTGACCTATACTCCAAATTAGATCAACTTCACTGAACAGTCAGATACAGGTTAAATCTCACAAATATGGTTTTATCCTTGGGTCCTATGAACTACATGTACAGTAAACTCTGACACTAACCTTGATAAGTTGATTCTCCTCTTTGGGGCTCAGTGTGCCAAGAAATCTCTGGATATAGTCATCATCAAGCTTGTAATCTGAAATTCAAAAAGTAACAAAATATGTTTTTAAATTAAAATAAAACATTGCAATGAAACTAGCTAGTCATCTTCCTTTTTGTAAAGGATGCACAGCCAGCTAAACACAATGCCATTGCAGAACAGATTGCACAAACACTGAGGTCTTTACAACTAGTCTTGACATTTTTGCAATGTTGCACTATCAGTTATGCAGCATGTAGTTTCAGTTTTTCACTATTTACGTTACGTCGTCGTCGTCATCGTCGTCATCATCGTCATTATCATCATCATCATCGGTCCTAATGTCGCACCATGTGATGCATAAGGTATCATAAAATATAGGAACACAATTCATTATTAATAATAAATGGAAACATCTCAGTCTAGAACTTGTCTCGTAATGGCATTGCATCGCAAGTTGAGAAAAATATTGTCCCAAATAAACTGAACATGGCTCACAGGTACAGTTATGGTCCATAAAATTGACTAGCAATGCCTGTCTAGAAGTGAAAGTATTCATTCCTTAAGAAAGCCAAAACAAAAAACACCATTATAACATGTCATTAGTTTGTTATCAGAAGGAATATTGCAAAAGAAATAAACAAAATTTAAATTTCATGTCAGTCAATATGTCATTCTTGAATTTTTTTAAATAAATTCAGGAAGAGCTTCTATGCAACTTTATACAGAAATAAATCAAATACTGTAAAAAATACACCTTGAACGTTACGGCAAAAATTATCTGTACATTAAAAAGATCGGACTGTTTGAGTCCACAGTGGTATAAAAAGTCAAATTATAATATAATTTTATCCTTCTTACGTACATAAGAGGTCTTATGTACCACTTGGCACAAAGAAGATGGGTGAACATATGCATGTTAAAACTAAAACTTAAAAACAAATGCTCTGTTATTAAGTGACACATAGTCAGTTTCTTTGTACTGTTATTAAACCTTTGTTAATGATCCAGTTTAAATAATGCAGCAAAATTACTGTCTTAAGTCACCATTACTAAAATAATAATTATTATGTTAGATGCATGAATCCTACATAATACCTTGCAAGGTCAACTTATCTGGATTCATTTGTTTAGCAGTCACAAAATGTTGTTTTAGAAGTGGAAATATGGCGACCAAACAAAAGGGGACAAGTTATAAACCAAGCTGATAACTTGCATGGGTTATGTTCTGCTCCTGTTCTGTTGTATTCAGCTTTCTTTTGTATTTATCATCATCTGAATTAATTTACAAACAGATGGTATGTCTACAAAAACAGGTGTTTTTAACTATTATTGGTAAATACACAACTTTCTGACATTGCTGCCTTTTGTTAGTGTTTACTGTGTCGCTGTTGCATTTTAGCAGCGTAATCGTGTCGCTTGTCGCTGTTTAGATATTCCTATGTCGCCAGTATTCAGGGCCATGTCGCTTTTACCCCTTGGAAGGCCTCATTAAGGGTACAATATGTTTCACTATAAAACTTGGCCTTGTAGCATGTATACTGACCTGGTCTAGAGGCAAGAGGTAGCACATCGGCAGCTTCTATCGCTGAGCTAGCAATAGGAAGAGCATTCTCGTCCTGCTCTTCAGCTTGGTCTGCACTGCTTACTGCTTCAGCTACACTTTTTGTTCTTGGTCGTCCATGTGAATTCTCAAATGGAACCAGATACGTTACTCCTTCACTTATTAACTCATCAATGTAGAATTGGATTACTTCTTTACCCTGTCAAATAATATAATAAATTATAATAATAATAATGATAAATTATAATAATAATAATAAATTATTGAATAAGGTTCCTGTGTTATTCTGCATAATCAAGGTCAAGGTAAATGTTATACAAGTCCCTGCAACTAGTCCCTTCATATGAACTACCCATTTCCGTCAAAAAATATTGTCCCACAAAATCACACTGGTTTGAATTGGGATTTGTCCCCTCAAATTACACTTGTCCCCTTGTGTGTATTGTTCATGGGACAAGTCTCTGTGACCAAATAAGAAAAATAAACCACTCAAAGACCAAATTGGACTGTCGCTGCAACAAGTCCCCTCATGTGTATGTACACGCAAGGGACATGTTTCTGGGAAACAGTCTTGCTACAAGTCCCTGCAACACGTCCCCTCCTGTAAACACTATAGGTGACTTGTTGCAGGGACTTGTCCCTTCATGTGTGCGCCGACCTTAAGCATTTGGCAGGCAGTGGAGGACCAAAGCTCACCTTCTTGATATTCTGAAGATATAACTTAATTGCTAGCTTCTCTACAGCTGCCTCAAAACCAAAGAATGACTTGATGTCCAATGTCGCATCCTGCTCAAAACAAGTCCAGTCAGGATTGTCAGGGTGAACCTAGAGAAACAAAACAGTACTGTAATTAGAGGAATAATTTATAAAATATACCAAGGGTGGCCCAGGTCCTCTGGGCCCTATAAAACCCACAAAACGCCGCTAAGCCCCTCCCCTAGATCCGCCACCTCCACTATCCAAGGTGGGCAGTGTTAGCGTCAAGGAGGAGTAACAATATTAATACTCAGCCTCCTCATTGCTTCGTGCAAATGGAAACTAGAGTTAAGCATTGAACTTATATGAGGAACCAAGCTTGAAAAGATACTTTTAATTAATTTTTACCAAGGTGCTCAAACTAAAGGGATATTTATCAAAATAATATAGTACACTGATCAAGACAATCCATGGCCGGAACAGAGGAAAATGACCACAGGATACAAAATGTATTCCACAAACAAGGACCTCACATACTGCTGAACAATGCAGTCTAGCTAACAACCATAAAAACATGTGCCAATATGCTACATTTTACAGCTTGTAAATTTTCAAGTTAAAAAAAAAAAACAGAATACCATTTATTTTTGAAGACATCAGGAAATACTATGCTATACTTATTAGAAAATAAAACTTGTCCGAAAACTCAATATTCATCATATTTTTCACAGAAAGCCCTGCAGTTTCATTTTCTAATGATTTGTTATGCTAATCAGAAAATGTTATGTCTACTCTTGCCGCAGCTTTAACTAAAAAAATCACATGTAGCATAATTTCAGGAACAGTGAAAACTCTCAGCAGGCGTTGTTGATCGATTTTACATAAAAAATAATTTTCATTTGACTGAAACTTTTGAAGTAAAATTATATATTAAAATTCAACCTCCATCATTCATTTCCTTTCGCATTATAATGTAAGAGCCAACCTGAAATTAATTTAAGGCAGAAAAATAATAAACCGGATCGGAGCGATTGCAGAATACCCACAACTTTGATCGCCATGTGTCGGATTTCTTTGAAGAAGGGGTGTGATAGGCACTATTCTTATTCAACGAGATGCAAATAAATTGCAGGGTGTTCTGCAATTTATCCAATAATCCTAATTAAATAAATAATTCATTATTTTCTTTTCAAAATAAACAGGTATGACAACAGTGTATATTTGCCCGTGAAACCTTGGAAGGGAACTTTGTGGTTTGCCTTATTGTCATGTAAATATTTCTCGTGGGACATCATAACAAGCGCTCACGTACAAATGGGCTCGTATTAAATTTGCATGCAATATCAATATATCCTGCTTTGTTTATTTTTGCCTGTACTTGCGGTGTTTGCCTTTGCAGTCATTAGTAGAATCTCGAAATACATGCATCATCGAGCTGACGTAAATCACAAGAACGCAATTACAAGTTGCGTGTCAGAAAACACTATAAGCTTATCATAGAATTTGTAGAATGGTTGAAAACCGGAAGATGTAAACAACGCAAGTATTAAAACAGGACTTTGAAGCCGATGGAAACTTCTCGATTTCTTTTCCGGCTTGCTGTGTAATAATTAAATTAACTCACCGAGTAGTAGCAGTGTTCCGTGACACCAACACGGGATGAAAAGCTCTCGTTGAAAGCAGTGATTGTCAATGTCCTTTCTCGTCTGTCCAGGCAGTTCGTTTGATTGAAATAGACAAATTCCACGCCAATAATCTGTGATAAGGAAGTTTGAAAGGTAAATCATTAGCTACAATGTTGTGTAGAACTCGTAAAAAACAAAAAAATAGTGCTTTAATTCGTCTAAACTCAAACGTACAGAGCTTGAATACTGGATCAGTAAACGTACAGTACAACGAGTTTAATTTTAGACGTGTCCTACTTGTTGATAACAAACTAATCAACTTTTATGACTAATTTCCATCAACTTATAAACGTTCCTCGCAGTTGTTTGCAATGCAAGTACGTTTTCCCTCGAGTTTTAAAAGCTCATTCCTTCCACTTAACATGCAGGAATAATGACTTACTTTCTTCAATAAATACGGCGCATCGACATCCAGTTTACACTTTCTCTCGACGTTGTGTACCGCACCGTCTTCGCTTTTGTACTCGGACAAAATTTCACTGCCAAGAAACACCGGAATCATATGACAAGTAGGGAAGCGCTTTTCGTATGCCTGTTGAGACAAAAGCGATAAATTGAATATATACACCCACAAAACGATCTCTTGAGGGTAAAACTTTATCAGTTAGGCAATTAAAGCCATGGTATAAAATTACAACAAATTGTCCAAGCCGCCGCCAGTGACTCATTCCCGATTACACAATTTTACTTGAAGGGACTCGACAAACTAAATAACGCGTCTAATCAAACGTAATATTCAATGAGTTACCGGCCAATTTTAAAACCTTCCCATTTATCTACGAGATAACTGCATGATCACTGCAATGAAATGGCGGGCCTAAAGGCTAGTAAGCTTAAGGTATCAAAGAATAATGCAACGAATGAAGCAAGAAATTTCACTTACCGCCATGACAATTTCGAAAGGATATTTATAAACCCTGACGGGCGACTGATATTCCTGCACCATGGTTATTGCTAGAGCGAACGTTTACACACCAGATTAATCAACTAAAAAACAACAATATTCACAGTTCCTTCAAACGAAAACTGATTTTACAAGGCACGCCGGTGTCATAACACACCGACATGCATGTGTGCGTGTATGCAGGAAGGAGAAACAATACAAATACTGTGTGGGGGTGGAGGGAGTAGGATGTGACGTCACGACACTTAGCTGCCAGGCTTCTTCGCAACCTCGATCCCAGGTTCTCTCTCGAGCTTGGAAACGAGGTTGGCTTCTCCCAGCTTCTCCGTTGTTCTTCAGCGGAGCCTTCAGCGGTCTCTCCCAACAATGGCGGTGCCGGCGGTGGAGCGAATCTTCGTGTCTCGTGACATTGGTACGATAGTTTTTGCTAGTTCTTGCTTCTATTAATACTGTCAATCTTTCTTGCTTTGATTCTGCTGCAATTGCGCAAGGATCTGCTTTCTTTTCCGCAAAGAATTAGCCGCAAAGTTGACTTTCAATCGAGTGATCAAATCACGTGATCGTCTGACTACCTTGGTCAATCAGACGAAACATTACAAAACTACTGAAAACTCTGCTGAAATTAAGTAGTGAAGAAATCTTCGCGAAGAACTTGATCGAATTCATAACAGAAATCAGATCATCATGAGAGGATCCAATAGGCTCCATAGTGTAGCTACGGAAAACTCGCCCTTGCTTAGCTATGACAGCAACAACGCTGATGCGGAAACTGTGGAAAAATACACTAGATTCAAGGAAACAGCTACGAAATGTATTCGCACATACTTTCCAATCACTACCTGGCTGCCAAACTACACGTGCGACAGCCTCATAAGGGACATAATCGCAGGTTTGACCGTAGGCTTGATGCTGGTCCCGCAAGGATTAGCCTATGCCACTATTGCAGGACTCCCCTTGCAATATGGCCTTTACTCAGCATACATGGGATGTTTTGTGTATTGTGTGTTTGGCGGAAGTAAAGATGTGACCCTTGGCCCAACAGCCATTATGTCACTAATGGTTTCTCGCCATGCCCGAGGTGAGCCATCATATGCCATTGCTTTAACTTTCTATTGCGGCATTGTCCAGCTCTTTATGGGCCTTTTACGGCTGGGCTTCCTGGTGCGATTTATCTCACTGCCAGTTATCAGCGGTTTTGTGTCTGCCGCAGCCATAACCATTGGGTGTGGCCAACTGAAATCCCTGTTCGGATTAAAGAACATCCCAAGAGATTTCATCCCAAATTTGTATCAAACATTTAAGCACATTGGAGAAACCAACCCCTGGGACCTTACATTAGGGTCTTGTTGCATGGTGATTTTAATCATCTTGATGAAGCTGAATAGAATCAAATGGCACGAGGATGAGGATGTCACTAAATTGCAGCGAGTGTGCAGAAAGTTCCTGTGGATTATATCCACAGCACGGAATGCCCTGGTTGTTCTTTTAGCTGCAGCTGTTGCGAAAGCTGTGGAATCTGTAGCAAATGATGACAAATTTTCCTTGACAGCCAAAGTGAAACCAGGAATTCCAGATTTTAAGGTAGGTGTCTATTACTTTTTGTGATTAAGCTTTGATGGTTGTCCAAGCCTGCAAATAGCAGCCTGTCATCAGACAACTGTTCAGTGGCATTATCTGGTCAACATTGTCCCTGGACTGACAAATGAATTGCTTAGAGAAGAAAATTATTATTTCAATTTATTTGCAAGCTTGCTTGCTCAATGGTATTAGTAAGTTTTATTATGATTGTGTCTTCAATTAAAGTGGTTTTCATGGAGGTCCTGCTCTTGTTAGGGAGTGTTCATTATTTATGATGGGGGGGGGGGGGGGGTCCAAAAGGTTTTCTTTGATAGAGGGGGGTGGGGGTGAGGGCAAAAGAGTTGTCAACAGGTCAATGAAAAAAAGGCAAAGGCTATTGCATAATGTACTTTATTTTAATACTATGAATAACCTGTTACATTATAAAGTGTCAGAAACAAATCTGGAATTTAATGCTAACATTACTTCTCTGCCTATAAACAAACGTAGTGGCTGATCTTCCACCAACAGTATCATCATATTTATACATCGTTAAAATAGGCACATGTACTCTGCCTAAAAGACATCTGCACTTTTGCAGTGTACCAGTACACCACCTTTTGGTTATAAACTTAGACTCCTGATCGAAATACATGTAGATGGTTTAAAGCTCTGATTACAATCAGCCAAGTTTGTGGGGGGGGGGGGAGGTGCAGTGGGTGGGACCCTGGGAGTAAAGAGGGCAGAAAGTCTACAGGAGGCGGGAAAAGAGAGGACAGGAAGTGGAATTCTCAAGAGAGTGGAAACAAGGAGAAATGTTCTCGCTTTCATTCTAACAAAGATCTCAGATGAGACCACCAAACTGTTTCCAATAATGTATTCTCCAAGGATTCTAAGGCCCAGTTCAGACGCCGTACTTCACATGAGCCAAATCAAATTCGAATTTAGGCCGACCCAAATTAATTTAGATCGACTGAATTGATTCAGACGCCGAGCTTAATTCAGCCGAACGTAAATTAATAGGGGAAAATTGCTGTTACATTGAAAAATACATTATAATAATTCATGCATTTGTTTCGGCTCATGTGAAGTTCGGCATCTAAATCAAAGCCGCTCCACAGCCGTTATTCCCTACTGAGCCAGGCGGGAAGAACGGCTGAGCCGATCCGAATTCATCCAGCCGTTCCGAATTGATTCAAACGCCGTACTTCACATGAACTTAATTCATCGAATTCGATTCAGCTCATGTGAAGTACGGCGTCTGAACTGGGCCTTAAAGTGAGCAATCATAGTTCTAAAGAAGATCAGCCGAAGATTTCCGACCATTTACCAAACATTTCCAAAGATTGCCGAAGACTTCCAACAACCTTGTTCCCAGGGTCTCTCTTCCCCCTCCCCAAGGCAGGGGGAGAGAGACCCTGGTAACAAGGTTGGACTTGCAGAGGAAGATCCAAAGAAGTTTTGACTATATCCCAAATGCATTTCAAGATGGTTTCTTCTCGCTTCATTGGTTCAGGTGTTCAGAGGTGATAAGTTAACACCAGAAGAATCTTTTTGTCAGGCACACCCTCCCCCCACTCTTCGAAATAAAAGATCCTATCCCCCTACAGGCATCCCTGTTTGTCTTTGTTGTTAGTTAATGCGCCAGCTCTGTTTATAGCCATAACTCTTTCAAGATGGTTTTGCAAGGAAGTAAGGAGGGACAGGGGGGAAGTCTACAGGAGGCGGGAGAAGAGAGGGCAGGAACCGGTATTCCCAAAGTGGCGAGAACTGGGAGAAATAGGAAAATGTTTTTGCAATTTTGCATAATATTTTGCAATATAAAAGGTACAAAGAGGCAGGAACCTCAACGGAGTACAAGGTATGGTAAGCGGGAAGTTCTGACCTCCCCTGCCCCCCCCCCCCCCCCCCAAGGAAGCGGAGGGGTATCCACGCGTTTCAATGAATGTCATAATCTCCATGGACTTCCTGGTGAAATCGTCATCCTCAGGGCAGAGCCAGTGATGGCAGAGAAATTGGCTGCATGGAATGCTCTTATTGCAGTGTAGAGGATGAGAAGAGTCGTAATGAAGATAAGTGAAGAATCTCAGTTTCCTTAATTGTAGTGCATTGATGTGTGAATTGAATTCCCAGAAATGCACAATGTGATGCCGGAGCTTATTCCGGTTTCCATAGCATGAAGCCGACTAGGAGTATTGCTACTCCCCCTGGCTCATCGCAGTCCAGTCGCTGGTACCCATTTATACTCCTGGGTGGAGAGAGGCACTGTGAGAGTAAAGTGTCTTACCCAAGAACACAACACAGTGACCAGGCGTTGTTTGGTCACATTGTACTTCCCATGGCAACTCCACCGACTTTAGTGGGTCGTAGAGCGGTTTTCAATTGAGTGGTGAAAGTAACATGCGTTTGCTTTGGTTTTACTTTACTGCGTTCTCTGATTGGTTCGAACAACTCACACCACTTTCTTAACCAATCAGATGCAAAACTAAAACTGCGACAATGTTTTTGATATGCGGATACATAAGGAAGGAGTAACGCTACTGGTGGAAACATGGTGAAAAATTAATTAAACGAAAGCTGTTCGTTGACCACTTGATTATGAGAAGCTAAAGTGTCCAATTTGAAAGATGAATGTTGGAAAAGAAAGACCACAAAAATAGCCGAGAAGTTTACAACGTTTACAAACTGGTTGCAGGCGTCCTCGTCATCATTTTTTGCGGCGCCGTCTCTCAAATGTTCACGGAAGCGATCACCTAGTCTTCTTCCTGTTTTATTCACTAATGTATAACTTACTATACGGTATGCTAGTTAGGGGGAAACTGGGGGGCGGGAACCCGGGAGGAAAGGGGGCGAGAAGACTACGGGAGGCGGGGGAAGAGAGGGCGGAGAAATAGGAAAAATTTCGCAAGCGTAATATTTTGCTATAGAAAAAGCACAAAGAGGCGGGAACCTGGAGTAGAAGCGGGAAATTCAGCCCCCCCCTCCCCCCCCCCCCCCCCCGTTAGAACGATCATGTATTTGCTTTGGTTTTTTATTTTCAACCAATCAGCAACAAACCATAAACACACATGTTTTTCCCGCGCTTCGCACGGGTTGCATGTTTTCCCGCTCTACACCGGTTTGCGCGTTTTTGCTACGAGTTCTGATTGGTTCAATTGCGTTTCTTGTGATTGGTCAGATGTAATTACTTTGGTTTTGGTTTTACGATAGTCGCCCTATATAGACAACATCGGTAGAGGTTCAATATTAAAGCGATCTGTTTATAGTTTGACTGACCGTTGACTGACCCGGCGAGATGTAGGACAGGTGATATATCGCTTGTATGAACATTTGAAGCAAAACAAATAGCGATGGTGAGACATTTCTACTTGTTGTTTGTAGCTGGAACAATTAATTAAAATAGAAATGGACGGAAAATTCGGTACGAAGCAATTAGTTAGAAGTGTCAACGCGTTGGACTGTTTTAAAATATGTATCGCCGTTGTGTAAACATCTTGAGACAAGGTACAAAATGAAAAATAATAATTATAATTTGTATTCGAGAGCTGTTTGTCAAAGCAGTGTAGACAAAAAAAAAGAAGAATTGGGAGTCGGCGAAGTAGTGTGTTCTCCCTTCGCGTTAATGACATTACCTAAATCTACCTCGTGACAAAAACATTGTATTTTCGATCGAAGTGTTTCTGCCTGTAAGGCGAGGGCGTTTTAAAAAATTATCGGAGCGAAGCGATGAAATAGTGACAGGTGAATGTAGGCTGTTTTGGTGTCACGAGTTGACAAGCATGTTATTTTGGATAACCGCGCCTTAACTCGCGCGAGGCCGGCCAAAGCAATGATTCATTCAGCTGCTTCCATTGAAAACACCCCATCATTGCGAAAACGTTTTTTTTTTCGCGAACAAATTGAAATATGAGAGTGAAAACTGCTAAATCTTGCGGATCCTACTCGTGTCCGCAGCCGCTTGATCAGTGTAGCTGATAATTTTGATTTTATCGATCCTTCGTCAACACGTCTTCGAAAGTATTACGCGGTTATTCGCCGGCAGGTGCACATCCATTCTTTTCAACGCCCCCATGTGGAAACCACTTGAATTCATGCCCATCTGTTCAAAATCAGGCCAATACACACTCATACACCTGTAGTTTTTGATAATACCTTTTTAATTCGCATATTTTTACTTGAACAGTAAAATATTGTGCGTCGGTTTACTATTTCCCTTGGTCAAAAATATTTCGTTGTTTGCGAACAGAAATACATTAGTTACACCTTCTTGTATCAAATATTCTGAGTTATTCAAGGTTTCTAGCTTGGTGTTTCATTATTATTAAAATTGAGCATTCGATTGTTTCTGAAGTCGCTTTAGGGTGTAAATTGTATATTTTATTTGGTATAAAATTCAATAGAATAATCTTGAATAATCTTTATAAATACGGCTTACTCCGGAGAAGAAATTATAATATTAAAAAAAAGACAGTTGAATATCCCCTCGGCCAGGTGATTTTTTTAAGAACTATTAATGAAATTGCACTCTTTTTTAGAGAACATGCTTTCACCAAATACCACGCGAATGACGCAAGATGGAATCTGCTCATTGTGTTGGGAATGGCATGGGATACCGTTGGATATGAGCGAAACACGCAAAAAAACACCCACGATCGACAGACTGCCGAATGATCTCACATCGACAAAATGAGTCTTTTAAGTGCTCAATCTGATTTTTTTCTTGATTTTCAAGTATTTTCCCGCGAAATTGGCAAACAAAACCACGCGATTCCAAATGACTGGCGGGCAATTTCCTAACTAGGTTTTTCTTGATTCTTTTGATTCTTACACCTTGAATGGGTTTTGAAAGTTGCCTGATTAAATATTGGATTTTAATGCATGCAAACATTGCTTCCGTGATTGTTTTGGTAACGCGGGCAACGATGTGAATACATCAGTCGCGCTCGACTGATTGGTCGAGTTTTCGAAATGACCTGCTCGCCGTAAGCTCAAACAAGATGCAGAAATCAAAACTTCGCCAAGCACAGGTGAATTGTGTTAATTCGCTGAATCTATTCAAGAGAGTTCTGCCGACACCATTCCGCATAGATCCCGATCGCTTGCCATTTTAACATGACTTGCTCTGCTTTACAGGGGAAATGCCTGGAACATTGCCACCCACAAATGGCGAAAGCTTACATGAAGAAGCGCTTTCCCATCACGGGTTGGCTGCCAGAATATTCACTCAGAATGCTTCAATGCGATATTATCGCTGGCCTTACCGTTGGATTAATGGTGGTCCCTCAAGGCTTAGCTTACGCTCAACTGGCCGGTCTTCCTCCTCAATACGGACTATATTCGGCGTTTATGGGATGTTTTCTATACTGTATATTTGGGACAAGTAAGGACATTACACTGGGACCGACCGCGATTATGTCGCTTATGGTATCCGCGTATGGAAAACCCGAAGTACCACACTACGCAGTCGCTTTAACTTTATTTACTGGAATAATCCTGCTTACGATGGGACTTCTTCGGTTAGGTTTCGTGGTGAATTTTATTTCTATTCCAATCGTGAGCGGTTTTACTTCCTCGGCAACTTTAATAATCACGTTTAGTCAGCTGAAAGATTTACTAGGATTAGAAAACATTCCACGTCAATTCGCCCAGAATTTCTACTACACCTTCAAAAATATTGGACAGACTAAAAAATGGGATATAACGTTGGGCGTAACTTGTATATTATTTTTGTTAACACTGAGAAAGATCGGACGACTTCAGTGGGTAAAGCGAAAAGACTCGAACGACTCAAGGTGGCTGAAGGCGGCAAAAAAGACACTTTGGTTTATCTCAATCGGCAGAAATGCTGTTACGATCATGATAGCCGCTATAGTGTCTTCAACCTTCTATAAACACGGCCATAAAGACATTTTCACTTTGCCGGGGCACTTAGAGCCCGGTTTTCCACCCATACAGGTATTTACTAAATGTTTACATGCTATTTTTCCTGTTTGAATGAAGTGACACATCATCGAGCCAATTTAAAGTACCGGTGAGAAAACTATTATAACTCGCGTGCTTTGTAAAGGTTTTCGCTATTAAAATCCAATTATTTCTGCACAGAAATATCGCCAAAGAAACCCATTTTAATAGCAATTTCACTACATAGTAACTTATTTTTCAAAATGACATTTTTGCAACAAAAATTCTTGCCCCCGGCCGGTACATAAAACTACATAACTTTAATTTTTTCCGCGATGCTGATTGGTCGAACGGAAAAGAATTCTTTCAAGAGCGGGAAAGAGCCCGGGAAACGATCTATTTATGTCACATTGTAGCGTTGTCATTTCTTGGACAGTGTTGCTTTTAACTTGCATTCTTTCGCTCCATTCTCACCAAAGTTTTCATAACACGTTTTCAAAAAGGCTGTTAAGTGTTCAGTTAAATATGGATTTTAAATTGCTTTGCGCATAAACGTTACGTTTTCAGAATACATGCATGAAGTACATACTTGACGTTTAATGGGTTATTAGGTTTATTGGCTTTAAAGTTTGCATAATGAAAGCACAGGTTGAAGCTTGTTAATATTATGCCAGTTTTCTTTTAATATTTCATAACTTTGTTTAACTGGGGTAGCCGTATATTTAGGGAAGTAGCTCCAGTTCAGGGTTTTTCCTTCAGTACTTGTAACTTGTGTTAAACTGTTAAAGTAAAGTAAAAAAGTAAATTAGCAGTGTGTAATAAATTGTTGTCAAAATGTGTTGAAAACTCACTTCAAACAACAATTTAGTTATTGTTGTTGTTGTGTTTAGAAAATCGACTGGTAGACTTAACAAAGAAAAAATATTTTACCTATTACTAGCTCCCCCCTCCCTCCCCCCCAAGTGTTTAGCCAGATGGGCATTCTGGGCATCCTATACACAACAACTCTTTGGAAAACATCAAATACGAGTCCCTAAAATGCAGAAAATTATTTACAGGGTTGCATACTGCCAGGACACACTCACTTTCAAATCTAGCCATAAGCCTTTAACCTTCACCCTCCCCCACCCCCACTAGATCTGGTAAAAGGGGTGTGATTTGAAATAAAGTACCATCTAATATATTTAGTACCCGTTTAAAACGTCATGAATTATTTTAATTTTATCTTCAATTTTCACATAGCCACCTGCACTGAGCTTCCGTGTCGGCAACTCCACAATATCAACATCTCAAGTACTCAAGGATCTGGGGCCTGGTCTGGCTGTGGTTCCTCTTATTGGTTTTCTTGAGAGCATTGCAATTGCCAAGGCCTTTGCACGGAGAAATCGCTACACTGTGGACGCCAGTCAAGAGTTGATTGCCCTTGGTATAGCCAACTGTCTCAGCTCATTTGTGTCTTCATATCCAGTGACGGGAAGCTTTTCAAGGACAGCTGTGAATGCTCAAAGTGGAGTGGCCACACCTGCGGGAGGTTAGATTATCAGTTTTACAGTCAAAACTCCCATAAGTGGACACCCTTGGAGCCAGCCGCTTATGGGAATGTGTAAAATATAATTATACAGAGTTTGTATGAGCTAGAGTTGGGGGGGGTACAGGCTTCCTATACATTATACTCCCGGTTCCACCCCTGCCTTAGTAACTTACGCCTCTTTGTGCTTTTCTTTTTGCAAAATATTACGAAATATTGCTTTTTTTCCTATTTCTCCCGGTTCCCACCACCTTAGGTATCCGCTTCACGCCCTCTCTGTTCCCACCTCCCTTGGAGAATTTGCATAGAATTTTACACGCTTCCCAATATTTGTATAATTTTGGCAGCAAATATCAGCAGCCACTGATAGCTCAATTCGCTGAACATTTTATCAGACAACAATGCATCAACATGATTTAATTATCCCATATTTTACTTTATTTTAGGAATTTTTACCGGGCAATTGTTCTGTTGGCCCTTGGTGTGCTAACACCATTCTTCAAGTACATTCCAAAGGCATCCCTCGCCGCGCTGATCATGTCATCACTGTTTACCATGATAGAGTATCACATCCTGCGGAATATCTGGAATGTGCGACGCATAGACCTGGTGCCGCTAGTCATCACCTTCTTTGGTTGTTTCTATGACATTGAAGTTGGAATTTTGAGCGGTATTGGGAGTGCTCTGTGCATTCTTCTCTACCAAGTTGTTTGGCCCCCTGTATCAAAGATAAACAGAGGAGACTATATTCTACTCAAGATTAACGGGAATCTCAACTATCCCGGCATCGAACATGTGACCAATGAGATTCAATCAAGCGCACTTGCAGACCCTCTGCCACTCGGGATTGTAGTTGATTTATCTGTGGTCACTAGCATAGATTTTTCAGTGACTCAAGCACTTCTGACTGTTATAGAAGAGATGGATAATAAGAGAGTACCAATATTCTTCACTGGTGCCCAAGACAATGTGCGTGATATGATGGTTAGTTCAGGGATTGACCCGGAATCATTAATCAAGGTGTACAAGTGGTTGTAGATTCAATTAATTCATTGGAAATAGTTGAACAGAGATAAATCAATATTGTTGCAATGTGCGATTCCATAAAATATCCATACCCACCCCAAGGAATGTCATTGGAAATTCCAAGGGAGAGGGGTCTCAAAAGCCAATATGAAGCTAAACTTGAAATTCCAGGGGGTGGGGGTTCAAATCAAAAAACCTTCCATGGGGGGTATGGATATTTTCTGGAACCCGCATTGCTCTTTTCAGTCCTAAGCAGTGAGGTTGTGTAGACAATAATTCATACTTCTCTTCCTTCTCTAATGATCCAAGAGAAAGGCAATCATACTGAGAATACTGTGAGCAGCAACTTTGGGGGAGGGGTAGTTCCACTTTGTCTTGCTTGTAAACTAAAACTAAGAAGTATTGACATGAATTTTGAGATGAGAAGAAAGGTCTTCAATGCCAACTTTCAAATCCTCCTAACATTACTAGTGAGCTGACCACTCGTTTCGGTATGAAATCAGTCTCCTGGTAGACTGGAATGGGTAGTGCATGTGTAGTTTTGGTCATACAATCCAAGATGGCATTGCATTGGACGTGGGATGTGGAAAAGTGTTCCTTCATGTAAACGTATTATGAAATCACCTAGTCATGTCGGTATGGAACTCGCACCGGTACGAGTTTTCAAATGTAACACCCCCTAATTCTCATTACCTGCAGACCTGAGTACTCACTGACACTGTTGAGGAGAAATTAGAGCTTGATCACTTTTAGGGCTGAAAGAGTAAACAACAAATTTATTGGGTTTCATTATTGGTTACCACCAAGAAGGAACCTTCAATTATGTATTATTAATATAAATAATTAATTCATAGTATAATTCATACAAAAAGTTAAATGTGGGTAAAGAATTTCTATGTTGTTACTGTATTGCTACTCTTCCATGCAGTATCCTCGGAAACCCAGGTACAGTTAGTGGGGGCAAGCGAAAAAAATCGGCAAAGAAAAGTAGGGGAGAACGAGTCGGGGAGAACGAGTCTCCCCTACTTTTCTTTGCCGATTTTTTTCGCTCACCCCCACTAACTGCTCCTGGGTCTTCGAGGATGTCCATGCAGTAGACCATGTCTTACTACTTGTGTGGTCACAAGTCCATTTCAAACACTTGTCACTCCAGATTTTAGAATATTGGTAGGAGTACTTCAGACCAGTGACCCTCTTGAACCTGTCACTGCCCCCCTCAGGATTCAAGCCACTATAATGTACGTGTTTGAAACAGACTTGTGGTTTTGTGACTGTTATTGTGAAGAGTAGATTACAATAGTCATTTATAATTTTTTTTTCTTTTCTCTGTGCTTTAGAAAAAAATAGCTTTTTTGACAATATTTATATTTAATTAAATAATGTAGTTATCAGCCAGAAATTATTTTAGATCAGTTATATTTTAGGTATAGGGCAAAAATGAGGTATTTGAAAAAAATATATTTTTGGGAGATTCACAAATTTTCACAAAAATAGAACATTTATAAATAAATCAAGGCAGAGGATTTACATTACATATGGGACTTAGAGAGAAAAACAATTACCAGAAACAAAACATTACTTTTCTTCAGAAATGATATGTTAAAACATTTATATATGATCGTTGAACAGTTTTTAGGGCACATGGTATATTTTAAGGGGGTGTGGTATATAATACACCAAAAGATGTATTTTCCATTAAAACATAGATTGAAAAATGCGCGCGCTCCGATTGGTTAAAAACCATGTTTTATCAGAGTATATAACATAGAAAAGCGCGTTTTATCGTTTCGCGCGCGTAAATCTATATTTTAAAGCACATAAGAAGCCAAAACCATGTATTATGCTGTCATAAAACACTCCGGGAATTTGAGAACACTTGAGAAATTTAGAAAACACTCGCCTGCGGCTTGTGTTTTCTAAATTTCTCTTGTGTTCTCAGATTCCCGTCGTGTTTTATGACAGTATAATACATGGTTTTGGCTTCTTTATTTGTTGTTGGAATACAGAAAAAAATGGTAATTTGCAAAGTCAAACTAAGTACTGTTTTACATGTCAGATAAAATCTTGTTTTCCATTATAGCTTGCTTGCATCCTGTTAATTGCTTTCTTGTTGCTGTAGAGCACTTTTCAATTGAGTGTCATAGAACCTAAGCATTGGCCAATCACAACAGACGTAAACAACACAAGGAACCAAATCAGAACTTGAAGAAGCAGTAAAACGTGTGTGACCATGTCACAAAAATTATTATTGGTTTTGATTCTGTATCTGATTGGTTGAGTAGATGGGTATTGGTTATTGTCTTTTGAATCTTTTGTTTTATCATTGGTGAACTGCTAAACCAATCACAGAGCATAGTCACACAAAACCAACTGAAGCAATTCCAGATTACTTTCAACATTCAATTGAAAACGCTCTAAGTGCAGCTCTACTAACAGAACCAAATAAAATATGATGCTTTGCAAAAACAGTTTCTTTTGAAATGTGTAGTTGAAGGGCGGCAATAAAATTTACCCAACAGAATACTTGCTTTAGGTAGGTAGATACCGTAAAAGCTCTATTAAGCCCCTGGGGGGGGGGGGGGGGCTTATTTAATTTAAGGCCTCAAGAAGTGGGGGGCTTATTTCGATTTCGATAAAATTCACATTAATTTTTCAAACTTTACTATTACACCACTAACTAAAACAGAACAAGAAATGGGTCATGTATCGCTGTCTTAACAATGCAATGTCATTTACACCATAACTCAACGATAGTTCTGGAAATTAAAGTCACCACGTTTCAATACAAAGTGACTGAAACGCTAGAAAATATTGCTTAAAAGTCATTTACATCAGCCTGACGGAAACGGGGGTTAATAGAGAGGGTGCGGGGCTTATTACCAAATCTTCCAAAGGGGGGGCTTATTAGAGAGGGGGGCTAAATATAGCTTTTACGGTACTCACATATTTATTTTGAAGGGAACATTGCCATTGGGAATGGATTTAAATAAACTGTGTCTACAGAAAGAATGTCATGTTTCTTTGCTTGGAGTTAACAGCATTGCTGTGAAAAAGTGTGAAGTAGGCTTAGCTAAATTTTGCTGGCATAATTTTAGCCTGTGTTGCTGGCAGTTTGGTGGACGCGTGATGGCAAAATATGTCAGTGGGGAAGCCATGAAAACAAGGCTCATTTTCAAAGCCACTCGCATCTTTTGCCATTGCGCCAACAAAACTGCCAGCTACGCAGGCTAGCATAATAATAATTTGCAATCAAATATCTAGAATTATAATATACTCACCACAGGATATTGCAATTTTGGACAATCTGATTGGTTGCCTACTCAAGGCATATGAGGCAATGTACCATTACTACCTTATTTGGGAATCCCGCTAATTACGATAAATCCCATTTCAACTCTGTTGTTTCCTTCCGTTCTTTCCCCAGTAATTTTTAATTGCAATATCCTGTGATGAGTATATTATAAAACAATTATTCCACTCAATCTCGTCGTACATGAACTCATAGCCAACTCGGCTACGCCTCGTTGGCTATGAGCTTAATGTTCGACTCGATTTCGTGGAATAATTGTTAATTATGCTGGCATACAGTAGCCTGAAATTCAGGCCTCCACATACTGAAAAGCATCACAGTCCATTTTCAGTAGTGATGTACCTAACTTCTCATCCAGCCCTTTCCCGTCCACCCACATGAAATTTAATACAGCAAGGTTTAAAAGAAAGTGAAGTGCAACGAGAAGGTATTCCGAAAACTCAGAATACAAGATGACTCACAGGACAGTCTAGCAAAATTGAGTCGCCTGTCTCTTGCATCGGCAATCTTGTGCCCTCTTGATCACTAGAAACTTACCTTCGGAACTTTAATACTAAGACGTTTAGACTCCCTTTCGTCACTCCAAGAGTTCCCTCCGAAGCGGACTCCGAAGCGTGAAATTTTTACTTGGCCCCAGTGTCGCGCTGCATGTAGCCATATCTGCTAAGGTACGGACCATTAGATATCCCGGGAGGGGGGGTGACAATTACCAAAAAAAAATTCCTGCAAAGGAAAATTGTCTAAAAAAAATATCTGCAAGCAGCTGACCATCAAAAAAAATTCCTGCAAGCAAACTGGAACATATGTATATATAAGAAGATCTGTGAAAAAAAAATTTGTGCAGAGTTTGCTCTCCTAAAAAAAAATCCTGCAGACAACTCAGGCTGGAAAAAAATATCATGCACTGGAATTTTTTTACCCCCCCCTCCGGGATATCTAATGGTCCGCCCCTAACTATGGCTGCATGTGCGTTCGAACTTTTCGCGCGAAAAATCAGCGAAACAGCGCGAACAGCGCTCTCCCCCAGTCTCTCTCTCTAATTCTAATTCCCGATCGAGAAATATGTTTTACCCTTCTTTGATAGAAGACATGGAAGCCTCCAGTTGATAATGGTGAAAAATTCAAAAATGAGGCATACAAATAAACGATTTTATAGCACAAACAACGATATGATATATCTGACAGAACAAAGAGATTGCGTGACGTGACGTGCTGATATTCGTCGGAAACCTTCGTTTATCCTCGACATTCTCCGGCCGTGGCGATACGATAGAAATTCCCGTATGTAGAGCTGCCGACGTGGCGGACATTTATTTGAGAGGACTGTTGCTGAATCAAATACTGCTGCTCATAAAACCTATTTTCCTGAAGTTGATTGACCGTTTTCCACCACGATCTTTTGATCACATGAGAACAACATGAATCTTTTCAGACTAACAGGAGATCTCTCGCATCTTCTGGCTATCCTGGTGCTATTGTGGAAAATATGGAAAACAAGATCGTGCGCCGGTAAGTTTTCTCAATTTGTGAGGCTGGCCACCTTACATGGCTACGATTTTCACGGTAAATTGCCTTTCCGATGTTTTGTCAAAAGATATTTCAACGTCAGTGGTATCAATTGTTGCTTATTGATGGTTACTAGCTTTACAGTGGTGTAATACGCTCAAATTGTGCAATGAAATACTTTCATCGATGTTTGTATGTCAGGGTTGTTGTCTAAATTTTGTACACGTGTAACAGCTTACATGGTCTTTGAGGGGTATCGTCGAAAGGGGTCTTTATCAAAGCATCTCGTGAATCGTTTATAAGTGTAGCTCTACAACGCATGGAGTATTGTTTTCTAGACGTATTTAAAAACTCTTTCGTTTACCTGAACGTAGATTTGCACATTTTCAATAAACTCTTTGTGCTGTGTTTTGGGGGGCGCCTGACGGTTTTCGTGAATAGTGCTTCTCAAATAACGTCTGCTAAGTACTTCGTTATCGATATATCACAGACTCGAAATTTAAATCGTTGTTTTGTGAATGTTGTAGGTTATGCACCCCCAAAAAAATTGTTATTAAAAGTGCCATAATTTTGAGCTACCAATAAAGTTATTTTTAAAAATTTCATTGATTGTCAGAATATTAAGCTTATTAACGTTTGCAGAAATTCTTCAATTAAATTATTTTCCAATATTTAATGAACTACCATTTTCTAGCATTAACGTTTTTCAGATATGGGTAAAACGGTTTGATGAAAAATTCAGGAACACTCACTTCCTGAAAATTTCCATTGAATAAATGTGTACATTTCAATATTATAAATAACGGCAATGCATCAGTCAATTCTAGCAATGCCAATTCCTGCTTCCCCTACCCTCTCCTCCCGCAATATTATAAACAACTTGCTGAAAATTGCAAAAATTAATTCCTTGCACGAAAAACCAGTCTATGCCAATCGCAAAAGTTAGATGCCGCAAAACACAAAAAATCACAAAATTAAACTCCTGCAAATATTTAGTAGGTACCACACCATTCTCGTTCCCAGATCCTCTGTTTCTTTTGGTCACGTGGTTGGCGAAACGCAGGCTCTGGTCTCAGCTGTTACCGGATGTCCGAAAATTCCGGACATTCATTCATTCATTCGTGTTGCGCATTCATTTTTTATCAGCCAATGAAAAAATTAGCTTTTTTCCTTGCAACCAGGGCTACTCGTTTCCGGCGCAAAGAAAAAAACGAGGAGCTCTGGGAACGAGGATGGTACCACACAGTTAGTACTAAATCAACCATTGTTTCCATAGTGATTTTGGACAGCTGTCCGCACTGTGATTTACTAATTAACCCACTCCCAGAGTGAAACCATGAGTCAATAAAAGTGGCTGTACATTGAGTCTAGTGTGTGACCATTCAAATGAAAGCTATTGAGCAGTACTTTCAATTTTTCAAAATGAAATTCAAGATTTTTTTCCTCAGTTTTGAACTTGGCACTCTTGGGATTGAAAGGGTTAATGGAAGGATTGTTAAACATTTTCTAATTTAATATTGTGTGGTTTCCAGGTTTGTCAGGAAAAAGTCAAATACTATTCGCCCTGGTTTTTAGTACACGGTACATTGATCTGGTTTTGACGTTCATCTCAGCATACAACACTGTGATGAAAGTCATCTACTTGGTGTGCGCGTTTGGTACCATCTATTTGATGTTTGTCAAGTTTAAGGCTACCTACGACTCCAATCATGACACGTTCAGGATTGAGTTCTTGCTCATACCTGTCGCTGGACTGGCGTGTTTAGTAAACCACGAATTCTCAGTGTTGGAGGTAGGCTTGTAAATATTATGTTAGTCGGGATATACAACCTGGATGTGTAAGATTTTTATGTCTAAAAAATTATCTTGAATTATAAGGTATGTCTAAATCTTAAATTGAGGTAGGGTATTTTGTACATAATCACCCTGAAATAATTACACTGACATTTAAACCACGGAACAGGACAAATTAATATGCCCAGAAAATTGTCTGAAGATTGACCCTGTGATGTCTCATATATATCACAACTAAAGGACACCTACATATAACGTGAATTGCCGTCAGTGAAATGAAAGTTTTACAGATGGATAATTACATAATTTGTATTTTTGTGTAAAATTAAATGAGTTTACATCCCTACTCAGTTGTTTGACATTATGGTTGTTAAAAAATCTATTGACACAAGTCATTAAGAATCAAAATCATTTAAACACATAATTTTGAGCTGCGACACGCTTAGTTCCCCTGGCAAATAAATTTATTATAAATTGTCATAAACAGACAGTTTTATTGTTTGTTGGTAATTAACTAATCTGCCCACCACTGTAGAGCTCTAATGTAATTTAATGGATATTTTGTTAACTACATGTAGATTATCATAAAAATAAATTTTACATGTATTTAAGATCGAAAATATGCTAAGTACCTTAAACTTTTTTCCTGAAACCCCCATTAAATTGGTGCATGCCTCTTTAACTCCTTGAGAAATGAGATTTGAAAAGCATATGTTTGTTTACAAATTGGTTATTCCAATTGGTGCACAAATACCTTAAAACTCTGTTGAAAGTGACATTAAAATTATTATTAACTTCTAATCTTGAAGTACTGTCAACAACAGGGTTTTTCACATTTTACAAGCAAGCATACATGTGCAGTAGATGAAGTGCTGTGAACATTTTACAAAACAGACAAATAGTATCACTACTAGTGACTACATCACAAGACAAAACAATAATACATACACTTCATTATTAAAATTAATACATGCTATCTTTTTTATTTTGTATTTACACATTATTTATCTGTTTCAGTACCAACAAGGGCAAAAATTCCCACATACCCCATTCGAAGTTGCTATAGAGGCAAGTTATTTGACTTGGCTTGCTATACACTCAGTTTTCCACTTTGCTTTCCAACTGGCGCACTAACTCAATCATAAGTAAATAATAACACTAATAACCGATCATTAAAAATGATAACCAATCATTAAAAATAATAACAAATAATAATATTAATATTATTAACCCCTGGGCATTTGGCAAAGACCTTCTCATCATTGTAATAATAATTATTATAACAATAATACTAGACTAAACAGAGAAATGAGTTGTAGAGTGGTTTTCTCAATGGCTGTTGTAAATCCAAAACCAAACCATTCAACAACCAGGCTTCTTCAAACATGAATAGCGCAATGAACTATTCAAACATCGAAGTAAGAACATGTAGCTTGAGAGCACAGCGATCTACATGTATTTTCCCCTTGTCTAATTCATTTTCTGTTGAATTTGAAAATCAAAATTCAAGGGCATGAAAATCCTTCAAAAGTTAATTTGGTACTTAAAAGTCCTTAATTTCTCTCGAGTGATTAAAAGTTAAAATTGCATTTCTGTATGAAAATTTAATGTTTTTCATGGTGCATAATTACACAGATATTGCAGTAATGTCCTTGAAATATTGCATTTAGGCCCTTGAAAAGTCCTTGAATTTTTGGTTAAAAAATGTGCAGTGTATGAAGCCTGATATTGTAATCTGAAGCAAAGGGAAAATAAAAGTCAAAACGGTTTATAAAATTTCAACCCAAAAACAAACTCAAGCCACAAATTATATCTAGACATCTGTTTTTCCAAGCTATGTGTATGTAACAAGTGTTGAAAAAGTTGTGATAGCCAAATCAAGTTTTAGGTACTTAAAATGTAAAACTGAGAAGCAAACACATGTTCAATTTAAACATCATTGGAAGATCACTCTAATCTATTTTGTAAGAACTAATCATTCATTTTAATGCCATAAAGTTACCTTGCATACATAAAATTTTCACCTCTAAAAATTTGATAAAACGTCTGACGCTGACTTAAGTAAAACATCAAGTACAACGTTAGAAAGCCATGGCTAATTTGTCTTTTTAAGCCAATGAAGGCTGAAGATTTTCAGTTGAAGCGTCTTTTCCCACGTTGTACTTACATGTATGTTATACTTGTGTCAGCGTCAGACACGTTTAAGATTTATTATGTCCATCCCTGATTTTTTCGTTCCATTGGAACCTTGAGGAAATCTAATCGTGGTCTTATCACATTTCTCTGAAGATCCTATGGACCTTCTCGATCTACCTGGAGTCAGTAGCCATCTTGCCACAACTGTTTATGATTTCCAAGACTGGCGAAGCGGAAACTATCACCAGCCACTACTTGTTTGCACTGGGTGCCTATCGTGCCCTCTACATCATCAACTGGGTCTACCGTTACTATTTTGAGGGATTCTATGACTTTATTGCCATTGTAGCTGGATGCGTCCAAACAGCCCTATACTGCGACTTCTTCTACTTGTACATTACAAAAGGTGATGATAACTTTAGTTCAAATATCCTTCACTTTACTACGCCTTTCAATAAATATGCCAAGCAAAGTCTGCTCAGTGAACAGTTATGTTTTACGCTGCAAACAATCATGTTAGTGAACATCTCAGGAAACAGAAGTTCACTTCAGTGGGTTTAACCCTTTCACTCGCAGAGTCAAACCTGGAGTCAATAAATGTAGTTGAAACTTTTAAGTCTGTGGATGAAACCCTAGTGTGTGACCATTCAAATGAAAGATGTTGGACAGTACTTTCAAGTGGTGCTGTTTGTTATTGACAATTTGGCAAAATGAAATTTCAGATTTTTCCTCAGTTTTGAACTTAGCACTTTTGGGAGTGAAAAGGTTCAAAGGTCACATCCTTGGGCTTCAATCCATTTTGTTTGTTTCTTTTTTCACGGTCCATTGGCTGTTGTCATAATTATGATTGACGGCAGTAAAAAAACACAATCGTAAGTTGGTCTTGAACTTCAGAGTTTTTGATCGCCTTTCTCTATTGTTATTTTGCAGTTCTCAAAGGAAAGTCTCTCAAGTTACCAGCTTAATTGGATAAGATGTGAAGAGACATGTAGTTAATTGGAACAAGACGTTTGTCAAAGAACTTGTCGGCAAACTTATCTCTAGAATTAATATTGTCAGTAACTTTTATTCTACGAATGAAGTGTCCGAAGCTTTTTAATCTCTTTCAGTCCGCTTACTTGTAGGTGTTGGAACATTGTGCTAAATATTTAACTTGAGCTAATATTAATATATGGATTATTATTTCTTTAGCATAAGTTTTAGCCCCATTTAGCCGGTGTGGTTATTGAACGTTGGTTGTTTCGTTGTGTGTAGTTATTAGCTTTGTCTGAAATTAACTTAAAGGGTTAGAAACGAAAAAAGTGCCGAATTTAGAAAACCAAAATATTGTTAAAACATTGCATATTTTAATACTGAATTTCCTTTTTGCATGTTTACAGAAATCACAGAAATCAGTGATTGAGACAATTCAACAAGATTGTAGTACACAAATTTATACCCTTAACGCCATTAATTTTATGATTTTTTTTTTAACTAGTTACTTGTTACTAGTGGTAGTGCCCTTTGCTTCCTTAACCTACGAGCTGGTAATCTGAAATTATGTAAGGCTATTTTGAGTCTAAATGCATGAAGGCATCATTCATTCAAATGGAAAATACAATTCAATTACAAATGGAACTATTGCCCACGGATTAGAACTTTAATAAGAGTGTATTTTTGCAGAAGTACAGTACATGTAGTCCTCTCAGTCAGGGGAACAAGTGCCGGTTTTGGAAAATCTTCTTGGAAGCACTCGAAAAGTTTCCAAATCTTTTTATCCAATCAGAAACTAGTGCGAGCACTTGCAAGTACTCTGAAAGCAATCATGCCAGCAAATATGTCATGTTGCTTAGCAACTTCAGGGACGAACACCGCGGGCTCAGTCCCGTCTCGGAGGTGGGATTTTGTCATCAACTGGTACTTGTTCCCCCGACTGTTCTAAAGGATTAGGAATACAACTTGTTATTATCTGTCAAGCAGGCTAACATATTCTGCTAAGTAACAACAGCAAAACTATATTTCTAATTTAGTAGTAATATTTACAATCAGGGCAGTTACAAGTTGAACTTTTGATCCCTTCCTAATGGTCAATTAAGAGTTGTTTTATTGGAAAATGCCTTTGTATACTTAATTAAAGTTAGTAAGATATTATGAGTATAATTATGAGCAATTTCATTGAAGTTTGATTCCATTAATATTAAATATTAATATTAGTATTAATATTAATATTTAATGTTATTAAATAAATTAAGATGTTTTGTCCAGCAGCACGTCCCCGTATAGGCCATATAAGGGAGTACCCCCTGGCCTGTTGGCCATGTGCCACCTTGTTACGCCTGCATTATAGTTGGATCACTTGCAACATCACCTATCATTCAGGATGTGAGAACCAGTCAATGGGAGGGGGCAGGAGCAATATCCCATCTCCCTATTTCAACTCCTTTCTCTCCCTCCTCCTTATATTTTTTAAGGCCATCTCTCCTTCCCTAAACCGTTCGACCAGGAATATGAGCTCAGGCGTTCTTTTTTACTTGCACACAATCCATTTTACTGGGAAGTGCTAATGGCTGAAACGGTAAGTTAAGGTGGTCTGGTCCCTATTGAGAAGATGAAGGTGGGTATTGACCCAACCGGGCATGGGGGATTGGTCCCAGTGGGGGGTGTTCATGTACATTAGTGACAGAGAGACTGTTTTGAAGTCTACAATAGCTAAAACTAGGCCCAAACAAAGTCCAACGGCTTAAAGTCCCTTTCTTCTCTGCATAAAATCGAGAACGCTAGGGTGTGCTTTTTATCAATCCTAAAAAAATGTCCCTGCCAAAAGTCGCCAAGCCCAAAAAAGGCCTTTGCACCTCCCCGTCAGTAATATACTTGAGTACCCCCCCCCCTCCCCCCCGGGGTTGGTGCAAACCAATTGAAGTTCTAGCTCTTGACGTTCTCTATATAGCTCGATCTAGTTCTTGAAAGAGAGCATGAGGTGCGCGTGAAACAAATCATTACTCATTATTAATTTAACATGTATATTGCACTAGCACCGCACATCTGCAGTGATGGGCTAGCCCCGGGGGGGGTACTCAAAAAAGTTTTATACGGGGAGGCTCCGCCCAGAGGTCCAACCCCTTACCCTTTCATATACCATTTTTCACAGAAATGGTACCCCTTTCATATACCTTCCATAGAAAATGGTACCCCTTTCATATACCTTCCATAGAAATTATGAAAATGGTACCCCTTTCACATACCTACAGTAGAAGCACTGCATCCCTTTTCTATACCCTTGTAATGAACTTAATGAACAATATATATCACCAGAAATCATCAAGCAATACCAGTAGAGATGTTAACCAAACAATAATATCATTTACTCATTTACTCGTGAAATCCCTACCCTTTCATATACTTCAACTCGTGAAATCCCTACCCTTTCATATACTTCAACTCGTGAAATCCCTACCCTTTCACATACCTCGAGCCTAAAAAAGGACCCCTTTCGGGCGGAGCCTCCCCGTATAGTCCATTATAGGGAGTACCCCCCCCCCCCCCGGGGGGGCTAGCCCCTTTGTAGATTAACAATTTAGATAAGATTAGACTCAGATTTCCATATTGATATAAACGGCCACATATGAAGGCGAGGCTACTAAGCATACCGTAGTTTGTCTTCAAGTCACGAGATGATTTTAGTTTCGACACAAGCTTACTTTCTAACCCATCAATGGACTCATCAAGGCTCTTTTATGTTATTGATGGAGTAACACCAGATTCCAAATGGTATTCTCTCTGAAAAACATTGACGATGCGGGATTTGGGCTTCGCGACAGCTCGAAGTTGGAATGCCTTATTAACCGGAAATCAGGGACGAATCAGGACCAGGCGGCTGCAGCAGAGTTGGTGAATGTATGGGGAAGCTGTGCTCATGTTTTTGTCGCGACCAATGCCGGGCGAAACTTGCACGCTTTCGAATCTATTCCTCGATCGAAATGGACACCGGAGAGTGAAGGGCTTCTGTTACAAGGTTAGGGTGATTCGCAGTTCTTTGTAGCTTTCTTCAGATAACTCCTTTTAATTATACTCCCAAGAGTGTCGATCAAAGCTCAAAATTGAAAAAATCTCAAATACCAAACAGTACCACATGAAAGTACTGCTCATAAGCTTTCATTTGAATGGTCACACACTAGGGTTTTATCCATATACGTAAAAATTAGAAATACAATAATTGACTTGGGGCTTGCTTCTAGATCTGATGTGGGAGTGAAAGGGAATAATTGTATGGAGGATTGTGTCTTTTATAAACTTTAATTAATTGGGAAATGTAGGCTTATATTTTTGTAGTAATCAGACATCATGAATAATGAAATAAGCATGGGTTTATTTGATCCATAACGTGAGAAATGTAGTGGTATTATTTCATTGGAGGGTGGGTGGAGTACCCGGGGGTGGGGGGCACTCCCTTATATATGCTATATAGGTACGTGCCACTGGACAGGGTATGGTTTTTAAGCATTTTGGTCTGGATATAACAAACAACATTTTTTGGTCTGGAACATGAACAGGGTATCAGTTTCCCAGACGTTGGCACGAAGATCGGTAATTATTGTTACTCTGGAATAGGATATGTTAGTCAGACATAACGAAATGCATAGGCTTTAACAGGTTTGCAGTGCTGCTTACTAGTTTAGTCTTTTGGGTTAGCAAAAAAATTGTTAAAAATCGTCTGGAACAGGATATCTTTTTTTAAACACGTAGTCTGGAACAGGGTGGCAAAATTAGCGTTTTGTGGTCTCAGGTATAGGGTAAGGCTTTTTATAGCCCAGCGGCACTCCCCCGCCCAATTTTTGGGGGAGTTCCCCCCATCCCCGGGTGGAGTACCTCTCTCCAATTTATACACTATGTAATATACGTCTTTCTTGTGGTTTATCCCACCCCACTCCTGAAACCTATCGCAGTCAGTCATGCCGGCTGTCAATCAATTTATATTGGAGATTGATTGTAGAAGGTAAGATAAATATCCCGGACTCCATAGCATGAAGCTGACTAGGAGTATTGCTACTCCCCCTGGATGGGATGCAGCAAGTCCATGGCAGGGTACCCCCATTTATACTCCTGGGTGGAGAGAGGCACTGTGGGAGTTAAGTGTCTTGCGCAAGAACACAACACAGTGACACCGGCCAGGGCTCAAACCCGGACCACTCGATCCTGAGTTTACTAGCACTAGTGAGATCAATCATTAATTAAATAAATGGTTGCTACATATGTTCAAAATTAATAGGGAATATGGTTTTTCCTTTATTTCAGACCAAGAATCTCCCATTGCGAGTGTCCTGTCTAGCACAGAACATCCATCACTTATCTTCATTGTTCACCAAAACAGCATGACAGAGTGCTGGGAATTCACTCAATCCAATTACAAATGGATCAAGAGAAATGAATTTCAACTGAGTAACACAAAGGCGTTGAAATACTGCATGTCATTCTTCACCCTCTGTTAAACTCGTTCTTCTGGTGTGAGCGTCGTTCTGCCTCTGCGTCAAGTTTAATCACCTGTTGTGTTTGCTTGAGAGATGTGACTGTTTCTGAGAGACTGGGGAACAATACTGCGGTTTCTGTAGGACCACTTGTTGCCATTCTTCACAGCTGTCCCGCCATGACTTTGCACATCATTGGCAGGAGCATATGTCTTGTTCCTGACTTTCCAGAGGAGTTGAGGAGTTTTATTCTCTTTTGGACGTTCATTCAGAGGTCCTTAAAGGTTTGTTAAGAGAGTTTATAATATTTAAGCCTGAGCAAACGGACATCTCTCTTGATGTGCTCAATAAAATTCTTCCCGCTCAAAAGGCATCTGAGATTTGACGTGAAAAAAAAAATGATGATGAGATCCATGTTAGTAGTGTATCTGATTGGTTGTTACTTGTGCACAAAAATTCACAACTAAGAAACTTTCATCCAATCCAAGACACTGTGACATATTTCTGCATATCTGCTATTTCATCAGTACAGAATTTTTCTGATCGCGCGTCAGATGCCTCTGGAGTGAGGAAGGAATTGAATCGAGTACATGTATGTAAAGAGAAACATCAGTTTATTCAGCTATTACAGTAAACAGGTCTACTAAATGCAGCCTATGTTTAACTTACTATTTTATTATTTTTATCCATTTATAAACTGGTCTTAACAAGATGGCCAGTAGTAAAATACATAAATCTAAGAAAAAAGGTGGTACAAGCAAACTCCGCCTTACTGTCACCTCCTTATATTATGATGACTACTTTTTTGTGACCCAACCAAAAGCTCAGTAAATCATTTTCATGTTCAAAAACCCCTTTAATATGGCCAGATTTTGGTGGCCCATTAGTGAGTGGACTGTTATAATATTACTGAACAGGGCATTCTGAATTTCTAACTTAATAATATTTATACTGTCTTACTATTTTCTCTTTTATTTTGACAGATTTATATATGGAATTATGGTTTTGTTGGAGACGTTGACAAATTTGACTTCAGAGCAATAGTCGCAGAGTTAGTGTGCCCATGGACATTAGGCACAAAGAGTGATGTGCGGCATCTTGTTGCCGTCACATCTCATCCTACCACAAATGAACTTCTTGTACTAAACAGTGATTCAGAATTGTCGTATTTCAAACTTCAAGACAGTAATCCAGTTTTGACCTCGCTTGTTAAACTCCACGTAGATTCATCATTTCATAATGACAACATTTCTCTCTTCTTTGCTTTGGTCTTATGGTTGGACTTCTGTGGCAGTCGGGTGCTATTGCGCTTTATGATATTCACAGTGGAGCTGAAATCTGCAAGCTTGAAGACTTACAGGGACAAAATGTTCACATGTGGAAAAGTTTTCACTTGGCTAATTCGATTGGATTTTGGTCGATCAGTGGAATTTGGAAGCTTCAATCTGGAACAGTTCTTGAAATTTCTGAATGCATCAAATCTTCCGTTAAATCCTCAAACTTTGGAGACACGTTTCCCTCAATGATTCAAGGAGGATCAAATGAATTATGTAACAAAACTGATGTTATACATAAAAATTATTTAAAGTCTACTGATGATCTATCGCTGAGAACTGAATTGGACACCTCATCTGAAACTTTTCTCATTCCTGAACTTGTGAAAGATCAAGAGACATCTGAGAGAACTTCCAGCAGGCCTGGTGAACCCATACATGCCGATGAAAGTGTATTTGCTGGCCCAATTTTGCAACAAGTCACTTGATGAGATGGAATATGAACCACAGGGCAGCCAAGCTGGCATTGGACTCAATTTTGTGTTCAAGAATCTTGTCAGATTGTACAATGGCAGATGCTGAGATCCCAGGAGTTTTTCTTGATCTCTTGGTTAGCGAGCATGCCCAGAGTCCAGCGATGGCTCTCGCACTGCTCTGGGAACATCCAATACACAGAGAATTTGTTCTGCGAAAACTTGAACAATATATTGGTGAATGCTCAGACAGATCTCAAACTGACAAGACATTTTTAAATGCATTGTTGCATCCATACATGAGTGAATTCCTTTTGCTGAGCAAACAGTGCAAGTCAATTATTGATTCTGGTTTCAAAGAAATGATCCAGTCGCCCTCTTTACCAACAAACTCTGTTGCCCGGGAGGTTCCTGCTTTGTTGGAGGCATTTGACAGTGGCCCTCTGGACGTGACGTCACTGGAAAGGCTGAGCACATTAAGTCATCAACAGCCACACAAGGTTCTTGAATGTGTGGCAGAGTATTTGAAGATTGATTCAGAGCAGAATGACTTGCAAGAAAGTCAGCGGGAGCAGAGATGGAGAAAAATTTACAGGTTGGTATGGTGAATAGTGTAATAAAGCATTCCAATTTCTCAACAACAAAAAGGTTGGTATGGTGAAGATATCTTGTATACAGACAACTACCGTGAAAGGTGTTACAGTCGAAGCTCTCGTAAGCAGACACCCTCAGTAAGCAGAAAAAGTGTCCACAACTGGAGCTGGCCGCTTACCGGAATTTATAAATACACTGAGTTTGTATGAGCTAGAGTTCAAACAGGGTTTTGCCAAGGTGGCCGTGAGTAGAGCTGGCCGCTTACGAGAGTGTCCGCTCAGAGAGCTTCAACTGTATTAGTATTTTGGATCAACAAAAGTATGGGCACAGGCTTACCATCCTCTGATTGTGTGGTCACAGATATCTACGATATTCAAATTTCCTAGTACAATAAAATTGTTTTTGTGAACATTAATCTTCCTAAAATTGCTATTTAGGACTGTCTATATTTAATAAAATAAAGTCCAAATGTCTGGACGTTGTTTAACTTTGCTTTGAAGCGGTTTTTACGGTGATTTGATGCGCGCGAGAGCAGTTTTCGGACTTCAAAGTTTTTACTCGCTTTTGGAATACTAATACTCCAACAAGGCATGCAACTTCGAGCAGTTTTGGACCGACAAATTCCGTACCTCCTCTCGAATTTTGCCCTAAAAAAAGCATTTCTTCCATTCGATTTCATAACAGCTCCCGCATCTCGAAAGACTAGTCCTCGGACTACACTCTGGCCAAATTTGAGTACGAAAGGTTCGCGGATTGATCTTGAAAAACCAGCTGGAATATCGAATGAGTTTGAAAATTCTCGATTTTACTATGATCTGTACCTCCGGCTGGGACAATTATGCACATATTTTTAAAAAAACGTGTATACGGCGTCGAAATTACTACCTATGCCCTCCCCAGCGCGAGAAACGTGTACCACGACAAACACTTCACTGGGGTACCCAGCTGAAATACGGCTACCCTGAGAAAAGGAAAATAAGCCTATCAAACGGAATAAATCTGTATAATTGCGAATATAAATTGATTTCTCATTCCACGTTGTCTAAAGCGTCGCCGTCGTGATTGCCTAAGTTAGATCAACGAGACTACTGTATTTCAACTGGGTACCCCAGTGAAGTGTTTGTCGTGGTACACGTTTCTCGCGCTGGGGAGGGCATAGGTAGTAATTTCAACGCCGTATACACGTTTTTTTAAAAATTTGTGCATAATTGTCCCAGCCGGAGGTACAGATCATAGTAAAATCGAGAATTTTTAAACTCATTCGGTATTCCAGCTGGTTTTTCAAGATCAATCCGCGAACCTTTCGTACTCAAATTTGGCCAGAGTGTAGTCCGAGGACTAGTCTTTCGAGATGCGGGAGCTGTTATGAAATCGAATGGAAGAAATGCTTTTTTTAGGGCAAAATTCGAGAGGAGGTACGGAATTTGTCGGTCCAAAACTGCTCGAAGTTGCATGCCTTGTTGGAGTATTAGTATTCCAAAAGCGAGTAAAAACTTTGAAGTCCGAAAACTGCTCTCGCGCGCATCAAATCACCGTAAAAACCGCTTCAAAGCAAAGTTAAACAACGTCCAGACATTTGGACTTTATTTTATTAAATATAGACAGTCCTAAATACCAATTTTAGGAAGATTAATGTTCACAATAACAATTCTATTGTACTAAGAAATTTGAATATCATAGATATCTGTGACCACACAAACAGAGGATGGTAAGCCTGTGGTATGGGTCTGTAATGCCACACCTCACAGCTGGACCAGATCCTGTCTGGTAAAAAATCTCAGAAAATATAGACGGCTTGTACATGTCAAGTAGATTAACCCCCAACCCAAGCCTTCTTCTTCCACGCAGCCTTCGGACCAACTTTGGCTGTGTGTCATGGCAGGATTGAGACAGTTTCAAACATTAGCCCTTCATCTTAGGTCTGACGAAAGCCTAACACTCGAAACGTCAGCTTTCCAAATTTAAAATTAATTACAGGACGGTATTTTTGCTATGTCAATGTCAAGTTGATAATTTAACTAATTTGTTATGCTGTACAAGGTGGTTCTAACCTTTAAGTCGATGGAGGATACCCTAGTGTGTGACCATTCAAATGAAAGCTATTGAACAGTACTTTCATGTGGTACTGTTTGTTTTTGAAAAATTTTGCAAAATGAAATTCAAGATTTTTTCCTCTGGTTTGAAATGTCTTTCAGACTTGAGTGGAGAAATGGACAGTGGCAGAGGAGTAGGATAGCTCTCAAAGATCCATACAATGCCATTCTGAGCATTCTACTGCGGCTGTTTTACAACTCCAAATCTGATTGGATTTTGAGACTGGTGGAGAAGGGAATGGATACAATTCAGCTGGAAGAATCAGATGAGAGAACTGAGGTTTGAAATAAATAATGATGGATGATTAAATTAAAATTAAAATAATAAAAATATCTTAGACTAAAATTTTAAAAATTGAGGTTTAGGAAGCATTTCAAGTTGTTTGATTTTGATATGTTTTGTCCTGCAGGAGTATGTCACCCAGTCTGTATTGGAGTGTCTTCCTGTATTGAGTACAAGAAATGCCAACACCAAATCTATCCTGGCCCACTCTCAACTGTGTTACTCCAATGGTCAAGAGACACACGCTCTGCACTTACTTCTAAGCAGTCGCATGTGGAAGGAAGCCATTGATTTTGTTTCCTGTTGTGAAAAGAACAGCGAGAATCCAACTTTGCTTTTCATCGTGTTAATAAAAGGTCTCCAGAGTGGAAGGGCTCCCAGCGAGATGCTAATAGGTGCCCTCAACCTAAAGCCCAAAGGCTTTAACACCTATGAACTGCTGGCTATAATGAGGGACCAAGCTCCGGTGTCTAAGGAACCTTTTTTAAAGGGTACAGGGCAGGCAACTGTTGGTGAAATAAGGCCTTTTCTCGATGCCCTCTTCTCGTCTTAATGCGTAGCACAATTGAGCTGCATGTCCCAGTGGGGGACTCCCATATAAAAGTGACGGGAGTGATCGTCGTACCTTTTAGGGTTAAAATTCGTGTTTTGGTGCCACTCTAAAATGGCCACCGTTGGAGCTTTCCCCGTTTGTGCATCTTGAAAAAATTGGCAATTTTTTTCAAGTTCGCCATTCGCAATCCGTCTTAATCTTCGCCATCCTCAACTGTCCTTGCTCCTGTTTGGTTTATTGTCACCTCTTTGGTGTTTTTCTACCTTAGTAAACTATTATTTTGAGGCTTTCTTCAGTTTGAAGGTGATTTTTCACTTCGCAAAAATGACTTAAAATATCGTGACATAGCTCCTTTAAGAATATTACAGGAACTACGGTACTTCTCGTTTTAGAATTGATACCTGTTAGGGGTGAAAATGAATTTGAGCCACACCCATAAAACGGGATTCTGGTGCCTTTTAGGGCTTTTTATAATTAGGGTTCTTTAAAATGTCCGGCGATCATCCCGTCACTTTTATTTCTCATTTTACGTTTCGTACTTTCGAATTCTAAACTAAATGCAATGATACGTCATAACCATTGTAACGTAACCTCGTGCAAAACGATTACAAACCAATCAGAGCGCTCGTTATAGAGTGGTAAAGTGTGACGTCACAAATTTTCAAATTATTTTTATCAAGCCTCAAAATCCCATCATTAGATAGAGATTGCTGTTGTATGATCAGCCAGAACATTTCAACTTGTTAGCGCGAATAGAACAAAATATAGAAATTCAATGTTTGGTACCATCCCATACAAACCTCTCTAATTCTGCGTCTGTTCTAAACTGAAGGAAGAGACGCATATCTCGGTCGCAAATTGCAACGGAGAGCTAATTTTTGGCAAGTGGACGTTTTTTGGCATGCTTTCTCTGAATAGCTTATCACATTACATAATTTCGCAAATTTATTTTTGGGACGTCATACTTAAGTTCTCTATACGATCAAAGTAGGTTTTCCGGCGATGCGAGGGCACGTTTACGAAATGACGCGACGGTCACGAAATCTTCAGAAACTTCAATTTGCATGCTTGAATTTGAATCATAGTTGAATCATAGTTTTGCATTTTAATAATTAAAATTATTCAATGTATGTAGTCTTTCATACCGTGTCAAACTTAATTTTGCTACTACCCTGGTGCCACTGAGAGGTTTTCTTCTTCGCAAGAGGAGCGGCGAAAGCGCGATGCCGGCGGATGACGCGCTTGTCGTTGTCGCGGGTTCGCCGCTTACAGTTCGCGCAAAGGAAAAAGGAAAGAAAACCCTCTGGCACCCATACGTTCCTGACACTGTAGCTGTCGACCTACTTTTGTTGCTTCTTTTAGCACTCGCAACATACGTCCATGGCGTCTCGTGCCATTTTCTCAGATTCCGAAATGCTGAAGTCAAGAAGCCGTGAACTTAAAACTACCCACAATACCTTTCGGGATTGTCGCGTGCGCTTTTCGACAACCTTATCGAAACAGCTGTATAGCAAATACCCAACCTTGCTGATCATATCCAGATTACCTTTCGGGATTGTCGCGTGCGCTTTTTTCCGACAACGTTTCTCGAAACAGCTGTATACAATGTAAATTCAGGCCCCGTCCACACTAATGCATTTTCGTTTGAAAACGCATACTTTAATGCGTTTTCGCCTATCGTCCACACTACCAACGATCGAAAACACTGATCGTTTCCATCGAAAAACGCATACATTTGAAAACGCTGTCCAGAGTGGAGACATTTGAAAACGAGCCCTATCATATAGTGTGGACAGCGAAAACGGAGGCTTTCGAAGACATCACAGACATCGCGGGCGCGTCTATTTGTCGCATGCGCAGATGCCTGTTGTAGCGTTTTAGTGTGGACGGGGGAATCGCTGCGAAAAACGATGGTGTGGACGCCTGGTGACGCGGAGCTTTTGATGCGTTTTCAGTAAAAACTGAGCGTTTCGAAAACGCATTAGTGTGGACGGGCCTGAGTGTCGTAAAACCAAAACCCAAGCAATTACAGTGGCCAATCACAACAAACGTAAACAACACAATGAATCAATCAGAACCAGGAGTAGCCTGTTCCGGCTCTCGGATAGTGGAGACGGAGCGAAAAAGCGAACGGCCGCGCGAAGGTAGTCTGACCTTCGCGCGGCCGTTCGCTTTTTCGCTCCGTCTCCACTATCCGAGAACCTGGAACAGGCTAAACCAGAAGTAAATACACGAACTCAGGCCAATTACATTTGTAACCAGGCCTTATCATTTGCTACTGTCGTTACTGTTATTAAAAATAATATTCTGTGAAAGCACTTTCAATTTATATCTTCTTTTCAATGGTATATTTTAGTTTCATGAGATTTTGAGGCATGTTTAATTAGTTTACACACAATCTGCCACGACTGCAAGAGTTCAAATTTGCATTTCGCGACGTGTGAAATGTGGTAGTTGCTTTCATATATCGAGAAAGAACAGTTAACACAGTGAAATGATTAATTGGACGCCCCGGATGCCTTATGAGAAAAGGAAAATGTGTGTATTAAAACACACTGCGTGTGGTTTAATATACAGATACAATAAAGACTGGTGTTAAAACAAAGCGGGGAAATTTAATTCCCTTATTGTTTTAATATAAGGTTGCAATACAGGTGTAAAGGCTTCACCTTTGCGAGGAAACCAAAGCAATCACAATGGTCAAGGTGACAGCAAACATAACAACACAACGAACCAATGAGAACTCGAACCAATACACGTGACCAGCGCCAAGCGCGGAAAAACGCGTGTGACCAAGTTGCGATTAGTTCTGGTTTTGCATCTGATTGGTTGAGCTGGTAGCGCGAGTCTTTTAAACCAATCACAGAGCGTAGTAAAGCAAAACCAAAGCAATTCCGCGATTACTTTCGACAGTGAATCGAAAACCGCTCTATAAATCAACGTTTTCGCCGACAAGACCGACAATGATGAGCGATTACAATGACGTTACCACCCGCGCAGCCACTGAATATATCTCAACGTAAAAAATTGTTTATTTTCTCTGGAATTATATCGGTGATCGTTGTCTTCTATCTATCACAGTTTATAAACAACAAAATCACGGATAATCCTTATGGGTTGTATTCCCGGCACAACAAAACTAACCAATGGAAGAGCTTTCCAAGCAAGGAGGTCGAGGATACATCACGGCCCGAAAAGAAGATTTTTATCGCTTTTCATTACTATGAACAGCTAACAATGGCAACGAAAAACTTTCTTGATCTCACAGCTCTCGCCGCGTATGGCGGACGGCAGGTTGTCGTTCCATTTGTAAAAGACTCGATGATTTATGGTGTAGCAAGAGGAAAGAAAAATAAAACACTGGAACTGTACTACAATATAACCGCGCTCAATCACACGCTTCGTTCGCGCGGTCACGGCACGCTGGTTAGCTGGAAAGAGTTTCAAGATGTCTGCGAAGGCAAACTTGACGTGTTAGTGCGTTTTTATTATACCCGCCTAAAACGTACGGTCGAGACAAGGCAGTCTTTCCCTGCAACCGTCACCACACCAACTCGACCTTTAACGGTTTCAAGGTTACAAGAACGACTTGTATCAATGTGTTTTCCCTTGACTCGGTTAGCAAATTCGAGGATGAAGTAGTCCAAGGACTTCCCTGTGTTGGGATAGCTGGCTGGAGGGGAATTACCCGTTTCAAGAACCGACCAAGGTCTCATTTTAATTTGTCATCAATTGTGGCCGACCCATTGTTCTCCCCTGACGCTGCTGTTTTCTTCAGCTCAAAACTCCTTCAAATTGCGCGCGATTTCATCACGAATAATCTGAATAATCTTGGTGCGGAGTTTGTCTCAGTGCACATTCGCGCAGAAAGGATTTTAAAGTGGGGAGGAAATATGATTTCTACGGTTGAAAAGTGTCTATCAAACTTGAAGGCGCAAGTTGAAAAAATAACGAACGCTTCTGCGCTGCCCAGACCTGTTCCTGTTTTCCTGGCCACCGATTTCACAGAGTTCGGCAGTTCGTCCCCATATGTCACCAATGCGCGACAGAATGCTAAATCACTTTTGGAGATATTAGCACCTCTAAAGCCGATAACATTTCAGCCTTCAGCTTACAACCTTACTGATCGAGGCGCTGTTGCCATTGTAGAATTGAATATTCTCGCGTCTGGAAAGCGCTTATTTGTTCTTGGAAGCGGAAATTTTCAATCCTGGGTAGTTAACCAATTTCGTAAGAAGAACCCCAGAGGCACCGTCGATGAAAACCTCAATAGAAAGTCCTTTGACTCACTGACGCGAATCAGTTGCGTTTCGAAACCCGTAAAGAAAAGGACATTAGCTTAGATTAGGAGGAAGACTCGATTACAGAGTAATCGGGCGAGGAATTTGAAATTGGGACGTTTCATTTTTTATCCGCACCCCCCCCCCCCCCCCCCCTAAGGATGGCAGGAATCCGAAGGGTTGATTTTCCAGCGGCACCTTTGAAATGAAATCCGAAACCTCTTGTAGTAAAACCCGCCATCCTTAGGGGGTTGCGGATAAAAAATGGAACGTCCTATTGCGAGCTAGGTTACCCCTCAATTGTACGACACGAAATCCTATTAACAAAATCGCAACAATAACAACATACAACAATTTTAAATTCACAAAGGTAAAATTTTGTTTTCCAGACTTAGCCAGGATCAAGAGTTTTTCCGTAATTTCAGTTCTGGTTAGCCTGGACTAGGCCCATTTCATTGCCTATAGCTAGTGACTTTTTCTTGCTCAATTTTCATTGGCTGCTTAACTGTCCGATTTATTCAATTAAAGTACACTCTACAAAATTACTCGATCCTGATTGGTCGAGAGGAGTGCAATTAATCTGCAGTGACAACAAAAACAAACAACAACAACTTTATTCAATTTTTATATATATGATTTACAAGAGTGCTTGCTCCCGCTACTAGTTACAAAACTAATCGAGGCGAAAGCAAGAGTTAAAATAAAAACACGGTTAATACAATTTATATACAATTTAAATACAATAGGAAAAGAAAAAGAAGGTGAACCGGACAACCGGACTGACATATTTTATTGTAAATTTACACAATCTTCATTAAGTTCTAATCAATCTATAATTAGCTTTTGACACTTTTCTTATCAGGCATTTCGAGTGATTGTATTAACGGAGTAAATGTATAAAGAAAATAAAGATTGGGACTCAAAAAGGCGGTGTTGGTCGCACTATAAACACAAGGTTTTCAGATAAGAAAATGACTGAGCTTTTGTTCGGGCCATGTAAAGTTTCACTGTATTATTATATTCGATCGAGTGTACATATCGTGAAACCAAAACCAAAGCAATTTCAATGACCAATCACAACAAACTTTAATAAACAACACAATAACCAATGAAAACTCGAAGCAAATACACGTAACCGGCGCCAAGCGCGGGAAAATTTGAGTGACCAAGTCGTGATTGGTTTTGGTTTTGCATCTGATTGGTTGAGAAAGTAGCGCGAGTTTTTTAAAGATAAGATATGATTTTATTCTCGTTTTAGTACCTCCCTTGTCTTGTTTTAAGTCGTTATTTGCTTGAATGTGTTATTCGTATAGGTATGTTTTGGCTTGTATGCTTTGTTACACCTTGAGAACTCACGGTTCGAGAACCCGAACATGTCACTGTTTTAGTATACAGCTGTTTCGAGAAAGGTTGGCGGAAAAAAGCGAACGCGACAATCCCGAAAGGTATTGTGGGTAGTTTTAAGTTCACGGTTCCTTGACTTCAGCATTTCAGGGAAATCTGAGAAAATGGCACGAGACGCCATGGAAGTATGTTTGCGAGTGCTAAAAGAAAGCAACAAAAGTAGGGATCGCGGGTTTGATGTATTTATTTGACTTATTACTTTGATTGTCGCGTGCGCTTTTTTCCGACAACCTTTCTCGAAACAGCTGTATCAGTATAAACTATGTATGTGCATTCAAGCGTGTATAAAGTGAGAAGTAGTTTTGTAGTAGCAGCAGGAGACTGGGCTCCTAGGTTCCTAGTTGCGGTTGAAGTTTGTCAGAAGCTGTTAATAGCTGGAGCTGTAATAAAGGAGGAATTAAGTCCAAACTCAGTCTCGTTCTTCCGTAGGCAAGATGGCTCCAGCACTATTGTACTACAGTTGAACCTGGGTGTGGCCCCAGTTCATTTTCACCCCTAACAGGTACAAATTTATTTTCTGACAAGTATTTCCTGTTGGTCATGTTAGATTAAAACACCCTCATCTCGTTCCCAGATCCTCTGTTTCTTTTGGTCACGTGGTTGGCGAAACGGAGCCTCTGCTCTCGGCCGTTACCGGATGTACGAAAATTCCGGACATCCATTCATTAATTCGTGTTGCGCATTCATTTTTTATCAGCCAATGAAAACATTTCCTTGCGACCAGGGCTACTCGTTTCCGGCGCAAAGAAAAAAAACGGAGGAGCTCTGGGAACGAGGATGAAAATACCCGATTTGGTACAAATAACTCCTAAAACGTACGACGATCACCCTCCCCCCCCCCCCCGTCGCTTTTATATGCGAGTCTCCCCCGGGAGGGGGGGGGGGGAATCTTAACCATCCGTATTCCTTTATTACTTATGATTATCTCCTGAGTGTTTCTCTACCTTACTAAACGACTAAAGTATTTGATTTGAAGACGCGTTTTTACATTGCAAAAATGCGTGAAAAATGTTCTTGGTCTTTGCGTGACAAGAGTTCATTAGGTCACAAATGATCCGTTCTAGAGTAGTCCTGCGTGAACAGGATTGGCTCCGTGAGGCGTCGATTACGTCGCTCGCCGTCCCTGAGCCGGATTGCGCGTGATCGCGCACGGAACTGATTTTGCAGATCGAATTGCTGATCATCGTCTCCTTCAAAGACACACGACCCATCACCAGCCACTGCACCCAGGCTGGAGTTGACTCCTTCATCTTCTCCCTCGTCGCGGTCCTTTCCCGCCGAGCTTGAATCTTGACGATGAAACGAAAAGAATTCCGCGCTTACCACTGGGGCAGACATCTTGCGGTATCCACGCCGCCTTATGGCCGCCGCGCGAGGACCATCGCTTAATCCAGAGATCGCGGCGCGCAGCTCGTCGGGAAATGCGTCGCTGACGCCTCTCATTGGTGGACACATGGCTGCCAGCTGTTTGTGTGCAAGCAGGTTGTGTTTCATTCCTGGCCGATCTAGGCTACAAGCCTCTCTGGTTTTCAGGGGTAGGCTATCAAATTCCGGCACAAGCTTGGCCAGTTTATCGTCAAAGCTGTTACTTTTCCGGATGACTTCATTCTTGGCTCGGGATCCCTCGCGGGTTACTTGTTGGTTCGTTTTCACGAATCGCCTCTGGATACTCCCCACGAGTTCTTTTACAGCGCGCTCTTTGAATACATTGATGCTCCAGCCCTCGGTGTTTCCAGTCTCACTCAGTTCAGGCTCTTGAGAATCCTGGATTTGACTGGCATCCTGGTGATCACCTTCTTCTACATAAGGCTTCGAAGTTGATTCCTAACAAGTATAAAATACAAATTTCGTTTATTGGATGAATTAAGACGGCGACCGCTTCTCCCTCATTCAAACCAAATGAATGAATGAATGAATGAATGAATGTGTACAATTAAAAAGGCTTAAAAGACTAATAGTTTATAAAAAACATCCACTAGTTTTCGAATATTTAGTCTAGTTTTCGACTAGTTTTCCCGGCACTAGTTTTTGACTATTTAGTCATCTTCAGGGTGAATATATCAGCTTGTTAACCATAAAGCCTCACACAAAATATCATACGCAAGTCTGTCTACAGGCCTAGTGGCTTATCAGGCTGGCGCTTAACTCCGGTTTCAATAACATGAAGCTATTAGGAGTATTGCTACTCCCCTGGATGGGATGCTTGGTTCGCATTGTAACCCCGCAGCCTTTTTGTCAAGTTGCCCTTACAGTTCGCCGGTACCCATTTATACTCCTAAGTGGAGAGAGGCGCTGTGAGAATAAAGCCTAAATAAAGCACGGTCAGTGGGCTAAAGGCGGCCACCGCGCCTCACATAAAACATCATAAACCAAGGGTTAACCCTTTCACTCCCAAGAGTGCTATGTTCAAAACTGAGGAAAAATCGTGAATTTCATTTTGCAAAATTATCAAAAACAAACAGCACCATTTGAAAGTACTTCTCAATAGCTTTCATTTGAATGGTCATTTGAATGGTCATCCACAGACTCAAAAGGTACAACCACATTTATTGAATCAAGGTTTGACTCTGGGAGTGAAATAGCCTATGAATAGGCTCCGCGGTGGGGAAGGCTTCGCGCGGCTCGCTTTCGCTCACAGTTTTCTTTTTTCCCCATCCTCACCGCTAGGCCAGGACTGAAAGGATTAAATTACCTTTTGTTTTAACTCTGCCTCCAGGGTAGAGATCTTCATTCTCAGTTCTTCATTAACTGCTCTCTCTTGATTTAAAATCGTATTTACAGACGCAAGTTCATCTTTGGTCTCTTCATATTTCTCTTCAAACTGTCTCAAGTACTCTTTCTGCTGTCGAAAACTTGATTCTTTAGACTCTAAAGCTTTCTTGTGTCGTTGAACGATCTCTTCTGTCTCCTTCCTCAACTGGTCGAGTTCCAATGCATTATCTGTCATGGATTTAGAATAAAAATCCCGTTCTCCTCTGTAAATCTTCAAGCTGTCCTCCAGTTCCTTGCAGTTTCGTCTGAGCTCTTCCATGGCGCGTTCTTTGTGGTTGAGTCTAATCTTCAGATCGGAGATTTCATCGCGCTGCCGGAAGCTCTCGCCGTCCACTGTGTCTTGATTCTTCAGTATTTCATTTTTCTCCGACACAATCAGATCAAAGCGTTCCTTCAGAGCTTCGGTCCATCGTTTCACCTCGGTTAAATCGCTCTCTTTATCTTGCAGCTCGCATCGCAACTTGGCACTTTCAAACTGCACCTCGCGTAGTTTCATCTTAAGACTTTCGCAGCTTTTCATCTCCGCTGTCTGTGATCGTAGCTGCTGGGACAATTTAGTAGTTTCCTTCCTCTCAAATGCGTAGTCCACGTTGATTTTACTTAACTGCTTCACCAGCCCGTCTCCCCGAGCATTAACCTCTTCAAGTTGTTGCCGAAGTGTCTCGTTTTCTTCATGAGCTGTTAACAACCTCATCTGTAACTGGATTATAAACTGGTTTGTTCGTCCTTCACGCTGGACCACTTCAAACCGCTGCAACAGGTTGTCCCCCGTCTTGCTCGCGCTGGAGTGAGCTTCGCTAACCAATGCATCTTCAGTGTCTAAAACTTGTTTTTCCAGTGAGTCGATTCTACGTTGCTTCTTGTCTTGTTCTGCTAAGGACTCCTCAAGCTTTTTCCTCAGTTCATTGTTGTCTTTAAGAACTTGATCGTGCCGCAGGGTCAGGTCCTGTAATTTTTCAGTGAGTATCTTTGAGTAGTTGCTGAGGATATCCACGTCAAGAAAGCTAGTTCCACCACCTGGAAACAACAACAACAATAACAACAACAACAACACAATAAAATAAAAAATGAAGTGGGTGATTATACAGTCAAAATACTCAGCGCGTTCCGCTTATTATTCGAGAATTAATCGCGAACGGATTGCGTTATTCCTTTCAAACTTCCAAATTTAAATCGAATAATGCAATCATTCAATTGTAGCGTCCATTCGAATATCGAATGTTGATTTCATTAATGGAAAAATAGCTATTTCCATAACCGTGAGAGAGTTGATAGTGAATCAGGAAAACAAAGCGGAAATTTGAGTGAAAAACGCTTTTATACAAGAAAAAATTAAAACCTTGATTGACTTAGCGTTTAATTATTTGCCTCTTGGGTTAATTTCCAGTTGGAATTTGGAGAACTATAACTAGCCTGCGTAGCTGGCGGTCTTGTTGGCGCGCGATGTAAAAATTCGAGGGGCAAAGCCGCTAGAGTCTGGGACGTGAGGTCTGAAATTTTCACTCGCGGCTTGCGCCGCTCATTTTGTGAAACTTTACCTCGCGCGAACAATACCGTCAGCTACGTCAGCTACGCAGGCTAATTCATAACAATTCAATTCAGTTACCCATATTCTGTCTTATTTCTTTCGCGGTTCATGCATTTAATGGTTCGTGGCATTGATAGCCTGCGTAGCTGGCGGTCTTGTTGGCGCGCGAAGGCAAAATTCGTAAGCGGCGGAGCCCCAGTCTCTCGCGGCTCCGCCGCTTACGAATTTTGCCTTCGCGCGCCAACAAGACCGCCAGCTACGCAGGCTATGGCATTGAATAATTGGTTTATTGACTTACCACTGGTGATGTGACTCTTCATATCGGACAATATGGGATTATTTCCTAACGAAACCAAAAAGAGATTATAATTGATTTAAAGTAGTTAATATTCCTTTAACACAATATAGACATAATTTAACGTGTAAAGTAAGCAAAGTAAAACATGTATTTTAGTGTCAATTATGAATTCAATTTCAATATCAGTGTCGCGACAAAAAGGTACCGCATTCAATACTGTAAAGCCCCTTCCACACGAGCAAGTTTTCCTTGACAAGTTTTCCTTGACAAGTTTTCCTTGCTCGTGTGGAAAGGGAAATTTTTTCCTTGACAAGTGTCCTTTTTAAAAAAAACAAGCGTGCCAGTTTTTGAACAAGGACACTTGTCAAGGAAAAATTGCCAAGTTGCGAAACTTGTTCGTGTGGACGTGCAACAAGGAAAACTTTGCAAGGAATCCCTGGTACCCAGCGGCCTAATCTTGTTGCTCGCGACCTGGATCGTATTAAAGACGATAATCCGCTGTACAATATTATTGTTGTTACAAAGAAAAATTGTCAAAGAAAAATTGTTTATCGTCCACACGAGCAAATAAAATTTGTCAAGGAAAACTTGCTCGTGTGGAAGGGGCTTTAATAAATTAAAGGTGGTCATCACTTCATTGCAGTGCAGTGAAATAATTTTATCAGTATGTGCTCTTAGCTGTCGATTGCTGTTAGGAAGTTTAACATCCTTGTTGTGTGTTTTTTCCCAAGGTTTCGAACCTCGCTTTCGCTGGCAATGGACCCGCAACCTACCAGAGGGAGTTGCTTGACTTGAAACCAAATTAGTCAGGGTCACCCAGCGGATCGTGAAATATAAAATATATTTTGATGAAAACTAAAGTCTTCGCAACTTTCGTAACTTTCGTAATCAACGCCTTATTATAGTTTCGGAGATTTTAAAAATGGAGTTTTGGATACCAAGCTAGTATTTTCGGAAAGCGGCATTATAGCAACTCGTAAATTCTGGGGAATGGCCTTGTTTAAACGTCGCAGTTAAGTTTACATGTCGTAAAATGCGGCGTTTGAATCAGATTTTATTAAATGCGACTTCAGTCCGATGAATATTCGACTGAGCCAGTCGAATATTAGCCTGCGTGCAGACGTCTCCTATTTCCTTGCTTCACGCGGAAAGCAAGGAAAAGGAGACGTCTGCACGCAGGCTAGTCGAATATTCGACTGAAGTTAAAATTCAATTCAATTCGACGTTTGAATCAAACGCCGAACTTTTTTAATTCGAGTCGACCCACATTAGTATTAGATTCGGCGCATGTAAAATGCGACGTGTAAACCAGGAAAATGTTCTATCGAAAGAATCCGAACCAATCAAACTGTGTTAACTTACAAAAATACATACAACGATATGGGAAGATAGAAAATGACTTTCTAATTGCTTTGCCTGAATTTTCCTGTTGGGTGCCCCTAATTAGTGTCATTAATCTCCTAAACGAAGTTGAAAAATTGTAAATACAGTCGAAGCTCCCGTAAGCGGACACCCTCGGGAAGCAGGAAAAGTGTCCGCAACTGGAGCTGGCCGCTTACGGGAATGTGTAAATACAGAGTTTGTATGAGCTAGAGTTCAAACGGGGTTTTGTCAAGGCGGAAGTAAGTTGAGCTGTCCGCTTACGAGAGTGTCCGCTCAGAGAGCTTCGACTGTACACGAAAAACAATACGAAGAGAACTACAAATTAAAATGACTTACTTTCCGTTGCGCTTTCACCAGTCAGCATTTCATACAGGCTCGGGTTAAGAATCTGCAAGGCGTCAATAAAATGATAGAATGCGCTCTCTCCTTTCATTTCCAAGATGTCTAAAAACTTTCCCGCTTTTGATTCGCTTGTCTTCTCCGCTTGAATCAGCTCAAAGTCCGTCTTGTCAAAGGACGATTTGCTAATAAGGTAGTCGAACAGGAACGTTCGATCCATCTGAAGATGTTGGACAATGACTAAACGGTGTTTCGTTAAGACGTCACTAAATCTCTCATCTAAATCCATGGCAAGATCAGTGCTAAAACCCCGGCTAAAACAGTTCTACGTTGAGTGGGCCGCGAAATTTAAGCCAATTTGAGTTGAGCGAGCGTTAACACTAAGCAAGCCCTAAGCACATACAGCGAATAAGAAAATGAAATCATGCCAAAGTGCTGAAAGTGTTTTTAGATTCTGTGCCTTATCTCATTCACAACTTCCGTTCCTTAGATCACCCAATCACTGTATAGATTTTGACGCCAATACGATTTATAAAAGCGGAAATTAGCTAAAAGTGATTGCGTATATTAATCAGTATATTAATGAAGCGAAAAAGCCCATAAATGAGCAAAAAGTGGTATCGAAAGGCAATGTTTCGCATCGTGTAGTATAGATTATAAACGAAATCTGCTATTGATTATCTTATGACTTATTCTGATAGCTGTAGAAGAAACCTCAAATGAGGGCTGGGGAGTGGTCCCGGAGGGACCGTGTATACATGTATGTCGTCTTCAAGTGACATGCTACTGTGTGGGCGGACTGTAATGGCGACCGACGCGAACTGAAGAGACCATGTGCTTTCCTCGATTTACACATTTTTTTCCGTGTTAAAGAAAGACGGGTTTTCAGGTTTTGGGAATTGAATACTTTTATACTTTCGATTCGAGGCTTCAGCGATACTGATGATGGAACTGAAGTTGTTCTACGGTTCGTAATATATAACGTTTCAAGAATTCCGTATAACCCCATACTTCATTATGCATACCAGTTCTTTGTTGAAAGAAAACAATAGCGCGAACAATAAAAGGTCTGTGGGACTTCACGCTTGTTGCTCTCAGTTTTTAACCGGTTGGTTAAAACAACTGCAGATATTCCTCGCCGCTTTTGGCCATATCACCTCTGTCGCTTCTTCTGAGTCCTCCACGAAATAAATTTGTATTTACACTCAACTGACAGGTTTTCACCGCCCGTATTTTCACTTCCGTTCAAGATTTCTTTGTTTTCAAATAGCCCATAAAAAAAATCGAATTTTCTCTGTCCCCAGAGCCTTTCGTGCCTAGGCTCCGCCGGCTAGGAGACGCGAAAGGGCTGTGGGGACGAGAATAGTCATAAATCAGGTGCACATCTATTGACTTGGTTCTCTCTCGCTGATTATGGAGTCTCAGTTGCAAGTATGTCAAATAATTTGAAATTCTTCTTCGTATCAGACCTTTGTTTTTCCCGTCGCTTCAGCCTCGTACCCAGGCGTTCCCTTTTGACGGAGATTTCATGATGTCATCGAATGAAAACCCGTTTCCAGGTCCTTACGTGTACTTAGCGCTCGCTCGAGAGAGGAAGAGAACGCCTAGTGACTAGGCTGGGTGCGCTCTCCCGCGTTTTACCGAATGTGCAGTTCTAATGCATTTGTTCTCAAGCGCCTTCTTCACTCTAGAATTCAGGAAACGCTCCGTAAGTTTTGCGCGTTCAAACTCGTTCCCAGCGTTTTTCTTTTCTCTCAATCTCTTCGACCATGGGGTGGGCCTGGGGAGTTCTACACGAGTCAGACAATGATCAAACGATTATTACTTTATTTACAAATAACTGATCTGCTATAAGAAAATATTGATTTATAATTTTACATTTTCAACAGTACTCTACTTAGTCTCCTTCGTAGCTGTTATTAGTGTGGTCACGCAACGCTAATCCAGAAGCATTGCGTGACGACCCAAATAACGGCTAGGCTGCGAAGGAGACTATATTCACACACACAGGAATTTAATTTCAAGCAATGATTAAATCAAAGATTCCCCTTACCTTTCATCCAAATTTTATAAGATAAGCTATGAGAATTCAGCACCCGATCACCTCAAGTAAAACTTCTTAAGGCTAAATTCTCCCAAATCACTTAGTATTTAAATATTTATGTTATTATTTAGTTTTTTAATTAGGGCCTAGATGAAAATTACGTTATGTAATTCTGGTTACCCTGTTTAAATAAAGTGATTTATTATTATTACTAGATTTACACGAGAATATAGATGTTGCCCTGGTAACGGGTTAATCAAAAAATAATCGTCTCCAGGTTCTTCTCTGAGTTTTGCTCTTAGTGGCCGCTTTTATGCGTACATCCAAGAAGAGCCTGGGAACGAGGCGGCCTATCCGTCCTAATCTGCACTCTGACTGGAGTACGGTAGAAAATAAAAAAACTTAATAAAACACACGCTTATTTCAAACCTCCTAAAAGCAACCTTACAATGGAAATTTAAAAAAAATAGACTTTAAAAATATCCTTTTAAAAATAGGTTTTTAAAAATGTTTTTTAAAATAGACTTTTCCCTCCTCAGGACCAGACTCAGATTACCTCAGGAAAACAATTAGTGAACGACTATCGCAAATATACTTCATTTCACTTGTCTTCCCTTATGCTTGGCACTGCTATCGGCAAATCACGCGCTGGACACGTGATCACGTCATGCTAACTTGAACTGCAGCCAGTTGGCTTCTTCGAATACGAAAGCTACTCTATAAACAAATTCCGTCTGGCTAGTACGTCCCACACACCACAGAACTTACAATGCGACTACTTATCCATTCTACCAAGATAATTTTACTGAATGTTAACCGTTGCGACTTTTTAAAACTCTACTGTATCAAAATATTGACGTCGCAAACGTCGTTTCATTTACGCTTAAACTTGGTGTACTTTTCTTCCCAAGGATTGTTGTTTTGACAATGTAAGCTCTCCTAACACGCACGCTCGCACGCCCGCACGCCCGCCCGCCCGCACGCCCCGCACGCACGCACGCACGCACGCACGCACGCACGCACGCACGCACGCACGCACGCACGCACGCACGCACGCACGCCACGCACGCACGCACGTTATGTTTACCAGCGTACTTTCTATCTTAAGCTAAATTTATTTCTTATTTAGGCAGTGAAAGTTAGTCCCTCTCTGGTTCTGAAGTACAGCACTCATTAGCCTCCGGCAATTGGAAATCGAAGCTTGGGGAATTGGGCGCCGAGATGCTTCGAGGACGGTCTTCGATACTCAGATTCGTCGCTCCGGATCTCTTTCGAAAAGGATTCTTAACAAGCGTCGGAGACATCAGAGCCTCTGCTATCTCTCGCGTTTCCCTCTGCGCTTTTTCGTCTCCCTCTTTCGTGTTATCAACGGATAGGTTAAGTGACATAACTGGTGGTTTTGAGATGGTCTTATATGAAGGATTCTTAGCGGCTTCTTTCAGTTTGCGTCGTGTTTGCTTCCCTGGACCGTCGCTTTTGTTGTCATCGCTCGAAGAAGATTTCTCTTCAGGCGAACGGTTCCCCGAGGACATCTTTTTTTGCACAAAGTTTATAATCTTTGATGGAGAAGAATTGCTCTTGAGGTATGGAGGTCGAGTTGGACTCTTTTGGGGCTGCGACTGCTTTCGGCGTCTCTCGGGCGCGTCCGACTTCACTTCGTCTTTGGATCCGGAATCGTCATTGGCGGTCGGCTCAAACGCATCAGACTCCAGGCTGGTCGAGAAACCTGGCGATGATTTTGCGGAATCGGAGAGATTCCGCGACGGTAGATTGGGCATACCACTGTCGTTGGAACGAAACGAAGAGTACACTGAATTGTTGCTGCCAAAAGCGCCGTACGCAGACGTAGTGCTGCTGACGGATGGGCCAAACATACACTCCAGAGTGTTATACGTCGGCGGGCTTCTAAACAGAGTTCTGTTACGATCCAGACTCAAGCATTTCTGGGACTCAAGCGAGAGGGTCTTCTTTTCTGGAACCAGCTCCTCTAACTTCTCATCCAACGACAAGCTCTTTACAGGTTGGACGGGTGTGGCAGGCCCTCTTCCGCGTCATCTACGTACTGTTCCAGTGCTGGAGACTTGCGCATGGCGACGCGCTTTTTGACGCTGTCTATGATGTTCGCAGTCTTACGACGCGACCTCCAGTCGAAGGAATCTTCACTGCTGTTGCCTGGTGATTCTTCCTCTTCATCAACGTCTCCTTCCAGTTTAGCCTCCTTGGCTTTCCCAGTGTCCAAGTGTAGGCTTGTACCGTTGTTCTATCGAAAAAGAGAAAAGCACAGCACAGTTTAAACGGCAAAGCCTTCACGACCACAACTGCCGGAGCTTATTCCGACTTCTGTAGCATGAAGGACATGAAGCCGACTAGGAATATTGCTACTCCCCCTGGATGGGATGCTAGTCCATCGCAGGTTACCACCCCCCCCCCCCCCCCCCCCACCCCCCCCGGCTTGAGTCGGGAAGGGAAAGGATTGGGGCGAGACGAGTAGACGATATAGTCGCGCTTGTTTTTGTCTCTGTTCAAATCTCTTCCTGTTTCTTTGTCTCTATCTGACTTTGACTGAATTAATTTGAACTCTCTGCGACTTCCTGTGCTCAGTAGTACTGAAAACTTGAAGCGCCACAAGCAAGGAAAGAAAGCATATTATTGTGCGAATTAAAAAAGCGTGAACACTTTTTTTACTTTGTTTTTGCAGAAAAGCTTTGCGAAAATAGCAATAAAATAAATACAGGGAAAAATAGACCAATTTTGGGCGAAGGAAAATCCAAGCATAAAATCAAAGTGTTCACGCTTTTCTGATTCGCACAAAAGACCATAAATAAAGTGAACTCTTCACTTACCTTCTCAACGAAGGGATCGCTAACTTCCAATGGGATTCTCTGCAGCTTAACTTTCCTTAACTCCTCCATCTCCACTTCAGTCTGGTAAAGGCGTTCCCGCACGCTGTGAAGTTCTTCAGCAGTTTTCTTGAACTGGAGCTCAAACTGTCGACTGTACTCCATCTGTCTGTTGATACCTTCGTCTCGACTGCGAATAACTTCCGTTATGCGACAGGCAGCGTCGTCCCTGTCTTTCCTTAGCTGTTCTCGTTCCGCCGAAGTTTCCTTCCAGGCTTTCTCGTACAAGTCTCTCTGCTCACGGTACGTGTTAGCCGTTTGCTCAGAATCCTTACATCGCTTCTTCAAGTCATCTATTTCCCGTGCGGATATCGTTAGTCTGAGCTCAAGTTCGTCTGATCTGTCTCTGAGTTCAGAGTAGTCGGCTACGGTACTTTCATGGCTTTCTTGAGTCTGTTTTCGGTCCTCTTCCACAATATCGTAGCGGGCTTTTAGAGCCTCCGTCCAACATTTGAGCTCCTCTAATTCCTTCAAAGCATCTTCCTTTTCCGCTTTGAGCTTTTGGTTGCAGAACTGGATCTGGCGAAATTTCACTTTGAGTTCTTCGGCTCTTTGAATGTTGTCCTTCTGGATTTCAAGTCTCTCGGTTAACTTCATGGACTCCCGCCTCTGGTTGTCGTAGTTTTTGGATATCTGCGTGAAGCGATCCAAGATCTGGTCTTTCTGCAAGTGACTATCTTCGAGTTTCTCTCTCAAGTTGTCCACTTCCTCTTTAGTGGTGAGTAGCTTCATTTGAAGCGCGATTATAAAGTGCGTTCTCTCCACCATTTCACGATTCTGGACTTGGCAGTGGAGGGCAGCTCCGTCGGCCACTTTCTTAGCGCTAGAATGCGACTCCATCAACAAAGCCTCCGTGTCAAACTTTCGCCTTTCCAACTCTTCAATCAGCCTATTTTTCTCCAATAGATCACTGGCCGTTTTACTCAGATGTTTCTCCAGCGCGTCATTTTCCTTCAACACTGTATCATAACGGATTGCCATGTCTTGTAGGTCAGCCGTGGTTCGTTTTAAATGGTTGCTCATAATATCCAAGTCTGGAGCACGACCATTCGATCCTGGTAAAAAAAAAATATATAAAAAAAGTTGACTAATGAGATTTGTTTCGTCGCAGCGAAAGAGATACTGTACTTCGCCAACAGGAAATATCTAAAATGTCTTGACTCAATACCGGATGATGAAACCCGTCACAGATGATGTCAGAATTAAATTAATTGATTAAAATAGACAAAACTGACTTTGAGGAAAGTGTCACGAAAAATTGCAACCTTCTACCGTTTTTAAATTGCGGCATTCAGGAATGAACTAATATCTAATCGTTGCGTCAGTTTGATAAACTGTACTTTTGAATCCATCGTATTCTTAACATAATCTTATAGTAAATAGGCTTTGTTAGGTTTCTAAGAGTCTCTCGTTGTCTGGAGTTCCGGATTCAAGCTTCGCTAAACAAACATGTTTGTGCAGACACTAAAACAGTGTAACTATTTTTCCTTACTACCTCTTACGTGCATAGTTGTACATAAGACCACCAGGACCACCATAGTTTTTAAATGGAGTTTTCAAAATTATTCACTGAAAGACAATTTGAATAACTTGAAGAGGATCTCGAAATATGTAGAAATTATTTAGAGGAACTTGTTGCTGTGATTTATTATAAATATTATAATTTATTCTTTTTGAGCCTTTTGTGTGAGAAAAGACTAATCTCAAAAGTTAAAGATTAGTCGACCAGGTCGAAAAGGTAAACATGTATGTTATTGAAGAGACAGGAAGTTTTAACTCGAATGACAAATAAGAACAAAAAACTCTTGACTTGTAGCGCGAAGGAATGCAGTAAATGCTTTTGTGACGCGAATTATTTGAGGAACCAAAGGAAACGTTACGCATATTTATTTGTTTGAATCAACTTCCTGTCTTATTTTGCTCTGTCAAAAATGTAAACCTGACGTTCGAATCGTCCACTTTTTAGCGAATATCAAAACAAGTTTCGATCCAATCTAGCCTGCACTGCAGCCGGGTTTTTTCGGCTCTAGAGGAACGCGACCCTTATAACCTGGACGGCAACATTCAAGATGATTTGACCATCAGATTTGAGTCTTAGCTTCGACAGAGCGCGTTTTTTCCGGTTGTAAACTCGGTTTGAACGCGATTTGTCGCAGCTAAAACGCAAATTTCGGGGTGGGTGGGGGGTAGATTCTGGCAATATATCTCTCTCGATACAAGAGAGAGGAGGCAAGTATACGCCGAGATGACCGGAGTTTTACTTTTCTCTTGGCGTCTAGGACTTCTTTATAAGGCCCCACATTAATGCATTTTTTTCATTTGGCCGAAAACTTAGCAAAACATTTCTTTTTTATGCATTTTTGCCGCTTATATATATATCGTCCACACTGGTATTAAACACTAAAACGATCGAAAACGGCGTTTTCAACGTCTCAAAGTCTCTACTCAGTTGAAACTGTTTTCGAAAGTCTCTGTTTTCATCAGCGTTTTTGATCATTTTGGTGTGGACAGTAGGCGAAAAAACGCATCAAAAAGTTCGACGGGGCCTAAAGGCGAGCGCGAAAAAGTCCTGGGGACTAGCAGTGAATATAAGATGGCGGGAACAGGCTAAAGTGACAGTAAAAAGATGAAAACATCAACAACTCCTAAGCTTTGCATGCTATAAATCACTGGTACATGATAAGGTAGGATAGTTTTTTCTTTTAGTAATTTTAAGATGGAATCATTTATGAAAGGGGGGGGACCGGGAGAGGGGTGTGAGAAAAAAAACTATTAATAATACATGCTTTATGATATAGACTTAATGTACGTGAAATGATAAAACATGTTTATGTTTATACCCGGGGGGGGGGGGGGGGGGGCTCCCATATAAAAGTGACAGGGATGATTGTAGGAAATTTTGAAAGGAACTCCTAAAAGGTATCAGAAACTTGTTTTGTGGGTGTGGCTCCAATAGACCATATTCGTATTCTCACGGTTGGACTGGAACTAGCTTGCAATCGAGGCTCATGCGCACAAGCCCTCATTGCAAGCTAGTTCCAGTCCAACTGTGAGAATACAAATATGGTCTATTCATTATCAGAGATACCAACCTTTCGACATTTGAAATAGGGAGATTTTTTTTGGACAGGGTAGCTGGAGGTGTGAGCTTCTAGAAGGGTCTGGGAAATTTTTTTGATTTTACCCTCTAAGACAGCCATTTCCCCAAAATTTATCTAATCAGACAGTCGCTTTATGGGCGTATTGACGAAAAAATATTCAGTGTCTGTGAAAGATGCACGGAAATGAAGCTGGGAACCATAACAGGAATTTGAAAGACCAAATGTTTTTGGATTTTGTGAAAATTTTGGGTTAGTGTGATAATGATATATATCAATGAACAGGCCCGTAGACAGAATTTTGAATGGGGGGTGCATTAGAGTGGGAAAGTTGTGTTCGTACGAGCGCTGAAGGCGCAAGCTCCTGGGGGGTTGAAATATTAGGTTGTCTGAGACTGCATTTTGTGCGTTTTGAAGGCAGTATGATATGAAACCAGGCAGCCAAAAGCGAACGTAAAAACATGAATATTTCTGGAACTGTAATCAGTTAAAGAAAATACCGATGAAAGAATACTAAAAATACATAATGCGAACCTTCGATTAAAGACATTTTTAAGCCAAAGGAGTGAATATTTGGATGAAGAAAATGACTCGCTTGATGTTGTCTTTGTTGATGAAGACGATATGTAAACACGTTCAAAGCTGCGATTGTTTGATTCAGATTTTCAAACTACACCTGTCCACTATTTCACTTTCATTTGAACCGTCGGTCCACTACAGGTGGACCCCCACATCCCGTGGGGGGATGCGGACGCACCCATCGCACCCCCTCCTCCCTACGGGCCTGATGAATTATAATCAAAAATAACAATCAGAAAAATCATCTTACCTAAAAAGAAGTTTTCCCTTCCAAGCATGAGTGGGCTTGGTCCTGTTACAAGAGAAGAAAATGAAATGAATTTTTGAAGGAAAGTACAGTGGAACACCTCGCCTTACGACCACCTCGATAATGCGACCACCTCGTTAATACGACAACTTTCTTTTGTCCTGAACTAAAGTTCTGTCAGTCATTTTCTTATTTAAGAACATTTTTAACACGACCACCCCATTAATACAACCAGATTTTTGTGGCCTGTTGGTGGTCGGATTAACGGGGTTACATGTATGAAGCTAAGCTGGAAATTCCAGCTGGGAGGGGGACTCCCATATAAAAGTGACGGGGTGATCGCAGTACCTTTTAGGGGTTAAAATTTGGGGTTTGGTACCGCTTAGGGTGTTAAAATCTAAAATGACTGCCGTTAGAGTTATTCCGGTACATTTTAGGGTATTAAGCTGGAAAAAATATATAACAGGGACTAGTTTTGTCTTAGAATTGGTGCCTCTTAGGGGTGAAAATGAATTCGAGCCACACCCACAATACAAGATTTTGGTACCTTTTAGGGGTTCTTTTCAAAATTTCCGGCGATCACACCTGTCACTTTTATATGGGGTCCCCCCCGGGTTGGCCACTAGGGAACTTAAATCTGGAGAAGCTTTTGAAACCATTTTGTGCACAGAATTTGTTAACGTTCTTGATAAGATGTTGTTTTACCAATACAAGCATGAAACATTCGATCAATAAAATTATTTATTAGCAACAACAAAAATGTTACACTTCTAAAATGCTGTTACTTCAGTGAAAGTAATTTTATCCTATGGTATTTTAAAAAACAATTACTTTGTAATATTTTCAAGTACTGTCAGCTGTGCCAACCAGAGGTGTGTTGACCCTCTGCTGGTAGTCAAAACAGAAGGACTGGTTTGTTGAATTTGAGTGACAAAAAATATTTGATTGGTGGTTTGCAAGTGACGTCAGCTGGGGGTCATTAACAAAAGATTTCTAATTGGCTTCTATTGTTTGTACCCCCAACATGGCCGCCGCGTCTTTGTCATTTGAATCTCTCGGGATTGGTTGCAAACCAGCAATTGACGTCAATGTGATGATATCGCTTTTGTAATTACCATTCCATTCAAAAACTAAATCTAGCGAGTTAAAGGCTGCACAAAATTCTCAGATAAATTATTATTAGAAGAACGATTGTTACATTTCAGCGTTAACTATTTCTGTAATAAAAAATCACGCGACGACAAGCCACGAACCCAGTGAACGGGAAATGAACACTTCATATACCCGAACGAAAATAACCTATTAGGTCTCCAAGTCTTCAGCTCTCGATCGTCAGAAAGATATTTTATATATATACTGTCGAAGATCGGTTTTTTGCAACCGTAACTGGGCTTGAGGAAAGGCTTCAACTTCATCGTTCTTATCATTGTTATCATTAAACAATATCTATTTTCAATACAACAATATTAAGACTTGTCAAATATAACATAGGTGACGATTTGCAGATGTAACATCCACCTATATAATTCGCTGACACACAGACACACTCGACAAGTCAAATAGAATGACTGTACTGTATAAAGCTCATAGGACATTAGAATCTCTACCTCGCATTTGATCATCGAATCACGGACATTCTTTACTCATCTACACTGTTACTAATATCAATATAAAATAAATACAATATAAATTTTGTAGCAAAAATATACCTAACACGAATGTCACGTATACAGTACATGTAGTACTTACTGGTAGTTGCTTTCTCTCCCGTTATCTTCTCAAACAAATGCGGGTTCAGAAGCTGGACTGCGTCAATGAAATGCGAATATCCCTCATCTCCCTTAGTCATCAAGACGTCAAGTAATTTCCCAGCTTTCTGCTCACGCGTTCTTTCTGCATGAACAAGATCGCAATCTCCTATGTCGAAGACCGCTTTGCTCCGGAGGTAGTCGAACAGAAACGTCCGATCTAGCTGCAAATATTGCACAATTTCCACCCGATTCCTCTCCAAAATATCTTCAAACGTCTCTGCACCCATGTCCATGCTCAGCAAAACGCTCAACCGAACAGTCAATGGGTCGAAACGCAGCAACTTATATCAGCTCACGTTCAGTGAACAGGAAGTCAAATTACTCGAGCGTGTCTTTGGCGTTGATCAAGTGATAACTTCTCTTCACATTGCAGATCCAAATACAAATCCCGGGGGTGGGGAGGGTAAGGCAAACTCTCGTGTGCGCCTCGAAAGGACATGGACTGGCTTTGCGCCGTTTTAAATCTGGAAAAGGTTATACCTTTTAAAGGAAATTACAAGAGTGAAAGAGAAGTAACAAAGGAAATCCATTGGATTTAATCTTGATGAACGGCGGAAATCGAGCCACATAGGTTACAGATTCTAACAGAGATTAAAGACTGAAATAGGGAACAGTTTCAGAACTCAGGCCGGAAATAGGATATGGAAAAGCAGATATTTTGGAGGGTTTCAGTCGAGAACTGGGCGGCACATCCCAAACAAACTGATACCGAGGAGTAGCCTCTCCCCCCTGAGCAAGTTGTTCAGCATATTTTTACTTTACTTTGAATAGCGGGGGTGTTTAATACTAGTAACTGGCCACACACTGTGCGTAACAGACTACATGCGTACGTGTGTTTGATAATATTTGTATATTTTTTTTACATGTGTATTATTTTCAATTCAAAACGAAATTCCGCATTAGGTGACCGGATGTTGTTTCAACGATCAGCTTCTTGGAAAAAGAGACAAAAAAGGCTTTTGGCCATATAAGATATCACTGATCGAGTGTATAGGCTTTATTCAACAATTGTTTCTTATTGTTAAACGAACATGAAATGAATGAAATGAATGAATGAATGAATGATGAATGAATGAATGAATGAATGAATGAATGAATGAATGAATGATGAATGAATGAATGAATGAATGAATGAATGAATGAATGAATGAAATTGAATGAATGAATGAATGAATGAATGAATGAATGAATGAATGAATGAATGAATGAATGAATGAATGAATGAATGAATGAATGAATGAAGGAATGAATGAATGAATGAATGTTACTGATAGCAGTAGTAAACCCACTCAAGGGACACTGTAAAATGAATTAAAAGAGACTATATCGAAAATTATATCTAATATTCTCAGTAAAATGTCTCATCACTCATCACTAGTTGACTGATTTCTGGGACTATCAGTTGATCATGGTTAATTTATGCTAATTTAGTAGTGTTACTTTTGATGGGGTTTTCCCTACATTACATTTACTGCAGCTATTTTGGACATCTATCGTGACCACGTACCACGTAACAATTTACAGCGTTTGTATGGGAAGTGATCCAGTGTCAAATATTTCATAATCTAATTTCCTAACGTCACGTACATCTCGGAAACTCAAGATATCTGGCAAACGATGAAGTTTCGATAATGAAATAATTCCACACGTTGTGTCGAGAAGCACTTCCGGTCTCTCACAGACATGCAGTAAAATAATGGCATTCTTGACATTATAAGATTACATGCTTTCCCTGCAGGGGAGGGTGGAGGTGGGGTTCTCTCTTATAAAAACTAAATGGGTATGTGCAACCACGAAGGGTATGATGGTTTGTACCGGGTATGTTTTGCGCACTCTGGTCTGGAATTACTGCGTATGTATATATATGTATGTATTTTGTTTTTGAAGAGAGTAATTTTCCGCATTACGCACACTCAAGCCATTCCTGGGTGGCTGAGATCACGTATCAGACACGTGAACTAATTTTAGATATCTGAACCGAATAGGATATCGATTTTTAGGTCATGTCTGAAATAGGGTATGGAGAATCACACATTTTTCTCTGAAATAGGGTACTGGTTTCAAGAAGCGGGCCTCAGTTTTGAACTTAGCATTCTTGGGAATGAAAGGTTTAAACACCACACTTTCTGTTCGAAAATTATATCCCTTAGGACGAGATGAAAATAAATCGACGTATAAATATTTCACTTTCAGAAAACGGAAAAAATTGTCTGACCACACTGTCTGAGCTGTGGGCACACAGCTGAAACACTTGCCTTTTTTGGACATAACATGTTTGACACTTGGACCGGGCTACGTGACCAGTGTACAAATCGTCTTTCGGTAAGCTTGTACTTCCTTGTGATCGAGAGTGGTTTTCAATTGAGTGACGAACCTAATCTCTTAATTGCTTTGGTTTTACTTTACTATGCTCCGTGATTGGTTAAAAAAAAAAACTCGCGCGCCATCTACTCAACCAATCAGATGTAAAGCAAAAACCAATCGCGACTTGGTACATAGACTGCAAAACAGTCGTATTTTTCGCGTTACGATTCATACGCGGCGAATACGGAAAATAGCATAATAGTCGGGAAATTTTGCAGTAGAATAATAAATCATTTTTCTTATTGCTCGCATTTTTCCTCGTCCCTACGGGGCTCGGAAAAATACTACGCAACTCGCAAAATATCCGCGCATATTTTATGTTAAGCCCTGGCCAAACGGAGACGCAAGTAGACGCAAGTTGGAAACTTGCGTCCACTTGCGTCGCCGTTTGGCCACGACTTGCGTTGACTTGCGACGACTTGCGTTGACTTTGATCGAGATCAAATTTGAGCGCAAGTAGACGCAAGTTTTTAACCGTTTGGCCACCCAACGAAAGTCGACGCAAGTTTTTTTGTTTACTTCTAGTACTGAATTGCAGCGAGCGCAGGAGCATTCAAATGGCTTTCTTTTTGGCAACTTGCGTACACTTGCGATAAACTTGCGACTCCGTTTGGCCACCAACGCAAGTCTGTACGCAAGTTCAACTTGCGTCTACTTGCGTCTCCGTTTGGCCAGGGCTTTAAACCATCGAATAAGGTGTATTTATTTTTGAAATATTCGCTTATTTAACATTATGGATAAACTCGGCCTTGCTCTCTCGGTACGTAACAAATGGTTTACAAATGGTCTACATAAAATAATTTGTGTTGCAAAAAAAAAAAAAAAAAAAAAAAAAAAAGGTTAATTATTATCATGGATAAGAATTGGTAATCGAATCAGTTCTGGATTGACCGCAACACGTTTGGACTTCACTGAACAAAGTTGTGTGTAGTTGGTAATAGGCTCTTTTATTATTCCACTATTACGTCATTTCACCATATAAGGTCTAGACAACACGCAAAAATATGAGACGGTATTGACCAGTTGAACAGAGCGAATACGGAAAATAGTCGGGAAATTTTGCAGTAGAATAATAAATCCCTTATTCGATGGTTTAACATATAATACGAGCGGACATTTTGCTCATTGCTCGCATTTTTCCTCGCCCCTACGGGGCTCGGAAAAATACTACACAACTCGCAAAATATCCTCGCGTATTATATGTTAAACCATCGAATAAGGTGTATCTATACTGATTAAAACTGGAGTTTACTTTAGTGAAATGTCACCTCGAACTTTCGTAAAATAGGAAAATTAATACCTGTTCTATTCTCTTTCGCTTCGCTCAGCCGAATAGAAAACATTTCTATTATAAGTAATGACGCAAACAACACAACAGTTTGTGGAGGAAGCCGCCAGCAATGATCGAGTTTATTAACAATGATTTGAATAGTGCTAAATACAAGGATCGTGATAAATAGTAGTAAATACAAGATACAAAAACAGGAAGAAGCAGTCGAAAGTATGACCTGAAATGATACAATAAACAAAATAACAAAGGTAAATGAAATGAAAAATAGCCTCGAGTAAACTGGTCGGCGTCAAGTGGTGTGATATTAACAAGGAGTGGTTTATAAAGGGTCTGATTGCCCTATGGGAATTATAATACAAGCTAATTAACAACTAAAAGAAATACATTTGATTCTGAGAGACAGACCCTATTTTCTTGAATAAATTAAACGCCCCGGGATATTTATCAAAAAGTGAGTTCTTCTATATATGGTCATTAATTTAAAAAACTAACACAAAAAGCCGACTAAGGCATGCAAAAAAATTTCCTTTATACATCCGTATATTCTTAACAAATACTCCCTTCCTATCACGCCCCCAGGGCATTTACTAATTACTCCGTTTTTGGACTGTTCAATAGGAGTTGTTATAATTGTAGGGGGTGTTTAAGTAAATACAACAAATGTCGCTTTGGGTACGAAAAAATTGTTTTAGGGAACACAATTATATTACCCGAATTTACGAGCTTCTGTGGTCTTTTTGATAATCCTAGCTGGCCTTTTGCCACTTTAATATTCCGCTATAGAATCCGAGCCGATCAAACTGTGTTAGTTTACGCAATTATCCCTTTAACGGACGGAAAAAAAGGAAAACAGGGAAACGACATTCCAAGACTTTGGTTTAAATTTCGTTATTGGGTGTTAAGGTGTATGTCCTTCATTTTTCCATTAGATGTTCTTTCTGCTCAAACAGTCAGTAATCGCACCCGGCCCAATATCTATACCGTTTCGTCACTATACCTTACTACTGGTCCGTAATAATAAACGCCGAAGTCTCCTGTAAACGCCTAATAAGGAATTGTCTTCGTGGGGCAGATCATTCCATAAGCGGGCCCCACTATAACTGAAGCTACGTTTTAGATAGTTAGTGTGTGGCTTGGGTAAAGCGAGTTTACCATCTAGGTTTCTCAAATTGTATTCGGCACGGCGGAAAGTGAATAGTTCTTGTAAATACCCTGGGCAACCTCGTTCCCAGGGCTTTTCCCTTCTAAATTTTCCCGACCCGCAAAATTTAGAAGGGAAAAGCCCTGGGAACGAGGTTGTACCCTGGGGTAAGCTTATTCATCGTTTTGAACATCATTACTGCTTTTTGTTTTTCGCGACGTTTAATTTTAGATAATATGCCCCCAGTTTAGTTTTTCCAGAAGAAGGCTCGAGCTCGAACAGTAAACTGGGTACGACATCCTTCCTTAACAAAAGTGTTACTCAGTCAAGGCCAGAAGAACGAAACACAGTTCACAACCTCGAAAAAATCCCGTTTAACCCTAAACATGCCAACTGGCCATATATGGCCACTTTGGAGTCTTACACATCAAAGCCGTTGTGACGTCATCAATTAACACGTGACAAGATTAATTCGACACGCATCTGATGCAAAAGGATGGATCTTTGTAACCGTGCATTAATTTTGGAAATCTAACGCATTCTTCCAGAGTTATGCTGGAAAAACCTGTTCAATTTTTGTTGAAAAATCAGTGGCAAATTTGGCTCTCACACCCAACATACTTCCAGGTTTATTTTTCAGCTTCCTTAAAAGGTTAGGTCAAAACTTTTCCAGCTGATAGGAAGTGTATCAAGCGCCGAAGATAGAAAGAAAAGAAAGGGGGAGTAATAGGAAAGGAAAAGAGAGAAGTAAAAAAAAATCAAAAGAAATTTTTTTTTTGGTCTTTTTTTTTTGGCTATGCACTTTGGCCAACGATAAAATTGAACGTTTTTGCCCTAAATCCTTTTCAAAATCTTCCCCTAGTTCTCCAAACGGCATTTTTAGCAACAGTTAGCCAAATTTCGGGTCACAGCACCAAGAAAACGGGTTTCGTGACCGAAAAATGCGTTTAAATGAGCGAATTTTGGTGGTTAAGGATTAATATGAATAGTGTTACATGTAATAACATTGTAAAGATAAGAGGCGAATGTTCTAGAAAAATTATCAAAACTATACATTACTACATAAGAACTACAATGGACGCGCTGAGTTTCGTCGGTTCAACTGAAGTTCTTTCGAAATGAGATCAGAGGTTGTGAATATCCTGAATGCCTGAACAAATATTTTCCGTTTATAAAAAATGCAGTCAAACCTGTGAGGACGTCCGGCCTCAGGGAATGTTCTAGAGTCCGCCTAATACAGGATTAATACAGTGTTTGACTGTAGTGTATTTTGCAGTGAAGTAATCGTTCCCACTACGACTGACCGTAAAACTGTTAAGGAAGAGCAATGAATTTTTCTATGGAGGAAGTGTGGGAGAATTTAAGAAAGCACCGCGTTCAAATTGTTCAGGAACTTCGCGTGGATCGAACTCTCCTATTCGATTATTTGCGCAGTAAGGCTGTTTTCGACAGCGAAGACTGCGAGATTGTACGCGCCGAGAAGACAAACGAACGCAAGGCCAGCCGGTTGTTGGACATTCTTGAGACTAAAGCGACGGAATGTCTGGAGCACTTCCTCAATGTTCTGCAGCTCTTAAATCCAGGCCTGTACGAGAAGCTAACGGGACAGAAAGCTACAGCAAGTAAGGACAATTTTGTCACATAATTTTTGCTATTCTTCCCTGTATTATTTTTTACGAGCTCTAAACTCAAACATTGCCGTGAAATATGATGATTCTAAGCATTATTTACCACTTGTTTCACACAAATGGACTTAAACTTGAAAAACGTTGGGCGTCGATTTTCAAATTAACCTTTTCGCAATCCGTTTCAATCTTGTCCAGGGTCTTGTCCAATTTTGACCATCCGCACTTCATTGCGTCTTACTAGTATTTGTTTTATGTTTTTCTATGGTTTGAACCATTATTTAGTGTTTTCAATCTGGCAAAGGCGGGAACATTGCCGGTCGGGTTATATCTCAGTATAGCTAAACATTTGCTTTGCAAAGTTTGAGCCGCATAACTATGCATAACTTCTTGATAAAGTTGACTTTATTGACTTTATCTTCAACTTTAATAACTTTAATAATGAAACTATTAAACAGAACTACGGCGAAATGATGAAAGATGCAGAACGAGGGGCCGGTTAATTACAGCTACTTAGGCTCGGTTCAGACGCCGTACTTCACATGAGCCGATTTTTAGGCCGACCCAAATTAATTTTTGGCTGAATAGGAGAAAATGAGCATTCTGGTTTTTTTTTGGATATAAACGTCTCATATTGCAAGTTTCGTTAAGAGCTGAATCAAAATAACCCACTAGAGTGATTTCGCTCCTGTCAGCAAATTATTTTTCTCTTTCGGAATTTGACGATTGTTCAGTCTGATGTAATCCTAGACGATCATAAATATAAAAAAGAAACTCAAAAATGTTTCCTCTTCCTGTAGGCGAGCTAATCAAAACTAATAAGGCCGGTTACCATTGGACGGATAACCCTGAAGGAAAGGTCTCGAAGCAGTTGATTTTTGGCTAAATCGAAAGGACCCCGGACAAAAACTTTTACAAGTCAAATTTGAGAAGCCGTTATTTTCTTTCATTGTGGTCCTGTCCCTGAGGAAAACTAGTGCTGCTAGTCGAAATATAGAGAAACAATTCTCGCAACATTGCTTAATATTTTGCTATAGAAAAAGCATAAAGAAGCGGGAACACAACGGACGGACCCGCGAGTACAAGGTACGGGAAACGGAAAGTTCAGTCCCCCATCCCCCATCCCCCCCCTCCCCCTCCACTGTAACAACGCATGGTACGAAATGCCTCCCATATATAGTTTACGACTGAATACATTAACCGCGTAATCACTAACAATGCTGAATTTTTATTTTTTTTCATTTTAATCAGGAGAGAATCCCATAATCAATAATGTCAGAGGTAAGTCTTCCATAGGTAAAGTACAACAAATTATTCGCCGCAGAGGTAGCATGCTCCTCGGTGACTGGATTTTAGTGGTGGCCACAAATGCCAGCGCTTAATTCCAATTTCTGTAGCATGACGCGAAGTACTGGGAGCTAGTAGTATTGCTACTCCCCCTGGAAGGGATGCTAGTCTATCGCAGCGGGTACTTCCCAGCATTTTTTGCCAAGTTTCCCCAACAACAATTCGCCGATACTCAATTTATACATCTGGCCCCAGTTGTTCAAATCACTATCCAGTGGATAGCGTAGTTTGTTTTGTTTAATAACACTTATGCACTGGATAGTGATTTATCCGCGGTGAAGTGTTTAGTGTCTTAATTGCCCAAAGACACAACACATCGACCATCGCAGATCTTGCGTCCTACGCGCTAACCACTTGACCATGTATTGATAATTTAGTTAAAATACTGGGCCCGGTTGTTCAAAGGATGGATAACGCTATCCACCGGATAAATCACTATCCAGTGGATAGCGTAGTTTGTTTTGTTAACACTTATCCACCGGATAGTGATTTATCTGGTGGATAGCGTTATCCCAACCTCGTTCCCAGGGTCTCTCATCTTCCGCCCCTGGAAGATGAGAGACCCTGGGAACGAGGTTGAGCGTTATCCATGCTTTGACCAACTGGGTCCAGATGTATTGGGCTGAAAATGTTGTCTTGAAAGTTAGGCGGATTCTCATTCCGCCCGTTCCAGGGTTAAAGTCTTCACTAGGGTCAAAAAAAGCTTTCACAGCATTGCGCGAAACTATTATAGATCTAAAAAATTATCATGAGGCATGGGGAATAGATCATCCCAAGAGAGGATGATCTAATAAGAGAACACATCCCCCATACATGGGCCTCTTTCAATCATAATTTTTTTCAATCTAATTTTAGCGTGGTCATACTGCGCGGCTATTTTAAGGAAGACACCTGATTGGTCAGTTGTAATGACGTAATGAAATTTAAGATTTGGCGTCTTTCGATTTACGATTTCAGTAGATGGTAGTTCACCTTCCTCACAGATTACATTTCGACAAATACATATACAAGACCCCGAGAGGTCTAGTCGAGTATTAGATATTTCATTTTGCTACAATTTTATCCTTCCAGATCTTGACCCAGAACGTGATTTGGACCTTCTCAGCAATCACTTAAAAAGGGCTGTGGTGGACCTGCAAGAGATGACCCTCAGGTACGAGCACCTGTTGAAAGAGAACCAACAGCTCAATAAAAGTCTCGGTAAAATGAGCACCCATATGGATTTGAGCTCCAAGCGTTTGCAGTGCCTGGAGATGGAGGCTATGAAAGCGGAGGAGAGGGCGAGAGAAGCATGCAACAGGGCGGGAACAATCGAGGAATCCGCCAATTTTCAGATAAAAGAATGCGAGAAGACCTTGAACGAGCGGTGTGCTTACGTGGTGGCTCTACTGATGAAGCTTTTGTCGTCAGAAGAAGACGCCAAAGAATTGAGAAAGCAAGTGGAAAAAGGAAGACAGAGGAATGAAGAGCTGCTGTGCAAGCTAAAAAGGATGTCACAGAATTTTGACCACGAGCGGAGGCAGTCCTTGATGTTGTCACAAACGTTGGCCCGCCAGCAAAGCAGTGTCAGAACCGTTGATGACATGACTCAGCGATATCGCGAGCTCCAGTTCACCTCACAAAAACTACAGATGGAGAAAGACCAAGCGATGTATGAGCTCAATGAGCTCAATGAGCTAAAAAACTGGGCTGAAGCGTTAATGGCACGCTACGATATCATGGAGAAACGCAAACAGCAATACCGAGAAAGCTACGAAAATGTTGAAGTCGATTGTTCACTGCTCAAAAAGCAGATACTAGAACTGCAATTCCAGCTTTCAGTTTCTCAACGGAAAAAGGAGTATCTCAAAGGGGAAAACAACGAGCTCACTCGCCTCGTGAAAAAGTATCAAGAGCAGCGAGATTTTTACGGTGAAGAGAGGAAAAAAGTCATTAGCGAGCGAGAAGAAGCCAGGAAAGAGAAGAACGAAATCACTCGACGATACAGCCATATCCTAAAAGTAAAAGATGAAGCAGTGAGAAGATTTCTGCAGGAGTCCAGGGAGTTTGAATGTCAACACGAATTAGACGCCGCTGAAATGGGAGCTCTCAGAGAACGGCTGATACAAACCGAGGAGGAGTTGAAATTTGTAAGGATGGAAAGAGAAGTTTACTTAAGGATCAATCCATCAACTTTGGTGAGCAAATGTACCATACTTTTTATTTTACTTTATTACAAACCAATTATCTCTCTCACCATACGAATGGCAAAGTTTTGTACATGAACTCTGAATTGTTTAATAGAGCGGCTTCACTACCCTCTCTGATTGGCTTGAAAAACTCGCGCCACTTTCTTAACCAATCAGATGTCAATTTAACTCCAATCGCGACTTGGTCGCACGCGTTTTCCCGCGCTTGGCGTCGGTTGCATGTATCTGCTTCGAGTTCTGATTGGTTCCTTGTCTTATTTTCGTCTGTTGTGATTGGCCAGAGTGATTACTTTGATTTTACGACACTGAAAACCACTCTAGCGATTGCATTTATCCCGGGGGGGGGGGGGGGGTACTCCCTATAATGGACTATACGGGAGGCTCCGCCCGAAAGGGGTCCTTTTTTAGGCTCGAGGTATGTGAAAGGGTAGGGATTTCACGAGTTAAAGTATATGAAAGGGTAGGGATTTCATGAGTAAATGATATTATTGTTTGGTTAACATCTCTACTGGTAGTGATGATTTCTGGTGATACATATTGTTCATTAAGTTCATTATAAGGGTATAGAAAAGTGATGCAGTGCTTCTACTGTAGGTATGTGAAAGGGGTACCATTTTCATAATTTCTATGGAAGGTATATGAAAGGGGTACCATTTTCTATGGAAGGTATATGAAAGGGGTACCTTTTCTGTGAAAAATGGTATATGAAAGGGTAAGGGGTTGGACCTCTGGGCGGAGCCTCCCTGTATAAAACTTTTTTGAGTACCCCCCCGGGCATTTATCGGAGTCAAAAATCTTTCGAATGTTCCCATGACGACTCAAAGATTTTACTGTAAGATCTGCAGAACACCTCCAGGATTTCTGAAAATAACCCGACATTTTTCCGAAGGTTTCTGAAGATGCTATTGAAAAGTTTGAAGTCGTTTCAATGTCCGAGGTCTCACGAAGCTCTAAAACCGGCCGAATAAATTGCGATCCGATTATTTTTTTATGTGAATTTTTCATCCTCAGATCTAAAGATTCTAGTTTGAGAGAAATGAAAAACTTAAATAAAGACCAATTAGAGTTGAATAATTTTACGAATCATCAGAATCACTTTCACCCCTTTTAATAGAAAAAGACAATCATATTTTAAATGGAGAATTTATCATATACAAAATTACCTTCAAATCGAAGGAAACCGCGAAATAATAGTTTAGAAAGTTAGGAAAAATAATAAACCAAAAAGGAACAAGGATGGTTAAGATTGGGGAAGATTGAGACGAATTACGAAATTTGTGGCAAAATTTTCAAGATGAACTCATTCGTGACATAGCTATGTTTTTCATTATTTACAGGTAGATAGATCAGGCGACGAAGAATCGAAAAGTACCCTTATTAGAGAAAATTCCTCCGAACGGTCTTTACTTGATGGCGATGATGACGGTGATGACGACGACGAGTTTGTCAACGAAGACGGGGCAGTCCAAGTTCCGAAAATAAGTACGTCGACTAACCTCGTCAACAGCATCAAAAACCGGTTTTACCAGTCTTGCCAGACTATCCAGGGTTCATCTTCCTTCGAGATTCCGGATTCACAGATCCGTTTTGCCCAATGTTTGTCTCGCCTTCCTTATAAAGCGTTGATGCCTATGGCTTGTCCTACGTCTGAGATCTCTCTAACCGTGAACGCGTTTAATGTTGATGTGCCACTTCGAGCCTCGACCGAATATGATGTCAGAGAAGATCCACATGAGAAACAACATAACACATGGGAAGAAAGCAGAGAAAATTCTCCAGAAATGACAACGAAAGTCAACAGCCCTGGTGAATGGAAAGAAGAAATCCTTGGTAGTTCGTATGTCATTGATGACAGCATTATTCCAGAACCTCGTCCGAGAGCGCATGACCTCAAGTTCAGCACTACCTTTTGGGTGTTACGTAGGCGATTCCGTAAATAGCAATTACTCGACCCCCTAAAAGAACGATCCTCTCAGAAGGGATAACAATAGCCCTTTTCACGGTTAACTTGCGATATTTGCATAACAATACACTTGAACATAGAAGCGAGGCAATTTCAGGCACAAGCTGCAAAACATCGTGTTTTTCTTGAATTCCTTCAACTCTTTTAGTATAAAAACAGTTTCAAAATGTAGAAGAACTTCAATTATTTTAGTTTACGCTGTTTTTAGAAAAAATTATAAAACGACTTTTCTCTATTAATAAAGAGTAGACTCGCATAAGCAACAGGGACATCGGATTACGATCTTTACGGCAAGCTTTAACTAAAATAGTTGCATATTTAGTTATTCTCCGTTTTAAAACTATTTTTATGCTAACATAGTTTAAGGAGCTCAAGAAAATCACGATGTTTTACAGCTTGTGCCCGAAATTGCCTCGTTTCTATGTTTAGCTGTATTGTTATGCAAATATTTCAGGGTAACCGTGAAAAGGGCTATTCGTCATGACTCGTCCCCAGTCATCTCTCATGAGAAAATTGTACGGCGCGAGGGATGATGGGAAAGAGGTTGATTGAGGCTCCTTCCCATCATTCCGCGCTGGAAGCGATGAGAAGCGGCTGAACTCGCAGGCTAATCATTCAGTCCCCTTCGCCTGACAATTTTCTCATAAGAGACAATTGGGGAAAAAATAACAAAGTTTGAGAATAGTTTTTCACGTTGACAAGGAAAAAATATCTTATATTTAGTAGCTAAATATGAAATATAATATCGAAAGATGTGATCTATAGTTAGTTTATTCTTTTTTAGTAGACTTTGTTGTTGCTTTGAAAACTGCTGAAAGCAAAGTAGTATTAGGGTCCTTTCGAGATATTAAAATCCAGCTTGATAACGAGGCTGAGAGGACACAAACTGACTGTAAATCAACGTATAGATTACTTTACTACTATTTTAATGCATAAAATAGAAATCTAGCCCGATTATCTCCAAAATAGATTTGAATACGTTAAAGATAAACACCAATTTAACACCAGATCGGCAGCCAGCGACAACCTCTCAATACCCAAGTTATCCACAAGACGGGGCAAAAATGTTTACTACAGAGGAGTCAGTTGTTGGGACTCTTTGCCGCTGGATGTTAGAACTTTTAATTTAGATAGACGCAAAGGATTTTTAACCGAAACTGTTTTAATCTTTACATTTCTTGCGAGGTCGTTTTGTATTTTCAGTTTTATTTTTTAGGAATTTTTATAAGGCTTTTTAAATTGTATTGTAAATAGGAATTTTAGAGGGCCACCCTAATTAACCTAGAGTTAGCTTGGTGCTACCCTCTTTAAAATGTTGTTATTATTTGTTATTATTATTAAACAAAAGAAAGAATAAACATGCTTGTTCAATTTCCTTTGTTTGTGTCCTCTCAGCCTCGCTACCAAGCTGAATTTTAATATCTCGAAAGGATCCTCTCAAACAGATTTTGATAAGGTTGTAGATACGTATTTGAACCAGTATAAAATCTAGGCTGCGTAGAACAGCAAAATATCGATTGTTTCTTGGTTAAATATTACAAAAATGTACACGTATTTTGTTTACTTAGTAATCTACGTGGGGTCTCCTGTCAATCACGTGAAAAACATTGTTGTAGAAACATTGCTGTGGACGCAAATGTTTCCCAGTTTAGACACGCGAGTAACATTGTTTCAGCAGCAAATTTTGCGTCTCGGAAGCAAGAAAATGTTTTTGAACCAAGTCAAAAACATTTTGCTTGACGGTCGCAGATTTTTCTTCCGAAACATATGTTTCCCAGTTTAGCACGAAGGAAACAATGTTTCTTAGTTTAGCCATGCACCAAAGCAGCGAAACATTTCTCGTGCTTCCTGCTAGTTTAGCCACCCAGGAAACATTACAGGAAACTTTGTTTCTGCAAAAATGTTTCCTAGTTTAGCCAGGGCCCTTTAATCAACAAAATTGGGTTCATGACGTACACAGATACTGTATTTCCTCGATTATATAACGGCGCGCGCCCGGCAACACTCGATTTCGCGCCCACGCGCCCCTCCTCGAATAAGCGCCCCTTAGAATCATCTTGAAAAAAAAATTGTATATAAATAATGGTGAATCAATCATGAACTTAACAAGGAAAAACATTTGACATAAGCTCCTGTGCCCTTCATCGACAAAAATGGTATCATCTTTCTTTGGGTGTTGGGTATTAGTGTTTTAAAGGAGTTATGTCACGGATAGTGCAACTTGAAAAAGTTGGCCATTTTTTTCAAGTTCGCCGTTCGCAATCCGTCTTAATCTTCTCCATCCTCAACCATTCTTATTCCTGTTTGGTTTATTATCACCTCTTTGGTGTTTTTCTATCTTAGTAAACTATTATTTTGAGGCTTTCTTCAATTTGAAGGTGATTTTGCAATTGCAAAAACGACTTAAAATATCGTGACATAGCTCCTTTAAACACTTGACCTATTCGCTTATTTCTATGACAAATGGTTTTCTTAATGCCAATTAAAAACAACAGAAATAAGCCGCAGTTTTACTGTTACCCTGTACTCGCACGCAATACCTAACGTTTCGTTGGTTCGTAATAAACAAACGAAAAGACAGTTTTCACACTTGCAAGGTACAAGTAGTTCACCCGCTTCCCAGTAAACCTCAGACTGTTAGTAGTCCGTATCAGTTCTGACGCACCGATAATTACTAACTTTGAAGATCGCGAAAGTTCTTCTAAAACGTCCTGTTTTATATGTTGACGTTTATTTGTTTTTTAAATGTTTTTATTTTAGGGCAGACGAAAGCTTAACCCGGCTTACGGATCTTTCGAGACTTCAAACTGTGTTCAGTACTAAATGTTACAAGTAGCGCTATACTATAAATGGTAATTGGTTACCGTACGAATAAATGATTGCGTTGATATATAATATAGTGTATTTTCCATTGTTCAGTAAGCATCAGTTTCACTACGAATCACTGTTAAACGTGTAAGCTAGAGGACTAGACCAATGAATTTTTCTTTGGAGGACGTGTGGGAGAATATCAGAAGGCACCGAGTTCAAATTGTTCAAGAACTTCGCGTGGATCGATCGCTTCTTTTCGATTATTTGCGCAGTAAGGCTGTTTTTGACAGCGAAGACTGCGGGATTGTGCGCGCCGAGAAGACAAACGAACGCAAAGCCAGCCCGGTTGTTGGACATTCTTGAGACTAAAGCGACGGAATGTCTGGAGCACTTCCTCAATGTTCTGCAGCTCTTAAATCCAGGCCTGTATGAGAAGCTAACGGGACAGAAAGCTACAGCAAGTAAGGAAAACTTTGTTTATACGTAGCATGATTGCAAATAAGTTGAGGGGAAAGTCTAGTGCAAACTGTTTGATTTTTAACCGCAACAGTTTTTAAAAGTCCTCTGTTAATTTGTCGCAGTTTAATTTCTCCCGCTACCCGTTTCAAAAGGGTTTTTTTTACCTCTCGCTCACTCACAGAACTCTACGTGATACCCGAACGTTGTACACGAGCTCATAACTGATTTATTGGACGGTTATTTTCAATACTTTTCGGCCGTTATGCACGAAAAACTGTGCGCGTACTCCGATCGATCGATAGTAGGCGCCTGTGTAGCCAATCAGATTGCGAGTTTTCCAATAGTCAGCCACTGGCTTATGCTAACAATTTGACTGCGAGCTCGAAGTTTCTAACGGCTGAAAGTTGGCGAGGGACGAAGCGCCTTGCCGCGCCCCTTGCCAACGTACTGTATCAAAGTGGATAGAAACACGGAAGATCATCTATTGACGGTTGACTTTCTACTACAAAACTGAACTCGACCGCTTTCTTCCCTGACCGCACAGACCTAATCTATCCCTAGAGAGCGAGTTTTACAAAACCTTTGTCACCCAACTATAACATCGGGCAGTAATCACCCAAACAACATCTTTTTTGAGAAAGATGTCAATCGGTCAGTGCCACAAGCTAATCGGAACTTTTTTCCGGGTAGCCTGTGCCACTGACGACAGATTTTAGGCTACCCGGAAAAAGATGTATAAAGATGTTAAATCTACCAAGCTTGACATATACCATCATTTCTTTCCAACATTTTTTTGTTTACCAGCCAAAATTTCTAAAATAATCCTCGAATGAGTACATTATACACGTAAATACTAACAGCGCCTATTTTCATTGTAATCAGGAAACGGATCCCACTATCAATGAAGTCGATGGTGACAAATCTGTTGCGGGTAAAGTGACACCGTTTATTATGTTTCGCCACAGCTAGCTTACAAACTAAATGGTTGAGTGCGGGGAAATAAGGATAGAAAGCGAACGATTTAATGATAAAAACCAAATTTTCTCAACAAGATTGTGAAATGTACATTTTATAGATACAGGCGAAGCTCGAGCTTACACTTTTGTAAGCGGACAGCTCTACTTACGGTCGCCTTGACAATTATTAACAAAACCTCGTTTGAATTCTAGCTCATACAAACTCTGTATTTGCACATTCCCGTAAGCGGCCAGCTCCAGTTGCGGACACTTTTTATGCTTCCCGAGGGTGTCCGCTTACGGGAGCTTCAACGATATTTATTTATACTCTAGTATATTGACAGGAAGTGGCCTGATTTTTAAATCTCATGACCAGGGTCGCGCCCAACACTGGGTACATTCTGGCAAAAAGCAACCTCCATAGAGCTCTAGGACGAAACAGCTGTCCATGGCTGCAACTCAACGGGTAATTTGGCTGTGCGCATGCGTAAGGTTCAGGCCAAACCGCGGAGATGTGCATTGCATTCGGTAGGTTTATCAAGACGTTTGTTATAAGTTTCATTTTGCTGCAATTTGATGTTCCAGATCTTGAACTTCAACGTGATTGGGACATTCTCAGCAGTCGCATGAAAAGAGCTGTGGTGGACCTGCAAGAGATGACCCTCCGACACGAGCACCTGTTGAAAGAGAACCAACAGCTCAGTAAAAGTCTCGGTAAAATGAGCAGTGATCTGGATTTGAACACCAAGCGTTTGCAGTGCCTGGAGATAGAGGCTGTGAAAGCGGAGGAGCGGGCGAGAGAAGCATGCAACAAGGAGGGAACAATCGAGGAATCCGCCAATTTTCAGATAAAAGAGTGCGAGAAGGCCATGAACGAGCGATGTGCTTACGTGGTGGCTCTATTGATGAAGGTTTTGTCGTCAGAAAAAGAAGCTAAAGAGTTAAGAAAGCAAGTGGAAGAAGGAAGACGGAGGAATGAAGAGCTGCTATGTAAGCTTAAGGAATTGAAGTCCTTGAAATTGTCAGAATACACATTGCACGTACTTAATTATTGTGTATTTACTTTTAAAGTAAAAACACAGTAAATTTCTTACTTAAGAAACCTCATAATAATAGTTTACTATGGTAGGAAAAGGGAGACATGGTGGTCTAATCGCTTGAGTGTTGCTGGACTCTAGATAGAAACATTATAGAGCGGTACAGGTTCAAAACCGGCTGTTTTGTATTGCCCCTATATACCCAGGAGTATAGATGGGTACCGGCAAATTGTCAGGGCAATCAATGACAAAATTCTGGGAGGTAACCTATGATGGACTAGCATCCCATCCAGGGGGAGTAGCAATACTCCTAGTCGCCGTTCTACTGAAACCGGGATAAGCTCCGGCAGTTGTCGGCCACTAGACTCTTGAAGACTAAGGTAGGAAAACTTCTTAAAGCGAAGAAAAAAACTATTTTCTCAACGAGATTTTGATATGTTGTAGATACTTATTTGAGGCAGAATATTTTATTGTAGGATGTGGAAAACAGCAAAACATTACTTGTTTTACATAACTGCGCACATATTGCGTCATCATTTCATGTGGGGGTCCTCTGCCAATCAATTTTTTCCTCCGTTTTTGTCAGGGTGTAAATGATTCTGCTAACCTACCCCTATAACAATTGTTATGAAGCCATGTAGTCAGAGTTATCGTTGTAAATATATTGATGCGATTTGATGTATAAAGCTTAAGGTCTTAACTCTACTTACCAATAAAACGTGTGTATTTTGACAAATTGGCCAAGCCATTTACTTATCAGTTGTAACGGCTGACTAAAATAGACTAGCTACCCAAACGTGAGAGGCTAAGGTCATCATCCATCCTGTAGGCGCCAAGTGTCGCATAGGGCATAAAAACTAAGGTGTCGTGTGATTGCCGATATGAATGGACCGGAAACCCTTCGGGGACTTAACGGCGAGGATTTGCTACGACATAGCACTTGTTTCCAGAATATAACATGATCCCTCATCATCTTTGTGCGTCTTTTCTTCACTGGGCAATAAACTTGCAAAGAAAGAACATATGAAAGAACGAGACCAATATTTCCCCAATACGGACCATACAAGCTAATAACATCTATTTCAAGTTTTATTACAAACTTATTGAACGTTACGCTTCAAATTCGTACAAAATTCAAGGCAATGAAAACGGACATGGAATAGACCTTTCTCCAAAATGGCCACCGCAAATAGACCAATTTCGATATATTAATATTCTAACTTGGCTCCGAGGCTTAGGGGAATAAGACAAAAGAAATCGACAAGAAATCACATCGAGGTTGAGGGATGAATAAATCATTTCTTTTGTCTTATTCCCCTAAGCCTCGGAGCCAAGTTAGAATATTAATATATCGAAATTGGTCTATTCATATTAAACTGAGCGGAAAATCAATACCAGAACCTGAAAGACCACCTCTTGTTTTATTTATTTAGAGACGTTTGCACGACTGGGGGTATGGCATATACTCCCAGTCATACAAATGTCTCTAAATTTTCCAGTTTTCAACTTCCGTTTTCTCCATTCAGGTAGAACCTAACGTAACGAAACTTCGTACGATTACCAAACAAGAGGTAAAAAAAAACGACTTGTCTATGTACCCAAGCCTTGAAAACGATATGGAAATTGGAAAATGTTTTAATATATGCAAAAATATATCATTATGAAGGTAGATCATCGCAGTGAAAGATTTACAACTTTAAGGCTTGAATGGGATTCGAACCCAGGACCTTGCGATGCTGGTGCAATGCTCTTACCAACTGAGCTATCAAGCCCGCTGGGAGCTGGTCATTTTGTGAGATTTTTGTGAATTCTACACACAACTGGTAGCCATGCCAAGCTGAACCAAGCAGCCTGACCTTTATTAACGATAAATGTAATAAAACATTACAATTGGGCAACAACTGAAACAATAAACCGGGAGGTACATGAAAAACCTAAACAACCAACCAACCGGTTATAGAAAACTCATGGACCCACGAGGGCCTAACAAGAATGAAAAAGAGAGGAAATAACGACACCTAGTTAGCAAACCTACAGAACTAGAAGGGTAGGTGGGCAGGAGGTCAGGCAATGGCAAAGGCAACAAGAAAACTGATAACCTCTACAAACCATGTGACCGACAGGGTTGAATAACGTCTGCGCATGTGCGGGATTTCATGACAGCAATAGCAAATTTTTGGTGTGAACTTGTTGTTGTGTGGTTTTGAAACACGACGGCAAGGAGAGATAAATGTCTTTTATTTCCGCTCCAAAACGGAAGTATTTCCTTTTCCTACTTTCGCAAATAATAATTTGAACACTTCAAAGTTTACATCGAAGATTTTTCGTCATGAAATGTCGTGGAATAAGAGAAAGCTTGAGTATATCATTACTGCTTCGTTTCTGCATTTTCGCGGACTCTGACATCGTGGAGCGCTTCGTGGCTATTTTTCAGCGAGTGTTCAGAAAAAACCCCTGGTGTTCAAAAGATATGTTTTCACTCAGTAACAGGCGGATCCACTGCAAGATTTTAAAGCTTAACTTTACAGGCAAACTCTTATCCTAGGCGAAAACCTTTGCAGTGTTTCGTATTTTTGAAAATTCCGCCATTTTACCTATGTTGTTGCTATGGTTTCCTGGCAAGCGCTTGGGGCATGCGCAGACGTTATTCAGCCCTGTCCATGTGACCTAGACCCCAAACACACTAGCACACTAGCACCCAGGCCCCCAGATATGTGTGAGAAAAACGTTTCCCGCTTCATTCGTGCCCCAGCCAGCGGAAAACAACACTTAATTTTTTTCAGGTTTCTCTTTAAGGCCAATTTAGACAGTACGATTTTGTCGCATGCGACTTTTGTAGCGCGCGCTGCTAGCGTCATACAAAAATCGTATACAACTTTCATCATTTAACTTTGTCTGTGGCTACGACATGTCGCAGGGTTTTAAAACATGTTTCAAAATCCTACGACATTTTTCGTGTTGTATACGATAATCGTAAGCGAGTTGTAGGTTTGATTTACACGACACAATTCATGTCGTAGACTTGTCGTAAGCGCGTCGCATGCGACAAATCGTACCGTCTAAATCGGCCTTTACAACTGCTTTAGTTGTAAATCTTTCATTACGATAATCTACCTTCATAATATCATTCTCCCGCAGTTCAATGTAGGTTCATATATTCTCATTCAAAAATATATCAGGTCACAAAAAATAATTCATGTTCTCTCACACCAGTAAATCTTAACTGTATAAGGGAGGGTAAGTATGTCCTTTTCTAGCTCATTATGTTTGCTCAAAATTAATTTAATTTTATCTATTACTATTTGCTTCTCTTTCTCAACTTTTCACTGCTATGACACTGATTGACTTGATTCTGTCGACAAACTCATCAAAGTTAAAAGTTTGTTCAATTTTGAAAGTAGTTTCATCACCTTGTATGGGCCCCAAATTTCTCAGATGCACTTAAGACTTTCTTCCATTCGCCGGACTGTTCATTTGGCGTATTGGATTGCTCATAACAAGGGAGGAGAACTTCATCATCCATTTCCTTCACCCAAGGTATGGAGTGGTCACGCGCATTCCATACAAGACCCAGCTTGCCTCCTGGAACAAGTATGCGTTGAATTTCAGAAATGGACTTGTCGTTGGCAAACCAGTGAAAACATTGTGCGGCAATCACTGCATGAACACTACAATTGGGCAAAGCTGTAGAATAACAATAAAATATAATAATAATAATACTGTTTTTACTCACTCAGACATTTTTGAAATTAATTTTTTACAACTTAGTGATGGCTTCTGTTTGGTTTAACCAATCAAAATCTCAGAAGGAGGTGGGAGGGGTTGGAAAGATAACACAGCATCAATAATTATTGTTTTAAATCTGTTGTCCTTCACTTTTATTGTAAATGGAAGTCCCCTCCCCGGGAGGCACTCCCATATAAACGTGATGGGGTGATAATTGGACATTTTGAAAAGCACCCCTAAAAGATACCAGAATCTTGTTTTGTGGGTGTGGCTTGAATCCATGTTTACCCCTAAGAGATACTCAATTCTAAGAAAAAACTAGTTCATATTTTTTCCGGCTTCAGTACCCTAAAACTATGATTTTGTACCCCTAAAATGTACGACGATTACCCCCACCACTTTCCCCCCGAACCACTCCCCCCCCCCCCCACCCCTCACCCTCAGAAAAAAAAAATGGCATCAACCTCCAATGCTGAACCTAAAATATAAACAGCACATACCACATAGAAAAGACAAGAATCATTCCCTACCGATATGTTCGGCTGAAAAGTCCTTTATCTCTATATCCGGAATATTCTTGCTAAACTCCTCCCTCATAGACAGCACCGGTTCACTCGCTAGGATCTGGACTTTGCTCCCATGAAGGGCTTCTTGTAAGATGCGAGTAAACTTCCCCGTGCCTGTACCAAGCTCTAATATTCGCATTGGCTGATCTGATGAAGGATCTTGATGTGGAATGCCAAGTTTATCGAGTAAGAAATTTACAGACTCTTTCGAATAACTCGGTCTGACCCGCTCATAAAGTTGGGATGAATCAAACCCTTTCTCAGCCATGGGATGTACACTTTCATCAGACATCTCACGTGGTAAAAGCTTCAAAGGCGAAAGTGTATTCTTCCAAACACTGCAGACCTGCCAACTCTCACGATTCCGCCGTGAGTCTCACGATTTTTGACCTTTTCTCACGATCTCACGACAAAGCCGCTGCATCTCACGGTTTTTTCTGGAAGAGGTTTTGACATGAAATTTGTATTAATTTGAACTTCAGACCAAAGGTCCAAACAGAAAGGCAATAAAAATCCCTTGATGTTTGGTCAGTAGCCGTGAAAATAAGGTCACCTAGTTCCTAGACCTCTGTTAATCCGTTTCGGGTCACATGGTCTCACTGACCTCGATTCCATGTTTTGTTTCCCTGCATGTGCATGTCCTTTGCGAGCTTCTTTCCCGCTCGTACAGTCGGGTAAAAAATTGCGAAGCGAGCTCGTAGTGATTCAGAGCTCGAGAACTGTTCGGATGAGAATGAATCCCTAAAATAAAGCAACAGCAAGGTAGGTAGCCCGCGAATACAGTGGACTTTCATCGCCCGCCTTTATAACACGGGTACGTTTTCAAGGGTTTCATTCGTCCAATTGGTTCGTTTAAATTTGATCTCACTGTCCTAGCTAGGCATAAAGGATAGGCGAAAATGGTGAAGATCTGAACGGCGCGCAGCTATGGGGCGCCGTTTGTAAATTTATTATTTAGCAGAAACTGAGTGCTTTTTTATCATTATTTAAATGGTTATATGATATAATGAATTCGGAGACAGTGGTTGCTATTTGGTTATATCATATAACCAAACATGCCAAAATGGTCAGGGCCGTAGCTAGAATTTTTTGAATGGGGGGGCAATAAAGCGAGTGCCGAAGGCGCGAGCCGCTAGGGGGGTCTGGGGGCATGCCCCCTCAGAAAATTTTGAAATCTAGAGGCTCGGAAATGCTATTTTGAGCATTTTCCATGAGATATTTTGTCAAAAAATCAATCTCGATTCAGTGTAAAATGACAGGTATTTTTAGTGCTTACAGCAATATTTCCGAGGTTTTGTTACCTTGATACATACCGTATATCGGCCTTAGTACACTAAACATTTTATTAGTCTATTTCGTGTGTAAAAAGATGTCTCCAGTTGGATTTACGCTCCAAAATATATTTCTCAATCAATCGTAAATGTTCAAATTAGTATGGTACCGGGCAGTCAAAATATAACTACTTACTTTGTTTACCTAAGAAGTAAGAAGTTCTCGCCTCTTCGTTCCCCATCATCTTGATTAATATGCCGAGCAAAATCTGGGGAGATGGAGTACCAAGCCTTTGAAATGTTCAATCTTGTTTTTTGAAAGACCCTCGGCATATATTTTTATCAAGAAGACGGCTGTTTGAACGCGAAAAAAACATACGCAGTTTTCGTTTTTCAGAAAGCATTACCCATTCTTGGGGGGGCAACTGCCCCCTTGCCCCCCGCTAGCTACGGCCCTGATGGTTTATGTCAAATAATGAAAATTTCTTAGCAGGGATAAATTTTGGTTATTTGATATAACCATCCGTTGTCAACGTTGGCAGTATTTGGTTATTTAAAATAATCAATTGAAAGTTAACTCCAGAAATGGTTATTTTAAATAACCAATTTACTGCCATTGCCAAAAAATGGTTATTTCAAATAACCAATTTTCTGCCATTGCCAAAAAATGGTATTTCAAATAACTTGGTTATTTGAAATAACCGCGCGAGAACAGTTTTCGGACTTCAAAGTTTTTACTCGCTTTTAGAATACTAATACTCCAACAAGGCATGCAACTTCGAGCAGTTTTGGACCGACAAATTCCGTACCCTTCTCTCGAATTTTGGCCTAAAAGAGCATTTCTTTGATTCGATTTCATAACAGCTCCCGCATCTCGAAAGACCAGTCCTCGAAACTACAATCTGGCCAAATTTGAGTACGAAAGGTTCGCGGATTGATCTTGAAAAACCAGCTGGAATATCGAATGAATTTGAAATTCCTCTATTTCACTATGATCTGTACCACCGGCTGGGACAATTATGCACATTTTATGGTCCAGCTAAGAACTAGGCAAAAGAACAATAGGCCGCTGCAATAGCGGCAGTTATATTTTTCGTGCTAATTGCTTTAATCAAATTAATTATAGCGGCTCTCATTGGCTCAGGAGCGTTTTAAGCGCGAATTTTGAATTTCGATCGCAAAGTTACTCCACTTGCAATTCACTCCAAAAACTTTCTTTTCGCATATGTATTCATAGTCAACTCAAAAACTATATATGTGAAGCTTGTGAAGTTTCTATGCGTTAATTGGCAACAAATTCAAATTATCGCTAAAGCGCAAGTAATATATCAATCAGCGAACTAAATAGTCTCCTACGCAGCCGTTATTTGTGTCGTCACGCAACGCTTCTCCCCACTAACTGGGGAGAAGCGTTGCGTGACGACACAAATAACGGCTGCGTAGGAGACTACGAAAAAATGTTCAAAACAAGCGCTCGGGTTTCGCCAGAGCTGTCACGAAACTGATTGAATGCAGAAATATTGTAAACCCGACTCGTGTTGATGTCAAACTTCCCCGGCGCATTCCTTTTCGCTTTTAGAGTCATGGCAGTTTTATACATGTATTTGGAAGCTACACACTGAGTCTACTGTACACAGCTTGATTCGGTGTCTGTATAAATTTCAATAGGTATTTCTATTTTCACGTGCAGAACCTCGCGCCATCTGAATTGAATCGATTTATTTCCAAAATTACAAAAGAACTATCAGGTAAAATCCTATGTACTTTCCCGCATATATGTGCATGGAAAAATACTAAATTATCCGCAAACCAGATAAATCCTACCTCAACAAATTCACTGCGGCCGGAAATGGAAAGCGCTGTGATATATAAGGGCCCGGCCGCACTAGGCGAATTTTTGTTTGTTTTGCAAAAATATCTGTCATCAGTTCCGTTTCACAAGTGCGAACGGCGATTTTTTTCCTACCAAAATTTTGTCAAGCCTTACCAAACTTCAAAGGCGCCGTCGTCCTGCCCCAGAGCAGGACAAAATTTTGTCAAGCGTCAAAACTGACAGATTCGTCAATTCACACACATTAATCTCAAGTTTACAGCGATGATTATTCGCTTGCCTCAGTCCGTACAGCTAGTACCGATCCCAAATTTTACCTGCTAACAGCACCTAGTGATGTTTGAGTAGCACAATTTGCTTCATAAACAGTGAACAGTGCACGGTCCGATCGGGTACAAGTATTGCGCTAAAACGTGACAGTGATAGTCGGAAAAAGCGGCAAGAAACATGCAAGTGGCTTAAAATTTCAGTCCGAGAAGAAGAAATATCTAGTTAATCAGTTTGTGTATCATACCACGAAGGCAGGAGAGTAAAAAACTTTAGAAAGTACTGGTTTTAAAAATATTGTCGAGGGGTTGAATGCAAAATTTCACAACAACAACATAGGTTTTCGGTTTCTACGTGATTGATATGTTGTGGTTCGCGAATAATTTGTCATGATTTTTGGTTTTCAAGTGCGTACGCGTTTATCAAAATGAAAATTTGGCGGAGACAAAATTTGTCAGTATATTTTGGTAGCGCCAAACAAATTTTTGTCAGCCTAGTGCGGCCGGGCCTAAAACAACATTGATAATTTCACCTTGGGATGGGAGAGAAATAGCTTCAATCAATTTTATTAGATCCCACTGTAGGTATCCTTAAAGGCACGTTTGAAGCAAAATAGATTTTAAACCAACCATATAAAGCACAACAAGAAATACACGGCAAAGGGCACTGATATCCTGACACGTATGGCATGTGACATCAATTTTATTCAGTCCCGTTTATAATATTCTCTGAAGACTGTTCCGTCAAAGCAGGCAAACTTTTATCGTTGCCTTTGCGTCCATATATAAAAAATGTGTACTTCCTTTGCCATACAACGTCCTTTCCACATAACCAGGGTACACAAATTTGCAATAAATACTGTGTCACTCTCATCGCCGGTACCTTCGCGTCCCGTCGTCAACATGTGGTCATGTTACGGGCAGCAACAAACGTTCTTGAAAGAAATTTAAGAGACTTGTAGCAGACTTGTCGACGATAAAATAAGGTGGAATTCATAAATGCATCTTACACAATAGAAAAACGAGGATAGGAGGCAGATTTACACGTCCGATTACCAAATGGAAGACACTTTCCTTCACAACTCCAATATGGCGCGTCGCGTAAAAACTTGGCCGAGAGCTAAAGAATAGGGGCATGGGGTAGACAATGCCAAAAAAGGTGTTTTTTTCTCTTTTTTCGTCGTTTTTTTCGCAATTTTTCGATCTTGACCAATCAAATTCGTCCATTTAATTGAAATTAATAATTAAGACTTTTCACCTTTTAATCGATTTTGCATTGGCCTGCCTAGTTTTTACACGGATCATTTACTTAAAAAAACAACTTGAATACGGCGTCGAAATTACTACCTATGCCCTCCCCATAACGAGAAACGCGTACCACGACAAACACCCCTTGGGTACCCAGTTGAAATACAGTAGTCTCGTTGATCTTAACTTAGGTAATCACGGCGGCGACGCTTAAGACAACGTGGAATGAGAAATGAATTTATATTCACAATTATACAGATTTATTCCGTTTGATAGGCTTATTTTCCTTTTCTCAGGGTGGCCGTTTTTCAACTGGGTACCCAAGGGAAGTGTTTGTCGTAGTAAACGTTTCTCGTTATGGGAGGGCATAGCTAGTAATTTCGACGCCGTATTCACGTTTTTTTAAGCGGCCGACGCCCATGGCGGCCGCTTCTAGAAATGGACGGGTTTTTTTCATGGTCCACTAGCCCCAGACCTCTACACGGTTGACATGATGTTATCGCATCTCGGTCTAAAAATTAGCCAGTAGAGAATTTCTCTTCCACAAGCTTTCTGTATAGTGTCGTGTAAGTGCGTACATGTATTGAGTTTATACAGGAATCGCATTGGAAAAAGCAAAGACAAATGTCCCACAGCAGTGAACAGCAGTGTTGTTGCAAAATGTGCTAAATTTGGCGGTGTGACCTTTGTGCGTTATTCGATCCCAGTGGGGAATCGGCTTCCGGTTTCACGCAAACTGCGGACTTTAGCGAGACTGGCGTGACTACTTGTTTTTTTCGTAGTCACTGCACTTTCCCCAGTTGACATTGCATTGCATTGTGAGGGTTTTTCCCATTACATTGTAAACGTAGCCAGGAGACATGCAAATAAATAGCCACTAGAGAATTTCTGTTCTGTTTAATACATGACCTCAACCAGTAAACGAACGATAAAACCCGGTCCCCAAAACATAACAGTTTTTTCTTACACAATTCCACACGTACAGCATATATGTCATTCACAATTTATTTTCACGTTGAGCGAAAACATATCTTTGCCCTCGTTGAAAATGATGCAATTTACATTAGCTAAAATTAACCACAAGAGAATTCCTCCGGCTTCCAGAGCATGATGCAATATTACATCAGGCAGTCACGTTTTTCGTCACGCAGGTTCGTGTGTTGACTCTTAGGATTTGGAGGGTGCACCTCAGAGTCCAGTGACCGCTGATAGTTTTCGTGTCGTGTAAGAGCTCTTTTCATGTAAAGAAACAAGCGAAATATTTAATTAGACAAGGGAAAATAACCTCAACTACTCGAGAAGAAGAGCCACTACAGAGCAGGAAATGGAGGGTCTTGTCACGAAGTAACGAAAGTTTCTTTTTATATTCTTATATTTATATTTCTCGTCACGCATGTTCGTATGCTGACTCTCGCTCATTTTAGGGATGCATCTCAAGATACAGTGACCGAGGGGGAGGAGAGTCGATTGTTGTTTCCCCCACTATTAAGGTAATCGGCCGCTTGTAAACTACTTTAGGAGTACTTTAAATGTGCATAATTGTCCCAAGCCGGTGGTACAGATCATAGTGAAATATAGAATTTTCAAACTCATTCGATATTCCAGCTGGTTTTTTCAAGATCAATCCGCGAACCTTTCGTACTCAAATTTGGCCAGATTGTAGTTCGAGGCTGGTCTTTCGAGATGCGGGAGCTGTTATGAAATCGAATCAAAGAAATGCTCTTTTTAGGGCAAAATTCGAGAGGAGGGTACGGAATTTGTCGGTCCAAAAAGGGCGAAGTTGCATGCTTTGTTGGAGTTTAGTATTCTAAAAGCGAGTAAAAACTTGAAGTCCGAAAACTGTCATGTTCTCGGCTGTCTCATCAAATCACCTGTAAAAACCGCTTCAAAGCAAAGTTAAACAACGTCCAAACATTTGGACTTTATTTTATTAATATAGACAGTCCTAAAGAGCAATTTTAGGAAGATTAATGTTCCACATGCAATAACAATTCTATTGCACTAACAATTTGAATATCGTAGATATCTGTTACCAAACAAACAGAGGATGGTAAGCCTGTGGTTGGAGCGTGATCACAGGTGAGGTATCCAGTCTATTGGAACTTACTCGCCCGATTTTAAAAGTAAGTAAGTAACTAAGTAATTTATTTAACCACATATCACTAATCACGGATGAGTTCGAGACTCGTTTAAACGTGAACGTGCAAAATACAGATAAGAACATCTAATAAATTGAAACTATACATTAAAATCTAAGATAAACATGAATAACTGACTGATTAGTATATTAAACACCCTGAATTGTACTCCACTCGGTCAATTACCATTACTAACTAAGGCCTTTGAAAAGGCTTGCTTTATAAAGATACAAATGCAATTTTGCAAGCTACTCGAAAAGTGTTGGTATCGTGTTGGTAATGTTAACATGAAAAGGAAGTTTGGCTTATATCTTCCTGATAAAAAAAACGACGACTTTGTCTATGTACCCAAGCCTTGAAAACGATATGGAAATTGGAAAATGTTTATTATATGCAAAAAATATATCATTATGAAGGTAGATCATCGCAGTGAAAGATTTACAACTAAACAGTTGTAAAAAGGAAACCTGAAAAAAAAAATCAGGCTTGAACGGGACTTCGAACCCAGGACCTTGCGACGCCGGTGCAATGTTCTTACACTGAGCTATCAAGCCCGCTGGGAGCTGGTCATTTTGTGAGATTTTTGAGAATTCTCACCACACAAACTGGTAGCCATGCCAAGCCGAACCAAGCAGCCTGAACCTTTAATAACGTAAATGTAATAAAAACATTAATTACTTTTTTCAGGTTTCTCTTCTACCTTCATAATATCATTCTCCTGCAGTTCAATATCAGGTACGATTGTTCATATATTCTCATTCAAAATATATCAGGTCACAAAAATAATTCATGTTCTCTCACACCAGTAAAACCTTAACTGTATAAGGGGAGGGTAAGTATGTCCTTTTCCAGCTCATTATGTTTGCTCAAAATTAATTTAATTTTGATCTATTACTATTTGCTTCTCTTTCTCACTTTTCACTGCTATGACACTGATTGACATGATTCTGTGACGAACTCATCAAAGTTAAAAGTTTGTTCAATTTTGAAAGTAGTTTCATCTTCTTCTATGGGCCCAAATTTCCCAGACGCACTTAAGACTTTCTTCCATGCACCGGACTGTTCATTTGGCGTATTGGATTGCTCATAACAAGGGAGGAGAACTTCATCATCCATTTCCTTCACCCAAGGTATGGAGTGGTCACGCGCATTCCATACAAGACCCAGCTTGCCTCCTGGAACAAGTATGCGTTGAATTTCAGAAATGGACTTGTCGTTGGCAAACCAGTGAAAACATTGTGCGGCAACCACTGCATGAACACTGCAACTGGGGCAAATCTGTAGAATAACAATAATAATAATACTGTTTTACTCACTCAGGAATTTTTTTTATTAACTTTTACAACTTAGTTGGCGTATCCTAGGCTGTTTGATTTAACTAATCAAAATCTCAGAAGGAGAGGAAGGGGGGGGAGTGGTGGTGGAAAATAACACAGCATCAAAACAGAACCCATCCACTTATGCCAACTCTCCCGGACTCCCGGATAAGGAACAAATCTCCCGGTCTCCTGTGCGGGGTCACCAAATCTCCCAGATAAAAGTAAAATCAAAAAAAAAAAGATTCCGGATCCCCCTAGAGGGTCGCGTCTCCGACGCTCATTCCACACCTTTGGCGTGCCTTGTATCCTCTCTCAAAAAGTCTCCCTATTTCAAACCTCCAGAGGTTGGCATCTCTGCTCATCAGACTGTTGCCCTTCACTTTGATAGTAAATGGAAGTCCCCTCTCCCGGGGGAGAATCCCATATAAACGTGACGGGGGTGATAATTGGAAATTTTGAAAAGCACCCTACCTAAAAGATACCAGAATCTTATTTTGTATTTAAATTGAAGGTTTTGTCACAGACTCTTTTCATTGTTTTGTGTGTGGCTCAAATCCATGTTTACCCCTAAGAGGTACCAATTCTAAGACAAAACTAGTTTCTTGTCATATTTTAAACACCCTAAACAGTACCAAACTATGATTTTGCACCCCTAAATGTATGCGATTACTTTTATATGTGAGTCCCCACCCCAGGCCTCCCCCACCCCCAGAAAAAATGGCATCAATGTCCAAGACATCCAAATGCTGAACCAACATACCTAAAATACCGTAAAAGCTATACTATTTTAAATTTCAGGCACCAAGAAGGGGAGGTGGGAGCTTATTAGAGAGGGGGCTTAATAGAGAGGAGGGGGGGGGGGGGGGGGGGCTAAATAGAGCTTCTACGGTATAATATCAGCACATATCACATACATGTAGAAAGGACAAGAATCATTCCCTACCGATATGATCGGCTGAAAAGTCCTTTATCTCTATATCCGGAATATTATTGCTAAACTCCTCCCTCATAGACAGCACCGGTTCACTCGCTAGGGATCTGGACTTTGCTCCCATGAAGGGCTTCTTGTAAGATGCGAGTAAACTTCCCTGTGCCTGTACCAAGCTCTAATATTCGTAATGGCGGATCTGATGAACGATCTTGATGTGGAATGCCAAGTTTATCGAGTAAGAAGTTTACAGATTCTTTCGTATAACTCGGTCTGCTTCGCTCATAAATCTTTGATGTAAGCTTATCAAACCCTTTCTCAGCCATGGGATGTACACTTTCATCAGACATTTCGCGTGGTAATGGCTTCAAAAGCGAAAGTGTATTCTTCCAAACAGTTGCAGCTCTGGGCAAATGGCGAAATCTGATCATTGCATCAGCTTACATTATTTCCGGCATTTCCGGGTCAAATTGAAAACAAAACAAACTAAAAACCGCGTAACCTTTCATTACGTTCAGCGGTATGAGTCAATACGAAACTAGATACGTGGTGTAACAATACATCCAGAAATTAAAGATGGCTGACTCGACGAAACTCTGTTAATGTTGTCTTATCAGCGATATCAGAGCGAAGGATTAGCGGAAGGGGAGAACTGCTTGGAAAAATTGTTTGATATTTATGAAGAAGACTTCATGTTATTCCAGACTATCTAAAAGGCATTGAAGAGACGTCCTTCTTGTCGTGAACAAATTATGCACCACCATGCACCACCATGAACGTTGAAATAAACGTCTGACGTATAAATTTATACGCGAGTACCAGCTGTACTGTTCACCCTCCCTCTTGTCTAAAACAGAATGGATGTATCCATGGAAAGTTTAGAAGAAAAGCAAGAAGAAAACGCACTGGGAGATACAGAGAAAATTCCTAGCAGTCACAAAACCAAAAGTTATGGTATTTCTATTGATTCTGGTTTGATTCGCTCAGTACCAGTCGAGGAGCAAGTGTCAGTATTGAGAAACTTGGGTGTGAATGTGTTCAACCAGGATGACTTTGAAGAAGGAGTTTTAAAACAGGTCGATGAAGCCATTGCTGTGAAAGAGACAGAGGAGATTGTGAAAGGATGGGAGAAAAACTTGAAAGCTGTGGATGAAGACATCAAGTTAGTATTTATAGTACAGTTGAAGCCCTCTAGTCAATAGTCACACTGGTGCAGAATTTATAACTGACTGTTGTACAGAGGTGGCCATTGTAGGGAGGTTTCAATAAGAGTAAAGTGTAATTAAAGGAAGGCACTTTAGGTGGAAGTCAAATCGGTCTTTGCCAAGACTTGTATCTTCCTTGAATAATAGCTGTCCCTCGATGAACAGGGCCCGCGCAACACTTTTTTGAGTGGGGGGGCTAATGCGAACGCGTAAGCGTGAGCCATCTAGGGGGTCCGGGGCATGCACCCCGGGAAAATTGTGAATTTAAGTCCTCTGAAATGGTTGGAAATGCATCTAAAATTGATAAGCGTGGTGCAAATTACCAACTTTCAGCACTTAAAAAGCGACTGTTTTTAATACAACAATCAACATTTATTATCCGGTCTTTGAGAGTTGTCCATTTTTCGAAAAGCAATCAGAGATTTTTGTAGCTATTTTCTTTCCAACAGCCAGAAGCCTTCGTTAATTTTGCTCATTTTACCATGTGTGCTTCTCTGTTGGTTATCACGCAGGACTCCTGTGTTCTGCGATGTCAAGAGCTGTGTATAATTCTCAGTTTAAAGTATCTGGCGATAAAATGTTGCCATAAAAACGTTTCTCTATAAAACGCAAGATACAACTACTGCTAAAAAAAACCCGTTAACTAGTGAAATTACTTTTGGAAAGTTTTATTATTATTAATTTTTTTTAGAAAAGTGGGGGGCTAAAGCCCCCCCAGCCCCTCCCCCTGCGTGGTCCCTGATGAATCGCCCTCGATTATTATACATTCAACTCACTATCTCTTTTCTGATTGGCCAAAAGCATACAGTGAATTTTCTAAACCAGCGCCTTTGAAAGCATCTACGTCATCTACCTGCAGATTATACAACAATCATGTCAAGTGCACTCAAGGTCACGGGTAATCATGTCAAGTTCGCGAAAGGATCACGGGTAATCACGGGTAATCATGTCAAGTTTGCGCGCTTTGCGTTGCTTGCCGCTTATAAGTAAACAACATCGTTGACAAAAGCATTTTTTTTTTTCGTTGAATGTATAATAAAACAAATTATTATTATTATTATTATTAGATTCGGTTTTTGTGATATCCAGAATAATCAAGGTCTCTTACCTCAACCTTGATTATTCTGGATATCACAAAAACCTCATCCAATAATTCTTAATAATAGCTTCCCTGGAATAATCACTCCTTTCTTTCACCCCTCCCTTACAAGTTAAAAATTTACACCTTGGATAGGTAAAAGCTTTGGTTTAATCGTTCCAACAGAAAAGTTACAAAAGAACAGGTTTCATTACAGTTTTCTATAGTGATGTTCATGTATTTGACTCTTTAATTCTTTAATTCATTTCTTGGTGCTCTCTAATTAGCACTTCCAGCGAGCAATATTTGTAATAATCGCCCCCCCCCCCCCTCCCCTCAAATAATTGCTGCCTTTTGGAGCAAAAGCTCTTAATTATTCGAGGAAAAACTGCACACAGTTAATTTTATAAATAATATAATTTATTCATCTTGTTACCAGGACTGTGGAAAATGAATTGCAAGAGATTGACCAGATATTGAAAAGACTTGAGGTTAAGAGTGCAACAGGCTATGAATCATGGCGGAGAACCCAAGCAGTGCAGAAACAAAAAGATAACAAAGTACGTATGATCACAACTAACTTAAAATTTGTAAACATACATTTATTAAAATATTAATTAAATAGCGAGGCTGACAGAGCAAATATGGCAGATCCAGATATCTGCAAAAGGAGATAGGCTAGACTTTTCTTGCTTGAAAAATTGGGTGAGATCTACCACAAGATCTGCTACTACAGACTCAGTGTTAATTCTTGGTTTGTCATTGTTATTTGAATAGCTACGACAGTTAAAGAAACTGCAAGCAACTCAAAAGACATTGCACCACAAGTTAGGTGTTGGCAAAGAGGATGAAGGAAAACAGAAACTTGGTAATTTATTAATTTTATTTAAGATACAGATGATTTAGAAAGACAATATATCTCTCTGGGTTACACATACAATACACTGTATACATGCAGTTGCATTACACTATCAGCAAATCAGCATTTCTAATGTTAACCCAGTGAAGTGAATGAGGATGTCTCACAGTGAGGTTACTGCAACCGGGCCACCTAGACATTGAAAACCAATCACATATTATAGTAGAATAGAAAAATTTCAATTTAATTCCAAGTTGAAACTTTGTATTAATTGCAGTAAACAACTGTTTAAAGTCATTTATTTTTCTGATTTGGATTGCTTGAGTGTACATTGTATGTAGCAGGGTAATGTTGTTAAGTTACATTTCTCACTAATCTTATAAAAGAAATAGAAAGAGGGAGTCTGGGAGAACTTGAAAGAGCATCAAGCTATGTAAAGAGATATGTGTGTTTTATTTTATTATTTTCTTAAATAGGATATGCATTGAGTTTATTGGTTGTTGTTGTTGTTGTTGTTGTTTTTTTGTTTTTTTTGCAACACAAATTATTTATTGTCAAAAAAACACGAATTACAAGGTTGGTACTAACACTAATTACAGAATTGACATTAACAGAAATTATAAAACTGTGACTAGCTCTAGTTACAAAGTTGTAGATAACGCTAATTGTATAATTATCACTTGGTTGTTATGTGTCTTTTTTATTGTTATTTTTAAGATGAATGTGAGACTTCTGATGGTAATGATCAGGTTGAGAGTGAAAACAGGAAACTCCTGCTTGATACAGGAAATAAATCAGAACAAGATGTGTTGATTAAGACCGGAGAGATGACACCATTTGGAGGACTGTTGATAATGTCACAGGGAAAAAGAACTGCATGGTGTAGTGACAGGCTTTAGCTCGCACAGTTGTACTAATCAACCGAATCAGCGAGATCAGAGAGATCCAGGGCTGGATTGTAGTGCAAATCAAGACAGCAAAGCACACCAGGCACATGAGAAATCTCTTGCCAGGCCTATAGCAGAAAATCATCAGAATGATAACAATGATGATGAGTATGTTCCAGACGAAGGTGAGCTTAAGTACAGCTGGTACGAGGATGAGAGTGACGAAGGTACAGGACGAGAGCCAGCTAAGTCAGAGAAACAAACAGCAAAGAAACGTTCTTTGAATGTGGCCTACAGAGAAGAAGACAGCCTTAAATCAAAGAAGAAAAAGAGAACTAGAAAGATGGGAAGAAGGCTTGACACTGGACCTGTTGATGATGGAAGTGAGAAAATTTACCGAAACAGAATCAGGTAAAGTGAACCTTTTAAGACCTACTATTAATCAAAATCTACAATTAACATTAGTTAATTTCTTTAAATAATTATGTGTCAAAATTATTTTTTATCTTTAAAATTTAGGGAGTTGAGAATCAAAGAACTGCTTAAAAAGAGAAGCAATTCTCAAGCTGATGATAATGATGAGGAGGAGTTTCCTGACATGGAATTTGATAAAGGGCTTAAGATTCCAGGCAAAATTTGGCACAAGTTGTACAAGTAAGTCTTGGCTGATGTTTATAACTCAACAATCAGTCAGTCCGTTCATCCATCTGTCAGTCGGTCAGCCAGTCAGTCGGTCAGTCAGTCAATCTATCGGTCGGTCGGTCGGTCGGCGGTCGGTCGGTCGGTCGGTCGGTCGGTCGGTCGGTCGGTCGGTCGGTCGGTCGTCGGTCGGTCGGTCGCGGGTCGGTCGGTCGGTCGGTCGGTCGGTCGGTCCATCTTTCAGTCAGTCAGTTGGTCTGTCCATCTGTCTGATCCATTAGACAGACAGACAGACAGACGGACATACAGACAGCCATTCAATATTGTCTGATATTTTTTTCACCTTAACTGCTTTACGTGTAGATACCAACAGACAGGAGTACAGTGGTTGTGGGAACTTCATTGTCAACAGGCTGGCGGCATTGTAGGTGATGAGATGGGGCTCGGAAAAACTATTCAGATGATTGTGTTCCTAGCTGGTCTCAAGTACAGCAAAATATCAGCAAAGAAATCAAAGTGAGTGTTGTTTTTGTCATCCTCTTTTTCTTGCATCATTATTTTATTCTAAAGCTGGCAATATGTTATTATTAGAGAAGAGCAAAACAATACTTGTGCCAAAAAGAACTATTTGACCTCTGGGGATGTGTACAAATAATTATTATAATCCATCAAATGATTTGTCTTGTGTATGATTGGTTACGTCATGTAACTCAACCAAACTGGGGAATATCTGATGATATCCCTCATGTGATATATGCTTGTTTTAGGTTCGCTACATGTATATTGAGTTTTCATCCCAAATAATTAAACTGGATAGATCTGAATGTTGTAAACAGATACAATAGCTTCCATTTCGCTTCAAAATATGCACAGATATTTGTCTTCAGGTATTACATGTATCTGACTGTTCCTCAAAGCTAACAGTATTCCTTGAGTTTCGCTTTTGGAAAACTGTTTGCTTCGTGGTTCTGCAGACAGATATGTGTGCATGTTTTCACGCCAAATGGAGGTTTTTGTATAAAGTATAATTCCCATGTTTATAAATTAAAATTAGTCGTGTTCTATTGGGAGCAACCGTTTTAGGTTGGTTGGGTTTTCGTGTTCTGTTGGGAAAAAACCATTTTAGGTTGGTTTGGTTGATCAACTTTTTCAACCGGCATCAAACTAGTTGAAACGGTTGCAACCGTTTCAACCGAAAATGGTTGGAAAAGTGTTCTATTAGGAAACCTCAACCGTTTCAACCTAAACCGTTGCAGTTGAAATGGTTGATCCCAATAGAACACGACCTAATGTGAATTACCTGTGCTAAGATCTGACTATACAGAGGAAAGCCGTCTGTGTGACTGCGTAAAGCTAATTTGTCTGTTTGTATGCTGATGTGCAGGCGCGGTGGCCTTGGTCCAGTCTTGATTGTATGTCCTGTCACAGTTCTTCATCAGTGGGTGCAAGAGTTTCACAAATGGTGGCCAGAGTTTAGAGTGGCTGTGCTTCATGATACAGGGACTTATAATGGATTCAAGGTCTGCTATATAGTTTATAAAGAGAGAATGCTTTGTCTTGCATGCTTGAGACTTACTCAAAGATGGCCAATGCATTAAGGACCTGTTAACAAAGTCTGTATGCAAGCCAAGTGGCTTATCAGGCTGGCGCTTAATGGCTTAACTCTGGTTTCCGTGGCATGAAGTGACTAGAGCATCGCTACTCCCCAGGATGGGATGCTACAATGTAGTCAATTGCAGGTTATCCGCCAGCATTTTGTCGGGTCGCCCTAACAATTTGCTGTTAGCCATTAATTCTGGTTTCCATTCAGTTGATCAATCTCCATTTTATTTATCTTGTAGCAAGAACTGATCAAGAAAATCTGTAATGAGAATGGTGTGTTGGTGACGTCCTATTCTGGAATGCGTCAACACCAGGAGCGCCTTCTTGCAGAAAGGTTTGATTATGTTATTCTGGATGAAGGACACAAGATTAGAAATCCTGATGCAGAGATAACCTTGGCTTGTAAACAGGTAAAATTGCAAGTCATAACTATCTTCAATTAATTATGCCTACGGACATTATCTGGTCTGAGAAGCGAACAGTTTTCCAAGAGTGCAGCTCCAGGAAAACTGTGAGCTTCGAGAAACAGATTACTGTATGTCCAATGACAAATGTCTGTGCATATTTTTGAAGCCAAATGGTGACTATTTAGTTTATAATCCTTCAAATATTTTTATGTTTGAGAGATCTTAGCCTGTTCCAAGTTCTCAGTTAGTGGAGACAAGCGAAAAAGCAGGCGAGCGAAGGAAAAAAACGAGAACAAAAACTGAACATGCGAAGGTAAAACGCAAATTTTGAAAACTGGGGAATACTACTTGGGGATATCATCGGATATTCCCCAGTTTTGGCTGCATCACATGCTCGTTTTGTGCGTTATTTGTACTCTGTTGAGTGGAGTTGCGTAATAATAATTTGATTTTTTATACAGTTCAGAACTTGTCACCGCATCATCCTTTCTGGCTCACCCATGCAGAACAACTTAAGAGAGCTGTGGTCGCTGTTTGATTTTGTGTTTCCTGGCAAACTTGGTACCTTGCCGGTGTTCATGACTGAATTCTCTGTACCGATAACTATGGGAGGATATTGTAATGCTACTAAAGTACAGGTACTGTACTGACTTGTAAATTTTCTTAGCTGAAGTACATGTAGGGAGTCAAATGGTTGCAACAGAATTGAATTGTCACTAGACTATTCGTAGGTAAAGCCGCACTCGGGCCAAACTGGCCCACACTGCCAGAGCTTATCCCATTTTCCTTAGCATGAAGCCCACTAGGAGTATTGCTACTCCACCTGGATGGGATGCTAGTCCATCGTAGGTTACCCCCATGCAGCATTTTTTCGCCGCGGTACCCATTTATACTCCTGAGTGGAGAGAGGCACTCTGAGAGTAGTGTCTTGCCAAGAACACAACACAATGACCCCGACCCATGCTCGAACCCGGCCACTTGCTCAGAGTCCAGTGCCCAAACCATGATTCAGCCGCCGCATCTCCCACAGACTGTCAAATGGTCGCAACAGAATTGAATTGTCACTAGACTGTTCATAGCCTCTCTATTTTCTTGCAAAAAGAACTGTGAGAGAACTTGGAGTGAATGCAAGCAAAAATAGAGAGGCTGTAAACTGTCTTAATTGTCACAAAAGGCAGAGTTTGCTGGCTAGTTCCTCAAGATGGGAGGTCTGTATTGGGGAAATATTGGTCAAGTTCTTTTTGCAAGTTTATGGTCCATAAGCTTGCAAAAAAAGAGAATGGTATTGTGCAGAGATCATTAATAATAATTATTAACCTCATTTATTTTTATTTAATCAAAAGGTTGAAACAGCGTACAGGTGTGCCAGTGTTCTCAGAGACACAATCAACCCTTACTTGCTGAGAAGACTGAAGAAAGACGTCAACATGAGCTTGGATCTACCAACAAAGAATGAGCAGGTTTGATTGCCTTTTACCTTGTGTGGTCACCGTGGACAAAGTTATAGTTCCACCTGAGTTTGTATGTTTTCACTCATATATCATTTCTTCACTTTACATGATTTGTATTCATCACGCATAATTTGACCTGCTCCCAATGTGTTGGCTTCATAGCTCAGTTGGTAGAACATCGCACCGGTATTGCAAAATCCCGTTGAAGCCAAAAACTTTCGTATTCCTTTGCAATTATTGCAATTACACTGCTTGCCCACTTGTTTCACTTCTCACTCATGGTCGGCTTAGTTGCAGTACAAAATGCATGTCTGATTTCACTCATATATCACTTCTTCACTTCACTTCTGTCAGTTTGTTGATTACTAAAATCCTTGTTTGATTTGTATCTTGATGTTTCCCTTCTGTACAGGTTCTTTTCTGTCGTCTGACGCAGGAGCAGCGTGAACTTTATCAGCAGTATTTAGATTCTAAAGAGGTGCAATCAATTCTGGCTGGTAACTACAAGGTATGTCGAGAGCTTCTAACACACTTACGGGGCCTTCTCAGCTATGTCACAATATATTTAGTCTTTTTTCCAATGTACAAAATTACTTTCAAATCGATGAAAACCATAAAATAACAGTTTACTAAGATAGAAAAACACCAAAGAGGTAATAATAAACCAAACAGGAACAAGGATGGTTAAGATTGGGGAAGATTGAGACGGATTGCAAGCACAAACTTGAAACATTTCTTGGCTAATTTTATAAAGATGCACCGTGATGTAAAGGAGCTACGTCACGGATGGCGCATCTTGATTTTTTTAAGTTCGCCGTTCGCAATCCGTCTTAATCTTCTCCATCCTCAACCAGCCTTGTTACTGTTTGGTTTATTATTACCTCTTTGGTGTTTTTCTACCTTAGTAAACTATTATTTTGAGGCTTTCTTCAATTTGAAGGTGATTTTGCACTTTGCAAAAATGACTTAAAATATCGTGACATAGCTCATTTAATAGCTCATTCCCCCACTCCCTCCCCCCGCAAAAAAACCCGATACTTGTTAGTTCAAGGTCATGAGGTGTTGTTTATTGTGACAGGTGTTTCCAGGTCTGATTATGCTTCGGAAGATTTGCAATCACCCGGATCTGACGTCACAGGCCGGATCCCTGTGGAAGGCCAAACAGGATCTTCTGAAGGTTGAACTTGGGGAGAGGGGTGAGGAAGATGAACCAGACCCTGATGAGGGGTATGGGGACGCGACACGATCCGGCAAGATGATCGTTGTTAAAGCTTTGTTGAAGATGTGGCACGAGCAAGGGCATCGAGTTTTGTTGTTTTCACAGACAAGACAGGTCAGTTGAAACAGACATCTCTCTTCGCGCGCTTAGTTCTTCTCGCCTCCACTCAAGAGACGAACTATTCGACCCGAAAAATTCCATACTGATGACGTAGCTCTATAGAGATCCGTGTAGTGTCTCTGATTGGTTGTTACTTGCGCGCGAAAATTCAAAGCGAGCAACAACCAATCAGAGGCGCTACACGGATCTCTGTACGGATTTTTTTTTCGGGTTGATTCTCAGACGTCTCTCAAGCTGGGGAAGAATTGAAGAATTGAGCGCGCGAAGGGTGAATGTGTTAAATATTCCTGTGGGGTAAAATAGGTTATGTTGAACTTAACACTGTCTATCAGAATATATTTCACCTTTGTAACATGTATTCGATGAATCTGCTTTGTCGATGGCCTACATACGCTCTCTGTGTGAAGAACTGCAAGCCTCAGTTAGTGAAGCAATGTCACAATATTTAACCAAAAACTAAACAAAATTACTTTCAAATTGAAGGAAACCCCAAACTAATAATTAACATGGGTAGAGAAACACCTAAGATGTAACAAGCAACCGAAAAAGAACAAGGATGGTTAAGAATGGAGAAGATTAAGACAGATTACGCCGAACTTGGCGCAGCTCCTTTAAAACGGATTCGTAGATCAGAATACTGCTGCATTACACCGTGTCATAACACAGTCGATCATTTGTTCTTTCAGATGTTAAACATCCTGGAACAGTTTGTTTTATCCAGAGGTTACACGTACTTCAGGATGGATGGTTCCACGTCGGTTGCATCAAGACAGCCTTTGGTCAACAATTTCAATGAGGTACTCACTGCTAAGTCATTTTCTTCCTTGTAAAATTATTTGACGTTTTATTGACTGTTCCTTCTCTTCTCATAATCATTTTATTTGTGATAAGACCAAGTCATAGTATTGATCGTAAAATAATATCTTTAGTTATAATGGCGCATTAGCTTTGACCATGCTTTGTCAGAACTAACGCCATTCTGTACTACACTGTATGTACGCGGGTGGAAAAAGTGTAAAAACAGTTCACAAAGTTAGTTCTGTTATATCGTCGTATTTTCGGCTTTGTATTCGGCGTGAAAAGAGCATCGAATTTTAGCGTGCTTTATACAGTCAAAGCTCTCTGAGCGGAAACTCTCGCAGTAAGCGGACAGCTGCTTCCTCTCGCGCGCGCCCACGCAACTCGCGGCGCGCGCCACTCGTAAATCGCGCGTTCGCCTCACGGACTTTAGCGAAAAATAGAGACTGCTCGCAGTCTACGGACAGCTCTACTTACGGCCGCCTTGATAAAACCCCGTTCGAACTCTAGCTCATAATCTGTGTTTACACATTCCCGTAAGCGCAGCAAGCTCCAGTTGCGGACACGTTTTCTGCTTCCCGAGGGTGTCCGCTTACGGGAGTTCCGAGAAACAAATTGTAGCTAATTGTTTACTTTCTTCGCGTATTAGGATCGTTCAGTATTTCTGTTCCTGCTCACCACTCGCGTTGGAGGCGTGGGTGTGAATCTAGTGGGCGCAGATAGGGTTCTCATTTATGATCCTGACTGGAACCCCAGCACTGACACGCAAGCGCGAGAACGAGCCTGGAGAATCGGACAGAAGAGACACGTCACCATCTATCGCCTGATCACAACTGGAACAATAGAGGAGAAGATCTATCATCGGTGAGAATCTTTCACTCCCAAGAGTGCCAAGGTCAAAACTGAGTATTAATAAAAACGTCTTGAATTTAATTTTGCAAAATTGTCAAAACAAACAGCACCACTCGAAAGTACTGCTCAATAGCTTTCATTTGAATGGTCGCACACTAGGGTTTCATCCACAGAATCAAAAGTTACAACCACACTTATTGACTCAAGGATTGACTCAAGAATTGACTCTGGAAGTGAAAGGGTTAAAGGCAGATCAGGCGACTAACGAGCTTTATTATTTATTTATTTATTTATTTATTTAATAGTTTTTATTGATTTTCAAAAACATTACAACATTACGAGCTTTATAATATGATGGTTATATAACGCTTGTTCTGATTGGCTGTCTCATTGCTTTTGCATTGTAAAACCAAAGCAATCACAATGACCAATCAGAATGAACATAAACAACACAATGAACCAATCAAAACCGAGGAGTAAATACACATAACCGGGGAAGCGCGGGAAAACGCGCGTAAATCAAGAAACGAATGGTTTTGGTTTTGCTCCTGATTGGTTGAAAAAAAAGCACGTTCGCTATGATTGGTCAGATCACCTTGAACCAATTGCAGAGCTCAGCAAATACGAAAAAAATGTTCTTTAAGACTGACACCAAATTGTTCCCATTCACAGGCAAATTTTCAAACAGTTCTTGACTAATCGAGTGCTAAAGGACCCAAAGCAACGGAGATTCTTCAAATCAAACGATCTTTACGAGCTCTTCACTTTGGACAGCTGTGACAAGCAATATGGCACAGAAACCAGCGCCATCTTTGCCGGCTCAAACTGTGAAGTCAAAGTTCCGGGATCGCGTAAGAGGAAGAAGAAGGAAGCGAAACGAGAGGAGCAGGAGAAACCTAAAGCCTCGGCGAAAATGTCCGCAAAGCGAACGGTGAAAGAATCGAGTAAGACAGAGGAGCGCGATGAACAGGAGGCCGCTGGAGGCGCATTTTCGATAGACTGGAGAGATATCGCAGAAACACGAAGCTTGACAAAGAATGAAGAAGGGGAGAAAGACATGGAGAAATGTGAATCAAAAGAAGTTGACGCGAAAAGTAACGAAGAAGAGAGCGCGGCGCAGGTAGTTGTTATTGATGAAGAAAAAGGCGACAATAGTGCAAAACTGAATGAGGCTACCATTGAAGATTTAGCAGAGGACGTTGCACCCACGTTGCACCCAGATTTAAACATCGCAGAGAAAGGAGAATCTACATCATCCACCTGTGAAGTTCCACAGCTGCTAAACAACATAAGCGCTTATTCCGAGTCAAAGTGAAGAAGGTCGGAACCAAAACGAAAGCACATAGTAACGTTTGCCGTAGACGACCATGTTCATAAACAAAGTGGCAGTGGCAGCCCTCAAAAAGCGACTGGTGTTAAATCGAGAAAGGGCAAGGGTAAGATTTCATCTTTAAGCGACGAGGAGTTGAAGAAGAGAATCAGACTAAAACAAAAGAAGAAGAAACGTCGGCGAGCAAGTAAGCGAAATACGCCGTTGATTGTTTCGGTTGCAATTACAGTTACACTCAAACTAGTCTTAAAATAGATTTAAACCCTCAATAATGGTTTTGCCAGTGTTGTTAATAATACCAAAACAAATACTAGGAAGCCGCAATGAAGTGCGGATGGTCAAATTGACAAGATTGAAACGGATTGCAGAAAAGGTTAACTTGAAAAACGACGCCTGACGGCCCCACGCATCTTGGTGGGAAATGCGATGTGCCAGTGGTTAGGGCGTTAGAATTGAGAGTTGGAGTATAGCTATTGCCCTTATGTTGTGCCCTAGAGCGAGACACTTTACTCTTATACAGTAATAGTATCAACTTCCATCGGAGATTAAGTGTTGGGGCAAGCAGGAAAGATGCGGGTTGGTTAGGTGGGTCGGATGTGGGATAACGTGCGATGGACCAGCATCTCATCTTGCGGGGAGTAGCATTACTCGTAGTTGCTTCGTGTTCCAAAGGTTTAAAACACATATATGTGCCTTTGTGGTTTACAGAACTTGACGGTAAGCACATCGAGAACCTGGACTATCACGAAATTTACAACCCACAAATCACCAGCCAATCAAGTGCCGAGGAAATGGAAGAACAGAAACAGCACAGCGCTCGTCAGGACGAGTTTATTCTGAAGCATCTCTTCAAGAAAACAGGTTTGAATACTGTGGTTGTGGTTGCTGTGTACAATATGGATAACATGTTTCTCGTTCAGTCGAATCGTCTCTGAGAATTTGACTGAGCCCGCGGTTTTCGTTGGAGATGTTGCTAAGCAACATGACGTATCCTTATGACGTCATGCTGACGTGACAACTGTCGGCGTGCTCGTGCTATATTTTGATTGGCGAATAAGAATGATTTGCTAAATTCGATAGAAACCTGATTCCATACTTTCCGAGATGTCGCCGAGCCAGTCAGCGGTCATTCAGTTACCGTGGAACTAGCCTCTGGAACGACCTTAGCGACGAAACTACATCTTCAAACTCCATCCTTTAACTGATTAATCTATGAATTTGTATTTCTTTCTTTTAAGCTTATCGTGTTTTTACCAATTTTTTATGTGCTTATTCGTGTAGTTATAAGTAGTTATAAGTAGGGGGAAAGAGAGGGGGGTTATAAGTAGTTATGTAACTGAAAAACCCTTGTAGGGAGTTGCAATAAAGTTTACATTTACATTTACATTTAATACTCTTTGCCAACTTTGAAAATACAACCCTGGTCGAAGGACAAAATCAGTAGCCTGATAAAACATCGAAATAATCTTAAATTGGGTTGAAAGGAGCTATGTCACGATATATGAAGTCATTTCATGCGATGTGTCAAATTACTTTCAAATTAAAGGAACCCTCAAAATATTAGTTTACGTATTTGTTATGGTTCTGTTGCTAGGTGTACATAGCGCGTTAAAACATGACGTCATCATGGAGTCCAGTAATCCCGATGTAGCACTGGTTGAAAACGAGGCTAACCGTGTGGCACAGAGCGCTGTTAAAGCGCTCAAAAGGTCACGCCAGCGATGTCTGCGTGCAGTCAGCGGCGTTCCTACGTGGACAGGCGTATCAGGTTCATCTGGCCTGTCAGACCCACCACCTCCAAAGGTATGGTTATGGGAATTTTTAATTGAACGCGAGATGTAGGTAATAGAGAAACTAGCCAATCACAACAAGCGCAAACAACGTCATGAACCAATCAGAGCTCGAAACAAAACATACAGCCGGCACCAAGCGCGGGAAAATATGCAACCGGCGCCAAGCGGGGGAAAACATGCAACCGTTCGCGCGGGAAAACATGCAATCGACGCCAAGCGCGGGAAAACGCGCATAAGGCAAGTCACTGATTGGTTGAAAGAACATCATGCTTGCTCTGATTGGCTAGAGCACGTTGCAGGATTTTTATGAACTGAATTACAGAGCTGAGAAACGCAAAGTATAAGTTTATCAGAAACCACTCTTTTCCGAAGCGTATGTTCCTCTCCAATTTTGAAACCATTTTAAAAATTCCCTCGCCTTATCCGAGCAGTGTTTTTTTAACACCCGCTTCCTGAGGACTTTCTTGTTGCTGCTACTTTGCACTTCGTCGATATGAATATGTCGTCACCTGTCCTTGTGTTTCGACAGGAAAATAATACTCGTAACTTAGAGTTGACTAGTTTGTAATGTGTTAATTTGTGTATTTTTTGCTTGGACCAGGCCACGTTTTGGACAGAAGAAGAAAGCTGGCACAGAGGAAGATCCAAAAGTGAGCATGATACGTGTTGATAATTTTTTTTTTTCCCCCGCATTTTTTTTAATAATCTTTATTCATACACTGAAGTACATACACACACACACATAAACTTGCAGCTACTTTAATTTGATTAACCTATTTACAACTCTTATAATACGCAAGGACAGAGTTCAAGTCCAGATAGTATAGAACTGGTTCATTTGACCCTTGGAGTGAATGTGGTCATTTGTACGTTGTTGTTTTGACAAAGTCAAAGAAATGTACTAAAATGCAAAACGCACGTGCGGAGCAATTGTACCACTAATTAAATCTATTGTAGAAAGATGTGTCTTTTGCCAAGGAGATATAGTAGTTGAAAATGCGGGTGCTTTTGTCTTCAGGCTTGTAACCATATAGTATACTTAACTCATCTGCTACGTGGCAGTCACCACTCTGGTGATTCCACCAGCTAATAACTGTGATCCAAAAATCCTTAATAATTTTGCAGTCTACCAACATATGAGACACCGCATACTATGTCTTATTTCGTGCATTTGTCCTTAACTTTTGTAGGATGTCAAAACACTAACAAATTGACAAATGATACGAGCCCATTAGGAAGTGCGGATGGCTAACGATGGCGAGGATGGAAATGGATTGCAATATGGACAAACTTGAGTTTGGCTTCGTTTTCTTCTTCAAAAATTCCTCCAGGCATATCGGTAGTTTGTCTAGTGCGTTCATCTGTTGTGAGATGTGTTGAGAAAGACTGTTGTTAGTGATCGACATTTCAACATCCTGCCGGAGCGGTAATCAACTCCAAATTGAAGATGACTTCCGCTCAGGTTGTCGAAACGTCAATCACCACTCACCCATCTTTCTAAACACTATCTCGCGCAGATGATCGCACTCGAAAAATCAGAGTTTTTTTATCTACCTGTGTTGTTTTTACCAGGCCTCCTCCTCCAGCCAGGAAACCAAGCCTCATTTCAGTGGTGACTTGATGGGCATGAACAGTGCGACGGTAGAAGGCTCGGAAGCAGTCCACTCCAGTCAACTGCTCGCCAAAATGAGGTCGCGAAACAACATGCTGCCTTGTAACGACACAGGCAGCGAGGCGCCTGGGAGCGAGAATGACGATTTACTTGTCCAAATACGGAATTTCATTGCGTCAAAGTGCACAACGATTGGACGAGCAACCACGCAAGAAATTTTGGATGAATTTGGTTCCAAACTGCCACAGAGTGACTCGGTCGTGTTTCGCTCCATGTTGAGGCAAATTTGTACTTTTACAAGAGATTCGTTATCGGGAAAAGGCATTTGGTTGCTAAATGAAGAGTTCAATTAATCCACAAGAAGGAATCAAGTGCTGTTCACAAGAAACTACTCAAACTCGTTCTCAGGAGAGAGAGGCCTTGGGAACGAGGCTGGAAACTACCCACCTTACGTAGAAAAAAGGCGGGAAATTCATGATCACGTAGATTCTATGTTAGTTGGTTACAAGAAACTTAATAGTTGTTGGATGAGTTTAAGCAGGATAGCGAGAATTATCAAGGGCGAGGCTTGTGTTATTTGAAAAAGCCGACGGCAAACAGAGCCCGTGATAAGTCTCGTTATTACGCAAAAACCGAATAAATATTTATTTTATTGTGATGATGAATATATGAATGAAATCATATATATATATGACTGCGGAAATGGAATGAAATGAATAAATGATCATCGCAGTTGTGAATGCAAATTGCAATTGCTTAAATTGCATTCACAACTGCGATGATCATTTATTCATTTCATTTATTTTATTATAAAACGACAAAGTGTCGAAGCGCTCATTAAGTTGTATTTGTATGATACATCAATCAAAGTAAAAACAAAAAGGTATCACAAAAAGGTTTTTACAAACGTTTTCAAAACTTGAAAAACTCAAAATGAGAAGCAAAAAGTTCTGTAAAAAAAGAAAAGAACAAAAAAATTTGAGAGGATAATGTTACAAAGAAGATTTATTTGCGTTAAATACATTTTGCGTGTATCAGAACGATTTTCCGTGGAAAGGACTCATTTCTGCACGCGTAACAACTATTGCATGTAGATATGACGTAATGATTTAGTGATATCTGATATTAGCGTCGTGTTCGTAGCCAATCAAACTTGAGATACCGTAAAACATGTGTAATAATTAACAGTTATTCAACGATGGTCGTATCCCCAGAAGTGAGTTCATATCTGCAGATGATATTCGCGTGACGTCAGTAGCAGAGACGTCATATCGCGCGCGTGTAAATGTAGTGGCGATAAGCTTGCATTTGTGAGCTCTAAATAAACACTCTTGAAATTTTAAAGAATTAGTCTACTGAATGCTACGATAAGGCTACGAAAGTATCAAGTCAGTACAGTATATAAAGAAAAAGAAAATATTATCTAAATTATATAATACTAATTTGATTAAATATTATATTTCATCTATTATTTTATCAATGGTGTTCTTTTTCTTGAGTAACTGTGTCTAAAATGAGTAAATTTCCTAAGCACCGCCGGACAACATTTTCCCCATTTGCACTTGAAAATAAAAAGCAACGGAGAGAATATTTAATTTTTCCTATAACTTGGTCCATTTGGTAAATTATTATGTTATGAACATTAAAAAAATGGGGGTCACCGTACTCGTTTTTGCACAACGTGGATGGTCATTATAGTAACTATACGACCCGCGAGTTTTCATTAGGAGCCCTAGTCAATTTCTAAATAAAATCATTGCTTTGCATTGCATTGTATTGCATTGCATTAAAATATTAGAGCAGATCAACGAAATAGACTTTGATCTTATATTGTAAAACTATTTTAGTTGAACAGTAATTAAGACTATGAAACAAATAAGAATTCACTGCATACGCACCTACTCAGCACCACCTGAAGACGTGCTCTTTACAGCATTCAAATAAAATATCTCGATATATTTTCTTTAAATCGCGATATATCGTAGTCAACCAGATGTCATTTAAATTTATAAATGAAGTAAGCAAGGCTGATGATAGAGTCCAAACTGAAAGCCAAAATGCAACCGTGGACAGCTGTTTCGACCTGGTTAGGTCTCGTCAGCACGGTGTAACCGCATAAAATAGAACAACCAGCTAGAAGGCCAATTGTCTCTTTTACAGATCCTACGTATACCACAGCATTTTCGTTCGCGGTCCTTTGCTACTTATTCACTTTAATTTTATGCATTAAAAAGGGCGTTTCACCGTGCTCGTGTAGAAGAAAACGACCATTTATTTCCCTGTCGAGCTTTATAGCATAGCCTGAAAGAAATCCCGCAATGTTCTGTATGTTTCAAGTATATGCACAAGTCGCCCAAGCTAAAGATAAGAGAGCAGTTGTCACGGTATAGAGCGGTTATTGTGTTACAACGCTCGATTTATAAGGGTTTTGTATGGGAACGCAACGGTTATGTTTTAGAAGATATAATCGAATGTTTTTGTGAATAAAAACGACTTACCCTGTTGCTGTGTTGTATTCTTTGTAGTTTGCCAGCTTCTCAGGCCGGTTTGAGGTGATTTTAGGAAGCTTCCCTATTTATATTAACAGCACAGGGACTGAGTATTGGGCGCGAAAACGAGATTTTTCCCGCCAAATCTATTTTGTCCGTCGAGGACTGGTTTAATAGCCCACAAGACACCGCGGTTTTAGTGAACAAGATGGCGGCCACGAGAGGATTATCGAATTCTCCAACTACGGTAGGATTTCTTTTGAACTCTTTCTATTTTTTTTCATTTTGAAATATAACTGAATTCTCTTGATATCCTGAGGTACGTTGTTCCGATTTTTAATTGATAGGTAATCACTCTTTTAGTATCAGAAACATGTGTGTCCACAGAAAATTCATTATCGTTGCACGAATGGGTTGTGTGCTATTGATAGAGCGAGACAAGCTGTGGAAACACAGGCCGTTTATAGCAGTCTCGTATTCTCCAGACTTGTACGAGTGTTTCCACAACTCTTATGAAAACAAGGAGTGGCAGCTTTTATGAAACACACGCTTGAAATATAAGCTTAATGTTGTTTCCATAGAGTTATGCACCTATCAATGTTTTCCCCGACTCAGGGAGGGCGGGCATACCCACGGGCATTTGACATTTTTCATTTTTTTTCGTGTCAGTAGCCCCCACTGTGGAGCACCATCTAGTGGTCAATCTTTGTCAAATCCCCCTGTGAGATTGGAAATGTTTCTCTACAAAATGCGGCTTTGAGTCTGTCCGACGTCGTGTCCGCCATACTCATGCACCTCTTGTCACTTGTCGATAAAAAATGACGATTGTAGAAAACAAATAAAACAAACATGTGATTAAAAAGTGAACAAAAGACTCAACAATGTATGATTTGCATCACAAAAAGCTGCATAAAATATTGAAGTGCCACTCACCACGCGTCGAACTCACATCGAGCGATCGTCACGATCGGCACTTTGCTAAAACAGATTGGAGACTGGTAACCAGTCAAATTCGCCCGACCCTGAGGAGCTACCTGGATATCAAATAACATCAAAACCCCTCCCCATGGGCTGAGAAATCGAGTCGAATGCCCGTGTCCCACCCGCCCTCCCCCCTCTCGGGGAACATTGATAGGTGCATTATGGCAAATGCTTTTTTAATGAATCACAGTGTGCATAGTGGTATGATTTCTTTTTGTTTGGTTTTAATGTCATTCTGAACAAAGATATCTTAAATCATGGTATCTGAGTGTGCTATTAAAGGGTGGTAATGGGTGTCAGTGGGGTGCGCTGGGCCACTAGGTGCACCCTGTAAGTGCGCTGCCAAGGCATATCCACTGGGTTACTGCCTCCAAGTTGAATGCCACACGTCCTTGTCGTAACCCCTGTAAATGCAGTTTAACTGTAGCTAAGTGACAGCGGTAAAAGGCAAGTGTCCAGCACCTTTACATAACGGGACACAGTGGCTAGGGGAAGGACACTGACCCCAACAGAAAAACCCTGGCCCTCCAGGTTGGGGGGTTGGCCATGAGGCGAATCCTCTCATCCGCATAAAAACTGTGTGATTATGGAAACTGAAAATGAATCCGGCCCTATTCCCCACTCATGGCACTGGGGAGAAAGAGTTATGTCAAGTAAGTCAAGAACCTCTGTACAACATGCACGTTATAGAGAGGTGGCCGTCAGTGGAGGTTCAAATATATATGCAGACCTTTAGTACATGCAACGTTCCTTTTGTTCCTGAAGGTTATTCCAGGATGTCAGAATCTCACTGGATACTGGGCTCCAGGTCCATGGAATACTTGTTCATACATCAGATGGAAGACCAAGTAAGATGCGCATGATGCATAAAATGTACTGTTGGGAATTTTTAAATCTCATTCTGTATACCTACTAATAATTATTTTCTTTTCTCGTAGAAACTGCACGGGGTTCAACACATTACAGATATCCTGTCCTACATGAAGTCCGTTGGGGAGCCGACTTTCAGAGCATCATAACACGCAAGCTGATTAACGAGACCCATGGTAATGTTATGATTGTGATCGTGTATAATTCCTGTTTTGGTATAGCAAAGGAAGCAGCCATAATGCTGTCCTTGGAATATTTTTTTTCTATTGGTTTTGAGGTAGGATGTTTGTATTAATTAATTTTAATAATTAAGCTAAACTATTCACTACTGTACATTCTAGCCTATCTTTATGGATCTCCAACATGTTCCCGATACTGGAGGCACAGAGAAGAAAGCTAGGTAAGACACAACGTAAATTCCCTGCTGGGAGAATTATTTTCAAGGAGACAATATCCCATTGGCATAGTGAACATTTACATAACTCAAGATTGTGGACTGCGTGCTTAATCACGCATCACTTTTGTGAGGTGTGATTAGAATTAGATGTACATAACATGTCATATCAACCACTCATGTGGAATATTGAATTGTTACTTTGTTCAATGTTGCAGTTGCAATTTTGATTATAACCTGTTAAAAACTACAATATTTCAATTGGGTCACAGCCTGATCAAGTTTCAGTCAAGAAGATATAGAAGTGTAGTGAGAGCTTGTATCCTTGATCTGGAGGAGAAGTCTGGTATGATGTTTATTTAATTTTGACTTATTTGATTCCGAAATTCACAGTTTGTGAGAGGCACTGCTATTGACAGTATTTAAAGTCCGATTACACACCAGGCAATTTTTGTTGCAAGTGTCAGCATTTTTAAAGCAACATGTGTTTTATTTTTTTGGTCCATGCCATTATCAAACCTGGGTTATCGTGTGACAAAAAATCTCTACACCCCTTCTCCCTCCCCACATTTTGCAGTCAATCGTTTCCCATTGTACACCTACCCGCAAATTTATGTTGGATAATCTTTGCTCTCATACTCCTTGGAAGTTTTGATTAAAATATTTACTTACTAAAAAATTAATGATTAAATAATAATTTATTATTAATTTGTTTGTGTCAATAAAAACATATGTGAGTTTATTTTATTTTTCTCTCCAAGACCCCAGGGAATCTTCAGGTGTTTTCAAGGACATCCGCAGTCAACTGTTTCACAGGTGGTGTGGACTAGAGCAGGTTTACTGTATTTCAGTAGAATATTTAGGGTTTTGTACAGAGTATGGAGATCTTGAGAGAGGTATGCATTGGAAATTTGGTCTGACTACATGTAGTTTTTTTTACATGGAAAATCAAGTTAATTTCTGGAAGTCTGAAGAAAGAACAACAAATGGTTTTGGAAAGTGTGTACGCAGGGCTTTCAGAACGTTTTGTAGTAGTAGGTCAGTATGGGTCGAGTCCTTGCCCTGCTAGGGGGGGGGGGGGGGGGGGGTATAGCAAGTGTGGAAGTATGATGACAAACAATTGACTCCCATGCAGCAAGATCATCGGCTGTCAGCCAATTGTGAGAGGGCTGAAAGTATAGATAAGTTCTTGGAATTTTGTATAGCTTTGTGACTTTGCCACTTTTTGTTTTCGCAGAGGCAACTATTGACACTGATCGAGACTGTCTGGCACCTGTGTGAGATACTGTTCATTGAAACTTTGCCAGGTACATTACACTGTATATCAATTCAAGGCTCATAAATCATGACTGCAGTCAGTCAATATGTTGTTATTGTCCAGTGAATTTGCGTTTTGACTGATGTGTCTGGCCTGACACACTAAAATAATAAAAAATAATTGACCAGTCTCAAGTGTGGTCAAACTCAGTTTTACAATACTATAACAGTGGACATTATTCTGTAACTTGTTTCATCAGGAGGGGCTGTTTTGCATCATCTGTTGGAATGGGTTCAAAATGGACACACTGACAAGTATGTGAAGGATGTGTTACAGCATCCCCAGCCTCATGACAGCCCTTCATATTGGCCAGCTGTAAGTAGAGCAGAATCGTTTCAATAATTCTCATTTCTGATTGGTTCATCATCATCTTTCCTCTCTCTCCCCTGGAGAATAGGGCTGCGGATCCTTCTCCTCCAATTGATCTGTCTCTGGCTGCAGTCTTCTCTTCTTTCCAAGTTCTAAATCCTAGCTGTGCCCTTTCTTTTTCAATGGGTCTGTAAGACTGTAGACCATGAAAATGTATTTGATTTGTTTTTTACAATAACATGGAAGAAATACAAGGGAATAGACCCTTCTCCAAATGGCATACAAACATCTCTAAATTTTCCAATATTTTCAACTTCCGTTTTCTCAACTAAGGTAGAACTTGACCTAACGAAACTCCATACGATTTCCAAACAAGAGTTGGTCTTTCAGGTGCTGGTATTGATTTTCCGCTCAGTTTAATATGAATTTGCGGCCGCCATTTTGAAGAAGGGTCCATTGGCTTCATTTTTTCATTGAGAAACGCACGTGTGATGAAGAATACGTCATCATCACGTCATTTTCGTGGTCTATACTCTCATCAACCATAGCGCAAGAAATTTGTCAGTTATTGTAAAATTGTCATTTTTGATTTGACATGCTTTTCCCTTTTTCTTATCAGATCTACTCCTTGGTTCTACAAGGACGAGTCAATGATGTACGTGAACTTCTTGCCCAGCATCCTGGCAGACAGATAGGAGAATATGATGTATGTACTGTTTTGAAGAAATCCATTATTTTACAGAATGATCCGTTTTTGGAAGACTTGAGATTAAAACCTGTTACAGCATTTTTTCAGTTGAACCAATTTGTCAGAAAAATTCTCAATTTATTGTCAAAGTCAGGGAATTGTATTTTAAGGTCTTCTACATGTACAGGCAAATTTTGAATGTGAATTCAGGCTTTGTTTCATTTGATCAGTCTTATTAATTAGTCATGAAAATTGTGTTCTGGTCAGTTCAGCCAACATTGAATCTCTTTTTGTCATTAATCTGACATTATTGTCGCCATGGTTAATGTAGCCTGTGTTTGCAGACAAATTCAACCATTAAATCCATCTGCGAACCAGTTTGTTCCAAAGGCCAATCACAGATGAGTACATATAATCCGGTACTTCATTGTGGTCCAGAACAAGAATTTTGGAGCTGGTTTTGCGGACGGATTTAATGGTTGAATTCGCCTGTGACGCAGGCTATGGTTAATGCAGAACCGTTCAAGTCACTAGCTTACACAGTTACTGTATGTTATATGATTTGCTCGTCACATCAAAAAATGTAGTGGAGACTGATTTGCCTCTGAACAGAATTTGTCTGCTGCCATTTTAAAGTTTTATTCATAAATTTTATTACAGGAGTTTGCAAGCATGGATGAACTTCTTCGTAAAATGCCCATGTATCAGGTGTGTAGTCTATTGAAAAAAGATCAGAAAACATTTCATAATAAAAGTGTATGAAAGGTTTGATACTGGCTTAAAAACTTGGAGAGTTTCAAACTTTATCAGTGTCAGATGGAGCGAAAACTTTATTATGGCTGCAATACAGTCAAAGCTCTGTGAGCAGACACTCTCATAAGTGGACAACTCTACTTGCGGCCGCTTTGACAAAACTCTGTTTGAACTCTAGCTCATACAAACTCCCGTAATCGGCCAGCATCAGTTGCGGAAACTTTTCTGCTTCAGGTGAGGGTGTTTGCTTATGGGCGAACTTATGATAGCCAAGTTAGTACCAAACCTTTTTTGAATTTTGTTTTTTATTTTTTCTGCAGTTGTACATGGGACAGAGCTTGGCAGAATTCAGCATGAAATGGAGTCACTGGCAACATGAGTGTAAACATCGTCTAGCTAATGAAACATACGCAGGGAATCCGCATTTACGCAAATATGTCAGGTATCTATACTGTAGAAAATTAGGCATGCCGTACAAGGAAGGGAGGTAAAGGGTAAAGTCATCACAAGCCTAGTGGCCCATGACTGCTGGAGCTCATCGCAGTTTCCATAGCATGCAGCAACTGGGTGTATTGCTACACTGTACTCCCCCTGGATGGGATACTAGTCCATCGCAGGTTACCCCCCAGCATTTTGTCACCGGTACACATTTATACTCGTGGGTGGAGAGAGGCACTGTGAGAGTTAAATGTCTTGTCCAAGAACACAACACAATGACCCAGGCCAGGACACGAACCCGGACTGCTAGTAAGCTCTGGCTCTGCATGTGGGCCACTTGCTCTGTCCTTTTTCTATTTTTTTTCCTTCTTCTTATGATTGTTAATAATTTATTGTAATCGAAATAAGTGTGAATAAAAATGAACTGAACTGATGAACTGAACTTGGTTTGTGAGCAAGACTCTAATGTATTAGTGTTTTTTACATCATCTCTACCTGATCCTTGTTTTAACCATTGTATTTTATCTTATCTTGTCCATGGCAGATACTCTGTGGTGAGGAAGAGGTGTTTGATGAAATGATGTAAGCTTTCTAGTGAACATATAGTTTTTTTTAAATTAAATTTAACGCTTGGTATGTATAGGAACAAATTACTTCACCTTCAAATTACTTTTTAAAATTTAATAAACCTGTATTTGCAAGGCGAGATTATTAAAAGGGTACTGTGATGCTTTCAAGTCATCACCTCCACTCTAAGAATTTTATAGTCTTCATATTAAGTGGTAAAAAGATTGATTTTTGCAAGGCAAGTAAGGCCAAACCTACATGTACATGTTCACTTAATGACTGGCTCTTCAGCAAACTAGTTACGTGAATTTATTTTCCCCAGGAAACATTGAGATTCTTGAGAAAACTAAACTAATTGTTTTCGTCCATTAAAATAAGTATATTATGTTATTTCCTTTTGTCTTTGCCTATCAGAGAGTATTGCAAGACGTGGTATCAGCTGCTTGTAGCCAAACTGTTGTACTGTAATCCAGCAATAAAGTCTTTTTGATTTACAGTACGCATACCCAGGTAAATATGTTACTGGTTAATAAGTTACTGTATTTACTCAAATAAATGCCTGAGGCATTATTACAAACTTGTTACCATAGATGGGGTGTTAATTCAAGTGATGGATTAAATCGTGACAGAGCATTTATTTTTCAGGTGAAAAAAATTCAGGTTCCAACAACATACTTTTGCGATTCCAGTGCGATTGCGATTCTATCAATATGAAGCCACTGGGAGCTGGTCAGTTGCGAGTTCTATTTATACATCAATATGGGTATAAATACAAGCAACTCCCACTAGCTTCATAGCTCAGTGGAATCACAAAGGTCATGGTTTGAATCCCTTTGGAGCCTTATTATAACTGTGAGGATCTCAGTCTCTTTTTAAATTTGTTACTTATAATACCTTTGATCTAAAATACAATGTTTGATTCAACAGGTTTTCCCATGGATGATCTTAATATATACCTTTATTTTTTCATTTTAATTCATAATTCTAAAAAAAAGAATAAACTTTCCAATGAGAAAGAAAAATATTTCATTCTGTATACACTAAAATAATGTAACATATTTTTTGTTTGTTTATTTCTACTGTAGGCTTGCATTGACAAGTTTGTAGGAAAGTCAAATTTGCACAGTTTTGACAGAATTCTGTTGTCCGCATTTGACTTTGATGTTCATGCTGTTATTAAGGAGAGCAGGTATTGTTTTATAGCTGCTGGAGTTTGGTTCAATCTAATACTCGCTCCCATTGCTTTGGAGACACCGGTGGCCTAATGGTTAGTGTGCTGGACTCCGGATCGAGCGGTCCGGGTTGCAGCGCTGGCCAGGATCATTGTGTTCTGTTATTGGGCAAGACACTTAACTCTCACATTGCCCCTCTCCACCCAGGAGTATTAAATGAGTACCGGTGAATTGTCAGGGCAATCTGACAAAGAATACTGGGGCGTTACCTGCAATGGACTAGCATCCCATCCAGGGAGTAGCAATACTCCTAGTCGCTTCATATTGACACCGGAGTGAAGCACCGGCCTGATAAGCTATTATCCTGTAGACAGACTTTAACCTTTGACCTTTGGTGGTTACTTGGTCATTCACGTATTCTCACACTGACAGGGTAAAATTTGAGACTGAGTTAGCAATATCATCATCTAAAGAGTTTGAATTACTGTCAGTATGGGATACTTGGCCAGTGTACAAAGTTTTATCTGCCCTCAAACTGAGCTCAATGTTTCCCTCAACAAACATAGAGATTCTTGGAAAACAAAACTAACTGTTAACTCTCAGGGCGAGCCATTAAAGTGTATGCTTATTTTCTCTGCAGTGAGGCTCCTTGGTAACTGTGGTTTGTCTGCACATCTGACTGGGACTTTGCTTCATCACTGTGGACAGCTGGATTCACATCACATCAGGTTCAAGAGAACATTTTTCATAAGCAAATTTTTAATGCATAACAGTACCACATGAAAATACTGCTCAATAGCTTTCATTTGAATGGTCACACACTGGGGTTTCATCTATTAGAACTACATTAATTGGTTTGACTCTGGGAGTGAAGTACTTTCAAGTGGTAGAACCACTGCATGCTGCTCTCAAACATATTATGGTGACATTTCCTTCTGCCCTTCTACCTCCACTGTTGGAGACAGCTTTAGTTATAACGTATTTCTTTTCTTTTCAGTCACAGCATCAGCTTGAGGGAATTCCTTTTATTAGAATACTCTGCCAGTCTTATGTCACATCATAGGTGAGGATTAAATGTTTTGGTGACAGCATTGAAGATTTATTGCTACTGATTACGAATCTATGAAGGAATGACTCTACTTTGGTCAATCTTTGTTAAAAGCTGTGCATAGGTTGCCACAGGTACAGGAAATGATCAGGGAAAAAATTCTTCAAGATCAGGGAAAAGTCAGGAAATTTTTTAATTTTGAGTCAGGGAAAATTGACATTTGAAGAAAAGTCAGCGAAATTGAAATTATAACACCACTGATTTATACCATGAAGGCTGCGAAGAAAACATGTCACTGTTGATCTCAGCGATGTTTTTGCTTAATGAGAAGGTGAACTGTCACTGTCAAGGTTGTGGATTCGTGAAAACTTATCAGTCTAAAATACATGGATGGAAAGGATGGCTGCAAGGGGAGGCTGGAGGCCGCTACTATATCTGACATTTTTGCATTTTTTGGTCAGGGAAATTTTAATTTTATCAGGGGAAAGTCCAGGGAATTTTTAAAACTGAATGTCTGTGGCAACGATGTGCAGAGAAGTTCTTGTTCTTGCAGTTAGAGTCTGTTATAATCTTGCCTGTTGTCTTTGTTTCAGTCTCTGGCGCGTGGGCTGCAGATTACCTCCTGCAGTGTCCAGTGGTATGGAAGGTAGGTAGGCTTCCCCATTATAATATTTTATTATCTCTGTAACTATCTCCCTCTATTAACTATGATCTGAACAATCCAAGGAAACTTGCATTAGCTTGTTTCTACAAATCCATTTTAAATGACCAAGATGTGTGTCAGTGATTAACCATGTCACTCCCAAGAGTGATCAGCTCAAAACTGAAGAAAAAAATCTTGAATATCATTTGTTGTCAAATCACATGAAAGTACTGCTCAATAGCTTTCATTTGAATGGTCACACACTAGGGTTCATCCACAGACTCAAAAGTTAGAACCACCTTGTACAGCATAATAAACATTACCACATGAAAAGTACTGCCTCAATAGCTTTCATTTGAATGGTCACACACTAGGGTTTCGTACACAACGTATTGACTCAAGGTTTGACTCTGGGAGTGAAAGGGTTAACAGATTTTCTGTTTCAGGGCACATCTTGAAGAGTACATTGAGCACCTTCCACTTGAGACGGATAAGAAGACTATGAAGGTTCTGAGGCTGTGCGAAGACTTGGAAATGCTTGCACCAGGTCAGAAACAAACAAACAATAAAATTACTACCTGAAGGGCAACTGAACGAATTTACTTTCGAATTCAACGATCAGAACCTTGTTTTTAATTCAGGTTGGCTTAATTTGTTAAAACCTGACGAACGATGACTGGGAAATTCGAAGGGACTCTTTGGTTATCTCGTGGAATACATAAGCGTGCTCTTATGCCGTACGTTACTTGTTTCTCCACAAAGGAGAGCAAATGACTTTTTGCCATCTAATAATAATATAATAATATTTCGTATTTATAATGCGCTAATTCCATGTAAATATGATCAAAAGCGCATCACAATATTAAAAAATAAAAATACATTCTGAGTAAAAACTAAAAAACCCTAAAATGGCTGGATCATTAAAAGCTAGGAGATATAACACAGCTCAACAGTTTGTCAAGGGGAACTGTTTTTTTTTTTTAGATTTAAAATAATATTACACGCTTTTGACAGCATGGAGAAAAAAAACATTACACTCAGCACTCGTTCTTTTTACCAAAACTTTATTGGAATGTATTACCTTACATCTAAGGCCATTCCTTTTAGTTATAGAAAATTAAGTACAATTACGACGAAACTGACCTAAAATATACAAGTTTGGAGAAAGTTTCGATTCAATCGATAGAATGAGACTGTTTTTAGGGTCCCTTCTTTTCTGTTCGACGCATCTCTGGCTGAACTTTGTGCTTTTGGCAAACACTCCTCGGATTTCTTGAAGCATCTCTGAGAAACAACACTCTCCTAGAAATCAAGAGGCTTGAAAATATCCAGGTAGAGTTATTTTTTCTTTTCAAGGTAGCTCAGGCTAAGCCATGGTATTCCTCGCATCTTCAGAAACTACTTGACTAATTTGCTCGTCAAACGCTATTTCTGGGTCAGGTTTTTCGGTGTCCTTGTAACGTTTCTTTAATTCTTTCTTCGCTTTGGAAGTCAGAAATCTGATTCTTTTCGATTTGTATTCATCGTGTGCGTTCTCTATCCCGAGATTATTGCTACGATGAATGACCGTTTTTTTCTCCATACCAATCGCTTTATATTTTCAACTGTCACGTAAACACTAACACTCATCTATACGAGGTTGGGGTACCTGTGCGCCTAGAGCCCCCAGCAAAATTGAAAAACAACCCTAAAATAAACTATTAGCGGAAGATTACAATAATGCAGTACTAATTGAATCACTGTAGCTCAGCACAAAAGAAAATTGTAAAAACAAACTTTAGGGCGAATTACAGCAATGAAGTACTAATTTAGATGACGCAATTAACAAAAAAGAAAATTGGAACACAAACCTTCGGCAGAAATTTACAGGCAATGAAGTACTAATTAGATGACGCAATTAACACAAAAGAAAATTGGAAAACAACATAGGGCGAAATTTACAGCAATGAAGCTACTAATTAGATGACGCAAATTACCCCCCCCACAAAAGAAAATTTGGAAAACAAACCATTCAACAGAAATTACAGCAATGAAGTACTAATTTAGATGACGCAATTAACACACAAAGAAATTTGAAAAACAAACAATTTCGGCGGGATTACAGTTAATAAAGTACTAATTAGATGACGCATTTAACACAAAGAAAATTTGAAACAACATTCGGCGGAGATTTACAGCATGCAAAGCTACGAATTGGATCACGTAGCTAGCACAAAAGAAATTGGAAAACAAACATTCGGCATCAATTAACAGTCAACTGAAGTACTAATTAGATGGACGCAATTAACACAAAAGGAAAATGAAAAACAACATTATTCGTGGAGATTGATAGTAATAAAGTAGCTAATTAGATGACGCAATTAAACACAAAAAGAAAATTGAAAAACAAACATTCGGCGGAGATTTACAGCAATGAAGTACTAATTGGATCGACGTTAGCTAGCACACAAAGACAAAATTTGGAAACAAACATTCGGCCAGAAAATTTACAGCAATGAAAGTACTAATTAGATGACGCAATTAACACCAAAAGGAAAATTGAAAAACAAACATTTCGGACGAGATATACAGTAAACTAAGTACTAATTTAGGTATGACGCAGTTAACGACAAAGAAAAATTGAAAAACAAAACATTTCGGCGAGATTTACAAGCGCAATGAAAGTACTAATTAGATGACGCAATTAAACACAAAAGAAAATTGAAAAACAAACATTACAGGTGGAGATTAACAGCAATGAAGTACTAATTTAGATGACGCAATTGAACACACAAAAAGAAAATTGAAAAACAAACATTCGGCGGAGATTACAATAATGCAGCCACTAATTAAGATAACGCAATTTAACACAAGCAAAATTGACAAACAAACATTCGGAGGCGGAGATCTACAGTAATAAAGTACTAATTGGGTCACCGTAGCTAGCACAAAAGAAAATTGGCGAAAACCAAAACATTCGGCAGAAATTACAGCAATGAAGTACTAATTAGATGCGAACGCAATTAACATAAAAAGAAAATTCGAAAAACAAACATTCGGCGGAGATTACATGTAATAAAGTACTAAATTCGATGACGCATTTAGCACAAAAAGAAAAAAAAATTTTTTTGAAAAAAACAACATTCGGTGGAGATTACAGTAATAAAGTACTTAATTAGATGACGCAGTTAACACACAAAGAAAATTGACAAACAAAACAATTCGGTGGAAGATTTACAGTAATAAAGTTACTACTTAGATGACGCAGTTCAGCACAAAAGAAAATTGACAAACAAACGCATTCAGGTGGAGATTACATTAATAAAGTTACTAATTAGTATGAGCGCAGTTAGCGCACAAAAGAAAATTGAAAAACCAAACCCATGCGGCGGAGATTACAGTAATAAAGTACTAATTAGATGACGCAGTTTAACACAAAAATAAAATTAAAAACAAACATTCGGTGGAGATTACAATAATAAAGTACTAATTACAGGACGCAGTTAACCACAAAAGAAAATTGAAAAACAAACATTTGGTGGAGGATTTACAATAATAAAGTACTAATTACATGACGCAGTTAACACAAAAGCAAATTGAAAAACAAACCATTCGGCGGAGATTACAGCAATAAAGTAATAATTAGATGACGCAGTTAAACACAAAAGAAAATTGACAAACAAAGCATTCGGCGGAGATTACAGTAATAAAGTACTAATTACATGGACGCAGTTAACACAAAAGAAATTGAAAAACAAACATTCGGCGGAGTATTACAGCAATAAAGTCACTAATTAGATGACGCAGTTACACACAAAGAAAATTGAAAAAACAAACATTCGGCGGAGATTACAGTAATTTAAAGTACTAATATTACATGACGCAAGTTAAACACAAAAGAAAATTGAAAAACAAACATTCGGTGAGATTACAGTAATAAAGTACTAATTAGATTGACGCAGTTAAACACAAGAAGAAAATTGACAAACAAACATTCGGGGGAGATTGCAGTAATAAAGTACTAATTAGATGACAGCAAGTGTAACACAAAAGCAAATTGAAAAACAAACATTCGGTGGAGATTCCCGTAATAAAGTACTAATTACATGACGCAGTTTAACACAAAAGCAAATTGAAAAACAAACATTCGGCGGAGGATTACAGTAAATAAAGTACTAATTACATGACGCAGTTAACACAAAAGAAAATTGAAAAACAAACATTCGGCGGAGATTAGCAGTAATAAAGTACTAATCTAGATGACTTGCAGTTAAACACAAAGCAAATTTGAAAACACAAACCATTCGGCGGAGATTACAGTAATAAAGTAAGCTAATTACCATGACGCCAGTTAACACAAAAGAAAATTGAAAAACAAACATTCGGCGGAGATTACAGTAATACAGTACTAAATAGGGATGACGCAGTTTAACAACACCTCGAACGAAATTGAAAAAACAAAACAAAACATTCGGTGGAGATTACAGTAATAAAGTTACTAATTGGATGACGCAGTTTAACACATAAAGAAAATGTGAAAAACAAACATTCGGCGGAGATTACAGTAAATAAAGTACTAAGATTACATGACGCAGTTAACACAAAGAAAATTTGAAACAACCACATTCGGGCGGAGATTTACAGTAATAAAGTACTAAAAAACAAAAAAAAAAAAATTACATGACGCAGTTTAATCACAATAAGAAATTGACAAAACCCAAAACATTCGGTGGAGAATTACAGTAATAAAGTACTAATTACATGACGCAGTTAACACCAAAAGCAATTGCAAAAAACACAACATTCGGTGGACGATTACAGTAATAAAGTTACTAATTACATAGACGCAGTTAACACAAAAGCAAAATTGGAAAAAAACAAAACCTTCCGCGGAGAATTACAGTAATAAAGTACTAATTACATGGAACGGCAGTTAAGCACAAAAGCAAATTGAAAAACAAACATTTCGGCGCGAGATTACAGTAATAAAGTACTTAATTACATTGACGCAGTTTAACACAAAAGAAAATTGAAAACAAACATTCGGTGGAGATTACAGTAATAAAGTACTTAATTACAATGATGGCAGTTAACACAAAAGCAAATTGAAAAACAAACATTCGGCGGAGATTACAGTAATAAAGTACTAATTACATGACGCAGTTTAACACAAGAAGAAAATTTGAAAAACAAACATTCGGTGGAGATTACAGTAAAAAGTACTAATTAGATGACGCAGTTAACACAAAAGAAAATTGACAAACAAACATTCGGTGGAGAATTACAGTAATAGAAGTACTATTATTAGATGACGCAGTTTAACACAGAAAGGAAAATTGACAAACAAACATTCGGGTGGAGATTACAGTATAAAGTACTAATTAGATGACGCAGTTACACACAAAAGAAAATTGACAAACAAACATTCGGTGGCTGATATACAGTAATAAAGTACTAATTTAGATGACGCAGTTAACACAAAAGAAAATTGACAAACAAACATTCGGCGGAGATTACAGTAATAAAGTACTAATTAGATGACGCAGTTAACACAAAAGAAAATTGAAAAACAAACATTCGGCGGAGATTACAGTAAATAAAGTACTAATTAGATGACGCAGTTTAACACAAAGAAAATTGACAAACAAACATATCGGCGGAGATTACAGTAATAAAGTACTATTATTAGATGACGCAGTTAACAACAAAAGAAAATTGACAAACAAACATTCGGTGGAGATTACAGTAATAAAGTAGCTAATTAGATGACGCAGTTAAGCACAAAAGAAAATTGACACACAAACATTCGGTGGAGATTACAGTAATAAAGTACTAATTAGATGACGCAGTTAACACATAAGGAAAATTGAAAAACAAACATTCGGTCGGAAGATTACAGTAATAAATACTAATTAGATCACGTAAGTTAACCACACAAAAGAAAATTAAATTTGAACAAAACAAACCTTGAAATGAAACCTACGCGTGTACTTGGTAATGCTATACTACTTTGTAAGTTACTTTATAAAAATTAATTTTTTTGAAGAGTGAGAAATTTTTGGGTACGTCTAGAGTTATCCTATTAGTAACGGTTTATAATCGACTCCGTGAATTAAACGTTGGAACTTAGTTATTAAGGTACCTTATAAGCAACCACGACGGCAACGAGAACGTCACAAAACAGTAGGTTTAATCGAGAGTCTATAACTATAGGTTTCCATCTAGCATTGGCCGCTGCCCATCAGATTAGGAGTTAGGCTATTTTTAGACATTTTTCAGGAGCGAAACCAAGCAGCGCAATCACGCACGCAATGGCGTGACAAATATGGTCGACTGAACGCGCTAAGCTTCGACAATTTTTGTTCAAGACGGTTGAACCATTTAAATTTGAAAAGATGGCTAAAATTAAGTAAAAAACCTTGGCCAGCTTCTGAAATCAAACTCAAGTTTAATTCTACTAAATAATGCACGAATTTTGGAACGAAATATTTAATGGAGTAATTCCTGTAAATGTAGCAACTAATGCGGCTGAAAGAGTCACGAAAGGCAGCCTGAAATTAGTTTATCGGAAGATCAGATCCGAAAACCGCGGACATATCAATTAATTCGTACAAGAATGAAAGCCTGTTTACAACACCAGTATAAGCTTAGTCTATTCAGTGATTGTTTTACCTTGTATTTCGAAGAGGCTTGTCAATTCCAGCTGAATTAATTTTTTACAATCAGCACTAATACATATCCACGGCAGTTCGTCAAGCGTTCGTGACGGTCAGTATCACTTCAAACAGTGAATTCTCTGTCTCTTCTGAAGACCACTCTCTTTCTTTCCATCCATGTATATATTGAGGGTTGCCTTTGTTCTTTTTACTTCAATGAACTTGATTTTAAGCTCAGTTTCGTTTTCAACACAATTTAGTTTAAGCTTATTAAATTCTGTCGTCGCGCAAGTTTTGGCCTGCCGTATATATGTAAACAAGTGAAACCTTCGACTTCGGCTGCGTATAGCTGTCGGCGTTCAACTTGTAAAATGAAGATAATGTTCAGCTCCACAATTATTTCGAATCTTCCCATGTTAAGCTAAACCATCGGCACAATTTCCGAGAATAGTACGAAACTTTGGGAGAGATTGATGACGACGATTTTAAAATCCGCGGAGAACACTTTTCATTCAACTTGCCAACTGGACAGTCGTCGGCCAGTCCGCCATAAGTTTTGTCCGCCGAATTTCATACAAATCCAATGTCTTCATTTTTATGGAACTGAAAAATCACTCAGTCGATTTATAGTTTTACAAAAAGTATACCGAAGTTTGACCTAAATTTTATGAAGTATTTACACAATTATTACATTCTGCTCGTGACGCTTTTCGCTTTTCGTCTTGGCGCAAAGTTTCTGTCTTTTCGTAGGCGCTCGCCGTCATATCATTTTAAAGAATGGTTCAACTTCAACGTGATTGGCGTGGCTGGTTTCGCTCGAAAAATGTCTAAAAATAGCCTAACTCCGAAGCTGATGGGTCAAGGCCCAATACGCAGAAGATGGAAACCTCTAGTTATAGACCTCTGGTTTAATTAGGTAATGGGGCAATAATCTCTGCACGTGCGCTTTGTCATTGAGGGGGGGGGTGGGGGGGGAGCATTTCTTTGCCGTTTTCTGCAAAACAAAACTTTCAAGTCGGTGACGCAATGCAGCGGTTATTATGGAGAACGTGTAACGTACACGACGGGTGAATTTTCCTTTCTCTAGGTCGGTCTTGAACTTCGTACCTATGAATTCAGCTCCGCTGGACAGTTTCGGCCTATCTTGCAACAAATTCAGGGTGTTTAAATAATCGCGCAGTAGTTTATAGGAACGTGAATTCGTTTTCCTATGACTTTTTACCTGTCGTGGTTTCGTAAGTACTAGGCATACTGTTATCTGAAATCTACTTTCGCCCGGGAGCTAAAGCTAACAACGTCTAGGGTGTGAAGTTGAAATATTTATTCGTTGTGATTAAACGTTTGTGTTTGTGTTTACTTTTCAGCGGGATCTATTTGTTAAACTATGAGCATGAAGGCGCTGAGGAGTGGGAGACTGGGCGCTGGCTTGGCTTGGTTCCTAAGATCTAAGGTTAAGCTGGTTCTGTCTTTATTTCGTTCACTTTTCGGACTCAGTTATGTGGCGGCAACGTCAAGTGGATGCGTTCCTAGCTCACAGAGACAAAGTGCCTCTTGTTTGCTCTAAATTCTCGTAGAACCACTCTTAGAATCTTCCATTTCGTGTTGTCCCATCAAAAGCTAGCGCAACTACACGCGCGCGCACTTCGGAGAGTACCATAAGCTTAGGAAATCGACAAAATTTATTCAATGATTTTGTGAAGTGTAGTTAAACTCTCTATAGCGGCAAAAATTATTCTCTTAGATTGTTCTCTTCTTGTGGCCATTTAAACAGTCTTCCTCTGTTAAACAACTGAGTCCATTTTAGATGCTGTTGACATAAGTTCTTGTATTTTTAGGACTCAGCATTTGCTGCATTTATCTCAGTTAGAAGTATGTATTAGGCAAATCCTTTGTGTTGGCTTCGGGCGTTGTATCGAGAATGGCCTTGGAACGGTGGACTGAATTTTCATCACACCTTTTAAAAATCGTTATTGACCTCAGAGTCGCGTAACTGATATACCCAAATATTAATAAATCCTTGATCGGGCCTCCAAAAAACCAAAAAAATCCCGCTAAAGGAATGCAACTCACAACATTCCCCCGACATTTTTATACTTTCGGCTTTAAGTCGTGTGGTTCACGCTCTCCACAAAAAGCAATGCCCTATCATAAACTGCTTTGGCTGTAAATAATTTACAAACGTCTTAGTATTCGCAATGAACAGTCCGTGAAGAGTGCGAGGGTTTCGTTCGTAATGAACGTCGTTGTTAACTGAATGTTGTTTTTGCTTTTTTTTTCCCCCTGACTCGACAGGTTTTTGTCAGAGTACTGCAAGAGTGGCGGATTTTCATCAACCTTGATTTGCTGCGACAATCTTGGATCCGCCATGCTTCTCAGTGATCGGCTTATACTTTTCTTGGTAAGACAGGAACGCTATAACGTATCCTATAACCTATAGAGTCTCAATAGACTGTGGCTTCTAAGGGGTGGACCATTTAACCTCTGAGGGGGGGGGGGGGGGGGGGAGGAAGGGGTGTGAGTGATTTGTTAAAGGGCTCGAATTTTTTTTTCAAACCCTTTCATGGCGCAATAATTTTTTTCTTCTCGGGGCATGTGTGTGTGTATGATATTTTTTCTGAAGTTACATGTGTCAGCCCATCAGGTAGTATCCCTTGGCAGGAATTTTTTTTCAAATTCACCCAACCCCTTCCGACCCCCCCCCCCCCCCCCCTGTCGGGGCCTCATCATGAAGTTTCGAAAGTAATTTCAGTGAGATTTTTGCTCGTTCGCGGGAAAAAACGAACGTAGTTAGCGGAGCTAAAATCTTAAGGTGTGTGCTGTTTGACTTTAACCTGTGGTTTATTCGGCAATGTATTGTTTATTTGTTGATTATTGGCTTCTGCAGGGAAGTACCGTGGAGTTTCATAGTATGTATGAAGACGGCAAGCTCCAAGAAGCTGGTCATTTGCTGATATTCTTTGCTAACATCAAAACTTGACTCCACAAAGGTTAAATATCAAAGACTGACCGCTTCCTATTGGGAGATCTGTTTCGTACAGTCGAAGCTCTCTGAGGCGGAACAATCTCGTAAGCGGGGACAGCTCTACTTAATCACGGCCGCCTTGACAAATGCCCAGTTTTGAACTCACATAGGCTCATACAAGACTCTGTACAGTCGTAAGCTCTCTGAGCGGACACTCTCGTAAAAGCGGACAGCTCTAGGCTTACGGCCGCCTTGACAAAACCGCCGTTTGAACTCTAGCTCATACAAAGTTTTTTTCTCTGTATTTCACACATTCCCGTAAGCGCCAGCTCCAAGTTGGCGGACACTTTTTCCAGCCTCCCGTATTTGCCGCAGACTTGCCACACGAGGTAGGTAATACTCGTTCAACTAACACTTTTTGTATGAAAATGTTTTGCATGTTTAAAAGTCTAGACTGGACTCTCAACTTGTGCCTAGCTAAGTCCGATATGATAGGGCAAAAAAAACATGCTAAGTTTTTTTTAAAAAATCTACTCTGTGACCTTGCTATTTGCATCTGACGCACTTTCAAGTTGTTTAGTGTGCGGGGTCTATGGATTGACGGAATTCAAATTCTAACTCTAATCTTCTGTCAACTTTTTTTTTTACTGGACATAATGGCATTTTCTAGTACTGAGAACTTGTAAAAAATGGCGGCGAACAAATTTAATCGGTGTCTTGGCCAATCAGGGGGCGATCCAGCATTTGCACCCGCCGACATTTGAACGCGCGGACTGTGCAGTTGTTTTTTGTTGAATCCGATTTTCAACCTTTCAAGTTGTGAAAAACCAAACGAAAGTATTTCCTTCTATCGCCGACCTTTTTTGCAGTCAATGAAATATTTTTGTTCATGAATGTTTGCAAGTCCTTCTTCTTTTGACGAAGAAGTGAAAAAAAATATATGGACGTTATTTCTCATCCGATTGCTCAGAGTAACATAATCCAACGAAGTACATTGAAGGCAAAATCTACCTTCAAATTGTAAGAATAGTTCTCAAAATAATAGTTTACACAAAAAACAAAAAAAAAAGGGGTTTAAAATGAAAAACACGCAAAGAGGTTAATAATTAAACCTAACAGCACACAAGGATTGGTTGAGGATGAGAGAAGTATTAAGTGACGGATTGTGAATTTTAAAAAGATGGCCAATTTTTTCAAGTATGCGCCATCTTTGACGTGTAGGCTTCTTTAAAGAAATAAGCCTGCAGGGGCTTCTACGTTTAAAACTTCGATCCACTCAACAAGAGCAGAAGAACACTCAAGGTCAAAAGCTCTTTTGTAATTGCAATAAATGTTATTTTTTTTCGCCCGTCTGCGAAAACAACTTAATCCTATAACAAGGCTTACTTAAATCCACATAGTATATTAACAGTTTTTTTGTTTTTCGCCGCCCGCGAATATATTTTTTCAAAAACTGAAAAACACAAACCTAATGCATTTCTGCTCAGGGGGTACCGAGATTTCCCTTCTTGTATTTACCTCAGAATTTTAGTTACTTCGCACTCTTTTTTATAAAAGCGTAAATTGTTTGAGGCGCGAAATGGCTGAGGCCAGGACTGATCGGTTTTGAGGCTGCCCGAGAACGTTTCTTGAATATTGTTCCTTAAGTTACATGTTTTAAATTCTAGAAATGTTATAATGGCTATACACGCATAATTTGCTATTTTGAATGGAAAAGAAGTGCAATTTTCGATGAGAGACCCTGGGAACGAGGTTGCATTCGACCATGTTGGATTCAGTTGGACTATGCCACTGCTCAGACGACACTGTTACATTCTATGATATTTTTTTTACACTGCACATTGGGCACAAATGGGTGGGCTAAAATGTTCTTTACTACATTTCAGCGCCCTGAAAAGGGGTTTATGAAAAAACTTTTTTCCCCTTAAAACATGTTCCTTTAAAAAGTCCCAGTTTGTTTTTTAATAAAGCGCCCCCCTTTTCCAGCCTCAACGTTTTTGTTTGTTTTTTTTGTTAATAAAAAAAAAATGGGGTGTTTCTTTTAATATAAATTAGAAAAAAGAAGATAAAACCATAAAATCCTTGTTCCGCCCATGAAACAGTTGTTCCCCCCCCCCGTGTTACGAATCATACCAGTGGGTGAAACTAATTGCCTTATTGCCCGCCACCGGGGGACCCCGGGAAGAACACGAGGCCAAAAGTGTTTTTGAAAAAAACAAATTCTAATTTTTTAGAATTAAACCGGAAAACCAGGGGGCGGGGGGCCCGGGGCCCGGATAAACAACTAAAACAATTGCCTCTAAATTTTAGCCGGTGGGGAATAAAATCCACGTTTTTTTTTCCCCCAAATTGAAATTCTACAAATTTGTAACAACTCGTTACCTCCCTTTCATCCTGGTCTATAATGGGTAATTTGTTGGGAGACCACTCCCTTAAATACTAAATTTTTTTTTTTTGGTTTTGTTTTATACCCTGAAAAATGGCCCCCCCTTGAAGTTTTACTGGGCATTTTTTCCCAACTTTAAATTTTAGAACCGGATAAAAAATAATTTTTAAAAATTTGGGTTTTTTTTTTCAAACCGCGGGGGGGGGGGGTGGCCTTATTTTTTTCCGGCCCGTGTTTTTGACATAGCCCGAGGAAACGCATAGTTTTTTATATTAAGGGGGCATGGTTTTGGAGCGGGGCCCCGTGGGGGCCCTTTAACCCACATGTAATTGAATGGTGCTATAAAATTGGCGGGGGGGGGTTTTGTAAACATAGGTGGCCCCCGTGGTTTTGTGAAAGGAACTTAATGGTCCCACGAAACATTATGGGAAAGAAATTTCTTTTGTTTTTTTTTCCCCTGGTTCAACAAAATTTTAAACCTTTAAAGTATGCTATGTCCCCCCCAAATGAATCAATTTTAAAGTCCCATTTTTTAAGTGCCCAAATTGAAAGGAAAGCACTTCCCCAAAATAATAAGTTTTTTAACTAAGGTAGAAAAAAAAAAACCACCAAAGAGGGTTAAAATCATAAAAAAACCCCAAAACAAGGAAGGCTGAAGGGATGGTTTTTGAAGGATGGCAGACGACGTTTAAGACCCCTGAAAAAAATTGTGGCCGAACATGGGCGACCTTGAAAACATTGGGGCCAATGTTTTGTTTTCAAGATGCGGCCCCCCCCCATCCTAGCCCCTGTTTATACTATTGTTAAAAATTCCAAAGGAAACCTTGAATAATAACGAATTTTTTTGGCTGAGAGGATAGGAAAAAACACCAAAAGGGTTATAAAAATAAACCAAACAGGGAAACAAGCGAGTGGGTAAGGAATTTGGGGGGGAAGTGGGGTATTAAGAAAGGGACGGGAATCCTTGCCGAAACAGACGAAAAACTTGGGGTGACGTAGAAAAAAAAAATTTTAAAGCTAAAGCTTTTTCACAAAACTACATATGGTCCCCTTGGGGAAACCAACCGGGGGGGGTTTGAGTACCCCCCCCCCCTTTATCCTCTTGAAAATTCCAAAACCCAAAACAAAACCGAAAGTAAAAAGGAGGACCACGAGGGAATAATCTGGATTTTTTTCTCTTCTCCTCCTCTGCCCCTTTAGTCCCCCCCCTGGGAACGGTGTGGAAATTTATGTGTATTTTTTTTGTCTCCCGTTGGGATCGTAAATTAGTCCCCCCCCCTGGGAAAACAGGGGCCAGGGGCAGAAAATTCAAGCTTTTGTCCGTTTGTTGTGTTGCGTAACCAGTAAGTGGGTGAACCAACAGTTATAGTAAGACCACGCTCGATTTGTTTGTTTTTTTTTCTGTACTTGAATATTCCAGCCCCCCTTAGGAAACAATTTAGATACCCGGGAGTCCCCCCCCGCACATGAACTGAAAACCACGGCCCCGGGGCAAAAAAAAGAAGTAGAAGAATTCCGTAAAATCCTCTTTGTTAATAAGGAGTTTCCCCCCCCCCCCCCAAAAAATTGTAAAGGACCTCTAAAAAAAACAGAGAGACCGTTTTTTTGGGGGTTTTGGGCAAAAGCGAGGGCCAATTTTTTTAACTAAAAAACAAGAAAAAATAATTTAAAAAAAAATCAGTCCCCCCCCCCCCCCCCCCTTCCCAAGGTGGGTTGGGGGGGGGGGGGTTGAATGTTTTTCCTCTTCAAAGCCCTTATACCCAGTCCACCCCCCCCGACAAGTTCCTCCTGAGCGGACCACTCTCCGTAAGCGGACAGCTTTCTACTTCACGGCAGGGTGCCCAAAACCTTGAGGCAGGATAAATTGAAACCCTAGTGGTGTTGGGGTGGAACCATGTCCAAAGAATGAAAAAAGTTTATGTAAACCAGTCAAAAACTCTTTCTAAGTGGTGGCTTGAAATTGGGGCCCCTTAAATGAAACCAGAATTTTTTTACAAAAATGTGAAAAATTCAAGATGTTTTAACTCCGGTGTTTTGAAAACTTAAGGCCGATCCTTAGGGAGTTGAAAAAAAAAAGGGTTTTTTAACGTTGCCCAAAACCCAGCACCCATTGTTTCCACACGTTTTTTGTTGGACATCTATCCCTTTTTTTTATGGGAGACCGTTATGCCCTTGTGAAACATGCCCCCTCCTCTTACTGGGGGGAACAAAAGGGGACGAAAAAAAGAAACCGGAAATCGTTTTTCCACGTTTTTTCTTATTGCCTTATTAATAGGGGGGGGTTAGAACCAGGGCGACCATAGTGTTTTTTTGGGAGGGAACTATGGGGGGAGGCAAGGTTGGAAAAAAAACCCTCGGAAATAATACGATGCCTTTTTTTATAAAAAACCAGTGTTTTTTTTTTACAAAACCTCAGAATTTTCAAAACAAATGTTTTAAAATTGTTCGGTTTAGTTTTTTTGTTCCCATACGCGACTGAAAAATTATGGAAAACTTCCATAATGCGGATTGTAAATAAAATTGGGGCCCTGCCGGAATACCAGGGGGGGGGGGCCGACTTCCCCCATAGGCGCGGCCCGGCCTTGCCAAAGCGGGTCCCCCCCCACCCCCCCCCCCGCGAGAAAAAGGTAAACCCTTTTTTCTCGGCGGGGGACGCCTGGCAAGCCGGGCTGGCGTGGCTGAAATTGGAAGTTTCGGCCTGGTAATTCCGCAGGCGTGAATGTAATAAAAACCTGGGCCCCGCTAAAACCCCCCATCTATAGAACACGAAAGGCAAAAATGTTTTTTCCTTATTTATAAATTAATTGAACAATTAAGCAAAGTAACAAAAACTGAACTTGAGAAGAAAAAAAAGGGTCCCCCCCTTTGAAACCTTCCCTTTTGACAAAACAGTTGCCCCCTATATGGAAAAAAAAGAGGAAATTTACAGGAGATTTGTAAATTTGAAGCCTAACAAGGAAAGTCCCACCCCTTTTTTTTTTTTTTTTTTAATCTGAAAACGCCACGAATTTTTGGGTACTTGGAAAAAAAAAAAAAAAAGTTATGGTAATTATTTCCCGTGGGCGAAACACCCTTTTTTTTTTATGAATTCTTGAAGCTTTCCGCGGGTTTTTTTTTTCCCCTTTTTCAACGATTTTTTCTGGAATTTTCCCCCCCTTTGCTAGGCAGGAAAAACATTTTTTCTAACTTGGAGGTTTTTTCCTTAGGTTTTTTTTGTTAGGTTTTCTGGATGGTTTTTTCACGCCGAAGTCCCATCCCGCAAATTTTTAAATTTGAAATTTATTAAAACTCCCCAGTTCCCCCCAAGGTACCTATGGAATTTTTTTTTTCAAGGAAATCGCTGTTTCCCCCCTCCGCCCCCGGGTTCGTGGAGGAACTGGGTTTTTAAAAATGCAACCCGGTCAAAGTTGGGTGGGTGTGGGGTGTTTTTTGGGCCGCAAAATTTATTAATATTCCCGGTCGATCTTCCCGTAAAAAATCCACGGCATCCCCACCCCTTCCCCGGGATTTTTTTAATTTCCGCCTAATTTCAACCCACCTTTTTGTGACAATTAACCGGGGGGGCGGCGTCCCCCCCCCATCAAGAGAACACGGTGTTTTTTTGTTTTTTTCAACACGAAAAAACCGTTTGTGGTTCACTAAATTTACGTTGTCCTTGTTTTTTAATAAAAAGCGGTTTTTTTTTTTCTACCCTTGATTTGTTCGTTATTCCTGCTGTAAGTGTGTTGCATCTTTATTGCAATCCCGTGTTGAAAGAAATCAATAGTTAAAAATAATGAATGACGGCCTATGACCTCCGCTTGTTCGGCTCCGGTATATATCCTTAGCGCTCATTAAAATTACCATCCGCCTTTAGATTAAATGTTGAGTGTGTTATAGTTAATTTCTTGGAGGCGGTTTTCGGCGGCGTGGCTTTCAACAATCCTTACAGCACGCAAGCGTGTTTCCTTCGCGTTCAACCACTTTTAAAGCATTTCCTTGAATTAGCTGTCAGCCTTTAGGTTTTGACAACCAGAACCTTACAGACGAGAACCGCAGGAGTTTTTTATGTTAACATTGGCCTCTCGTGTGTGTTGGAACTTAACTGTGGAAATTTTGGTAGAGTGCCGTTAACCGAATTCGGCAAAAAATGAAAATCCCTTATGATGAATTGCCCGCTTTTTTGGTGGTATAAACGCAAAGAGATAGGGGGTCTATATATTTTTTAAACGGGGGTTTTTGCCTTTTTTTTTTTTTCCAATAATCGGACCCTTTGCGCGTTGACAATGGAAAACAAAGCCTAAAGAGCAGGGCAACGTGGGTTTGGGCAATTTAAAAAGATAATTGGGACGTGTGGGAAAAAAATAAGCCGGGGTAGGTTTTTGTTTTGTTTTTGGTTTTTCACAGGAAAAAGTTTAAAAGTTTTATTGGGGAATGAACTTCGGGATCAAAGTGGGGGTTTTTTTTCCGTGCGGTTTCCCCCCCCCCCCGTCTCGAAAATTTAAAACTACCCCCCCGGCGGGTGTGCGTGGAGGAAGCCGGATTTTTTTCGGCAAAATTTCCAAGTGGGCTTTAATCCCCACGCTTAATATTTTTTTAGGCGATTGCCCCCTTCACATTTACAGTTTTTAAAAAATGATTCCCTTAAAAAGTAGAATAAAATCTCTAAATTGTAAATGTTTTTTCAAAAATGCATTGGAAGCAGAAAGAAAACTACCACGATGTAAAAAATGGGAAGGGAAAGGCTGTTGCCACAGGGGGGAAAAAGTAAGTAACCAGATGATCAGATCGTCCCCCCCCAAAAGATTTTTCGAAAAATCTGGCAGCAAAGATTTTGTTCCCCCGGAATTTTTTAAACACTTTCTTTATGTTCCCCAAGGATTAGTCCTTTTTCCCCCGGTTTGTTCCCCCAATTCCCCCCCCTTGGTTATCCCCCAGACTTCGCGGCCCCTTTATGGGAAAAAGCTTTCACATGGTTGGTTTGGCAAACGCCAAGTCAATCTTTAAGCGTTTTTTTCATGGTTCCCCTCAAAATACTTTATCAAATACCCGGGTAAAAGCTGTGCTATTTTTTTAGGACCAACCCCCTATCTCTTAAATAACCCCCCCTATATAATAACCCCCCCCCACTTGGTTTGGAAGTTCCAGAATTTTTTCTGGTAAAAAAATAAGCCCACCCTCTCTATTTAAGGGCCCCCCCCCCCCCCCCCCCCCCCCCCCCCCTTCCGTGAGGCTGATGTAAATGACTTTTCAGCAATATTTTCTGGCGTTTTAGTCACTTTGTTTATTGAAACGTGGTCTTAATTTCCAGAACTATCGTCGAGTTTAGGGTATAAATGAATCGTTTTCCTTTGTAAGGCGGTCATACATAACCCATTTCTTGTTCTGTTTTAGTTTAGTGGTGTAATAGTAAAGTTTGAAAAAAATTAAAATTTGAAATGAAATGATTTGAAATAAGCCCCCCCCCCCCTCTCTAATAAGCCCCATAAGCCCCGCGGGGCTTAATAGAGCTTTTACGGTAGGTAAAGAGGCGAATTTTAATACAAAGTCAAGTTATGAAACTTGGAGTCATTTAGTCCATTTAATGTTAACGTGTACTTTTCTAGAAATGCCGAGATTCGTAAGTTAGCGTTCAGGTTGGTAGACCTAAACAGAAGCATATAACCCTTCTGACCAAATTAAAGACAGAGTAATAAACCGATGAGAACTCAAAGCAAATACACGTAACCCGGCGCCAAGCGCGGGAAAACGCGTGCGACCCAGTCGCGATTGGTTTTGGTTTTGCATCTGATTGGTTGAGTAGGTGGCGCGAGCAAAAACCAAAGCAATTCAGCGATTACTTTCGACACTCAATTGAAAGCCGCGCGCCCCAATCCCCCTGTTACAGTCAAAGGTCTCTGAGCGGACACTCATGGCCGCTCTACTCATGGCCGCCTTGATAAAACCCCCTTTTGAAACTCTAGCTCATACAAACTCTGTATTTACACATTCCCGTATTAAAGCGGCCAGCTCCAGTTGCGGGCACTTTTTCTGCTTCCCAAGCCGGGATGTCCCGCTTACGGGAGCTTCAACTGTATTAGTGAGCCTCGCTATAGGAACGCGTTTTTCTGTTCCATCCCCTCCCCTCTCCTGTGGAGGGTCAGAAGCGACATGTGTAATCACAGGTCACTCTTTGATGCAATGTTTTTTTTTTGCTGTGAATTTCAGGCATGTGGTTTTGATGACGCTTCCCGTTAACGGAGGACCACTTTACCTTTACTGGAGCATACAGAGGTAGGAATCATATGCTCAAGATAACAACACCGTTTAAACTACTGTGGAAAACCGCAAATAATCCGACAAGAATCTGGTCATATTGACTGGCTGGCTAAACGTAAATTGGACCTGATTATTTAAAAGAACAACGTTAAAGGCTTGAAAATAAGCAAGGAGCATTTTGGAGGTAATCTGGAATCTCCTGCATATCACTACTCTCTCATACAATATAACTTGGCTAATTCAACCCTTTCACTCCCAGAGGTCAATCCTTGAGTCAATAAATGTGGTTGTACCTTTTGAGTCTGTGGATGAAATCCCTAGTGTGTGACCATTCAAATGAAAGCTATTGAAGCAGTACTTTCGAGTGGTGCTGTTTGTTTTTGACAAATTTGTAAAACGAAATTCAAGATTTTTATCTCAGTTTTGAACTTAGCACTCACTGGGAGTGAAAGGGTTAACACGCCCTCTTGTTTCCCCCCATCCTTGCCCAGGTCGTCTTTTCCAGTGCACAGACGTACGAACTGATGCATTGTCTAGAGGAAATAAGGGCTCTCGTTTCAGAACCAAGGAGTACCTGGAACATCCCTGAGAAGGAGCCTGCAGAGGAGGCCTTTATTAAGATCCCTGACGCAAGACCCTGAATGAAGTCAACTAAGAGCACAAAGGTGATTAGTTTATCTTATTTTATGAATTGCTTCTTCTTTTATTTTATCTTTCGTGATTTTTCCAACCTACAGGCACGGCTGCTCTTCTACAATGTACTGTTTGCTTTTGATTTCTCATTCTTGCCACTTAGCAGCACAATAAAACCTTAAATGGAGTTTTGCGTTACGGTTTGCGTAAATTTTTCAAGTTGGCCATTCGCAATCCGTCTATATATCTTCTCCATCCTAAACCATCCTTGTTCTTTTTCTGTTTGCTTGTTACTTCCATGGTGTTTCTCTACCTAGTCAACTATTATTTTTCGGTTTCCCTCCATTTTTGAAAGTTATTTTGTACATCACAAAAATGATTTTTTTCTATCTTGACATTGCAGTGACTCCTCCTTTCCTTTCATTATCTTATCGCCTTGTATTGTTGCATTAGCCTCATTCCAGGCTTTTTCAGCTCCTCGTGACCCGCGCGAAGTGCGGTAGAGCGCTGGACTTGAAATCCGGTGGTCCCGGGTTCAAGTCCTTCACGCACACCACTAGGTGGTGCTGTTCTCGGTTGTTCGCCAATCCTCCTAACCTGTCATCACCTGTTACCACCTTCCAATAGTTCTTCTTTCATCGTTTTAAGTCGGTTGTGTTTTGGTTTAACGTTCCCATTTGTTGATCGTTTGTACCTGACGGCTCAAAGTGTTTCGCAGCTGTTACACACCGACATTTCAGATATGATAACAATTTAAATGGGATATCAAAGGTTGGTTTTCACTAGCGACATAAGCATAAGGGCAAAGGCAGCATTGAAGAAGAATGAACACACTTGTTCTTCTTATGGGCCTTTTTCACAGCCCGCCATGTTGGTAAAAACAATAGCTTTTTTATTCCCCAAGGTCCCCCAAGCCTCGCATTCAGACGTTTCAAAACGAGTTTACAACGTGGTTTCAGATGCGGAAACAAAGCACAAACTGTCCGCTCTTTCTTATCCGCTTATGCTTATGTCACTGCTGTCCTCGCTAGCTACGTCGTTGAAGTGCGTTTTTTGGCTGTCATGTTGGTGTGCCAATTAAAGTGATACAACTTGACGGAAGTTTCCTAATTTTCCAAATATCTTGGCTATGAAGAATTCCGCGCTGTCGAGTTGTGGGGCAAATTGTTTCTTAACCTGAGAAAACAAACATCTTTCATCGCGCGATTATTCCGTCCATCTCTCTCGCGGGGGGGGGGGGGGGTGGGGGGGGGGGGGGGGGGGGGGGGGGGGGGGGGTGGGGGGGATAGACGAAGTGAGCGCGCGTCGACCTAATTATTCCTTTCTTCCAAGCAAGCAAACAAGACTCGATACAGATCCGAACGATCAGTAAGTCGAGCGAAAATACTTGTCATAACAACTTCTATGCTGTATCCTTGTTTATTTCTTCAAGTCAAGCTTTGTAGCTGCATGGCTATGTAAGTTTCTTGTGCTTAGATCAATATTGTAAATCCATTGATAGTGACAACGAACGAGAAATACCAAAATACGCGGGAATTCCTTCATTTTTTTCAGACCTTAGTTTGGGAGAATTTAGTTAAATGTCTGAACAATTTGGCGATCATTTCTTTAATTCTCATGACTCGAAAATAAATGCTGATTTTGAGGCTTTCTTCAGTTTGAAGGTGATTTTGCACTTCGCAAAAATGACTTAAAATATCGTGACAGAGCTCCCTTAAACGTTCACCATATTCGTTGCAGATGTTTTTTAATTTGTTTAGCATACTGCGCTGTGTGAGCGCTTTTTATCCGAAATGAAAAAATGTATAATCCTTTAAATTGTCGACGACGGGGGAAATCGCCGTAGGAAAATTGTTTTCAAATTCGCGTGTGGCTTTTCTTACTGGGTGTGTGGCTTTAAAACAAAAACATGTCTCCTTGCCAATGCCCCATAGCTGGATGTTTATTCAGTTTCCGTGCATTTAGCGTCCTCTACGTGCTGTAGATATATTATTACCCTCGATATTGGTTCGTTCATTACAAACATGTTGCCTTGGGCGATTTTTCGTCAGCTGTGTCGCCTCAATTGGGCCGGGGAGAGAAATTCCATCGTATGTAAAAAAAAAAAAAAAGATGTGATGAAGAACTTTCTTTCCTGTAATTTCCGATCACGTTTTTTCAGTTTTCGCCGATTTAGTTTCCACTTGCTGAAAGATTGTAAAATTAAAATTAGCCATAAAAGTAAAGAACACAACAATAATTGACTTGATGCTTGCTTCCGCGGGAGTGAAAGGCTCGTAAGACCAGTTCTTTTCAAAATAAAAACGTTTTCCGCTTTGGCGAAGAAGACCTGCGTCTTTCTACAGGTGACAGCTTATATTTCAACACCGCATCGAAAGCTTTGGAGACCGCTACCATTGAAAACATTTAATTTATTGTGCAGAAAACCCTTTCAAGACTTCTCCTCCTCGTGAAACCTTTTGAAGAATTTTTTCTAAAGAAACCTTCAGTCTAAACTTCATATATATGAGGAAACCATACATTTAATAATTTCTGCAAATAAATTATTTTAAATGAAGATTCCTTCAAAGGAAACCTTTCAAAAACTACTACAAGGAAACCATTTAAAGTCTCATGTGGAAACCCTTCAAAAACGTCTATAAGGAAGCCATTCGAAAACTTCTATAAGGAAGCCATTCGAAAACGTCTATAAGGAAGCCATTCGAAAACTCCTATAAGGAAGCCATTCAAAACCATTCAAAGACTAAGGAACCCATTCAAAAACACTTCTAAGGAAACCTTTTGAAAACTTTGTTTAAGGAAATCTTTCAATATCATCTCCTGAGGGTATCTTTTTAATGACAGCAATCTCACTGAACTTGATTGAAATTTGAAAGCCATGTTTACGTCGTAAAGGCAATGTTTTTTTTCCTTTCTGGTTTAGCGTCAGGTGTGAAATTGATCACCAGCTTTGCCGAGTGTCCTTCAAAGAAGCCGCCATCCTTAAAACAGAAAATAAATGTTTGATGTGTACATAGTTATTTCGCAGCAAGCCGAGAGGCGGTTTTGTTCACAGTAAAGGAAGGCGCTGTGTCGTAAACGGTCACCGACCTAAACAAGCTACTGCCGCCCTCTGTTTCAAAATAAGCGCCCCGCCTCGGAGTCTTTAGAAACTTATTGTGCACTAGAGTAGTAAAAAATCAAATTAGTGGTCGTATTATATTCCCGCGGCCACATGTGCTGTGGCAATTCTGGCAATTACTGTTGAGTCTTGTCGGAGTTTTCTTTGATGAATTATTGAGTTGGGTTCCCCGCTGTATAGACCTCACTGACTGTTTGTTTCGCACGTGCTTGCGAAGCGGAACACGAACTGCTATCCTCGGCGTCCTCAGTAAATGGAGGAAACCAACTTAAAAAGCTACCAATTTATAATATAGTTTTAAAACTAGCAGCAAACGTGTTTGAAGTTCAAACTATGTGAAACTTGAAGGCATATGGAAACTCTTGCTACAAACAAACAATTGGAAATACAGTTTCCATACAAAAAATTGAGAAAAAAAAAATTACTTTTTAGAACTGCGGGAAATTGTGTGTTTAATAACTTTTGATTAAAAATGGACGGTTTCCTTTTGAAGCCTTTTTTGGCCGCTATTTTGACTCGCTGTTTGTGTATTTTGACCTATCTGTTTCCATCCTGCCTTAGTGTTTCTTTCGTTCTTTTCTTCTCGAAAGAATTTCACTGTTTATGATTCTGAAGACGGGAGACTGGATGTTTACATCAACACTTAACACCAATATCAAATCTTTGTAGTTCCATTGTCGGTGCGCCCTTGCAAAAATTTGTTTCTAATTACTCTCAATCTCTTTGATCAGACGAAAATATTCAAACTAAAAACTCGTGTTTTGTCTCGTAAAGAGACATATTACCCATGCTAAGATTTTTCATAATTTTGCTGAAAAAATTGATCGTGATTTGGCGGTTTGTCTGTTCAATGTCTGGTGGGGTTCGAACGAAAAGGTTTGTTTTCTTTGTGGTTTAGATCGCAAATGGAAACAAAATCCACAGGAACTATGGATTTACAGTTGACTCTAACTCGAACCCTTGATAACTCGAACCTTCCGCTAACTCGAAGCAAATTCGTTTTCCCCTCAGGCCATTTTTTCACTAATTTTACCCTCGAAAACTCGAACTCCCGATAACTGGAACGTTTTTCAAATTCCCTTGAAGGTTCGAGTCATTGGAAGTCGACTGTACAATGGAACCCCGATTTCTCGAACCCTCGATTTCTCAAAAGCCCCAATAACTCGAACCAAAAGTCGTTTCCCTTGGACTTGTTTCACTGTTACCTCCGATATTTCGAACTTCCCGATTTCTCGAACCAATTTCCGTTTCCCGTGGAGGTTCGAGAAATCGAAATTCCACTGCACTGGTGTATTTACAAGTATAAACTGTTAGGTTACGTGTTTGGTTTTTGTCATGTCAGCCATTTTGTTCCATAAAATACGACTAGTGTACTCAGTTTTGATGAAACGTTCCAGAAGCAATCATCGGAAGCACTTTCAAAGTCCGTCGGCCTCTTTGTTATTCTTGCGCGAACTTTCTTTTGCCGTTGTTTATCTTGCTTGTTGTGTGTTTTGAAACGGACATCAAGGTTTAGTCTGGGCTTATCGAAAGGCCAACGGTGATGACTTATCACCAACCCGGGGGAGGGGGGGGGGGGGGTACTCCATCTCAAAAAATTTTGGTGACTGTGACTTCAGCTACCTAGGAATGGGTTCCGTTTGCGTAAACATTTGAGAAGGGCTTCAAATTGGCCGATGTTAATGGCAAAAAATAGTTTCGTCCAGTACACAAAACATACCCTATTTCAGACCAAAACGGCTCAAAAACCATACCCTTTGGCGCCGCACATACCTATATAGTTTATATAAGGGAGTACCCCCCCGGGTCACCAACATTATCAAGCCGATCAAAAGAAGCCGGTAAGGGACTCGTTGTCGTGTCACGGTATCGTGGCACGTGCAGCCGCTGAGTGGCAAACATTCCTCCACTCTGCAGCTCTTTGCAGTTTCATCCTCAAAATGTTCAAACCAGGTCTGAAACGAGAAGAAAAGCTGGTGAGAATTAAATACCTCAAGCAATGGATATCGGTTGGAAATTAACTCGGCGAGATCTCGTGGTCTCAAAGGTATGTTAAGTTTGCGGCTTGTTTATCGTTGTAGTTTTGATATGAGCGATAAAAAAAAACCGACCCGTGATTACACTGATACCATCGTCCGCAATATATCGCGTGCCACTTGTGTTAATTTGCTCCCTTGGGAATCAACAAGGAATCGAAAAACCCTTTGCGCCACGCCAGGGTCTGGAAACGAGGCTTCAAACAGAACTTCCAAACAAGACTCCCTCTTCGCGATGCATTTTTGGAGGATAGTAGAGAAAACGAACCAAGCTGTCCACCTTTCTTGTCGCCGCAATGTTTTGACACTTCAATATTGCTATTTGCGGTGAGCTGATACTTTAGGAATCCTTCTCCGCCGGTTCTCAATATTTCAAGTGATAGTTTTTGTTTTTTCAGTGTCTCTGTTAGTGTACAGTCGTGTCAGTAAACATGTGTAAACGCATTGCTCTGGTGTCTGGAGTACAAATAGTCTTCCAACCGGAAACGCGGCTGGATTAATCAGGCTAAGCTTGTAATAAATTCTGTTACATGATGTTTCTCGGCATGCCTGCAGAGCTCGGATTCTTTTCGGAGCTATTTTCGTTGCACCCTACTTGTATCGAATATCGAACATCCAATATATTCTTCAGTCTGCCGGCGAGTAAGTACCGCGTAACAACGTCTGGTATATCAGCGCCAAATTCAATATTGATCTTTCGGATTTATTTTCGGTCACGAATGTTTCGGTTAAAAAAAAAAATAGTTTGCGTGTTATTTTTTTTTAACCTCTTGACTAAATATTTTCCTCGCAATTCAAAAGCTTTCAAAGCAAGAAAGCCGGACATACACTCTTTATTTTGTAAAGAATGTTGAGGCTGAAAAAGGGCTACAACTTAAGGAGCTACGTCACGGATGGGGCATCTTGAAAAAATTAGCCATCGCCATTCGCAATCCGTCTTAATCTTCTCCATCCTCAACCATCCTTGTTCCTGTTTGGTTTATTATTACCTCTTTGGTGTTTTTCTACCTTAGTAAACTATTATTTTGAAGCTTTCTTCAGTTTGAAGGTGATTTTGCACTTCGCAAAAATTACTTAAAATATCGCTCTCTAAGAACATAACTCAGGCTGAAATTTAGTAAAGAACATTTTGCCCCACCAATGAACAGTGTAAAGAAACTATCATAGAATGTAACAGTTTGGTCTGAGCAGTGGCATAGTCCAACTGAAATCCAACATGGTCGAATACAATAGCAATATATCGTAACATGAACAATGTAGTTTTTTGCCGTATCGAAATGTGCGCTTCTTTTTCATTCAAAATAGCAAAATTATACATGTATAGCAATTATAAAATTTCTAGAATTTAAAACATGTAACTTAAGTACATTTCAAGAACGTTCTCAAACTCAAATCGCCCATGTTGTTTTTTTCACAATCAGTTGGAGTGCAATATTTTTTTTTTCAACCTTCAAAGCTTTGCAAGATTTTTTTTTTAGCCAAATTATCTCATCGGTTGTCCATGCAGGATATTTTTTTCTGGTTCTTTTATAATGTAGGATTTTTTTCTGCCTTTTTCATTTTTGGACCCCCTCCCCCTTCCTTCACTTTTCTAATGGTGCGTCCCATACTTCATCGTCTGCATGCTATGCAGGCTTACATCTCATACCACTCCAACTTTCATGTCGAAATGTCGAATGGTCATCAAAGCTTTGACTCAATCTCAAAGAATAAACGTTTTCGCTGCCAACTGCCCCGGTTTGTATGCTTTCGAACTTGGAAATTGGCCAAGGTCTCTCAGTGTACAAGGTGTGGTTAATATACAACATAATGGAGGTGTAATTTAGCTGTGTACATTGCAGTTATTAAGCCTCCTTCACACCAAATAGATTGGAAATCAGTAACAGAAAAAGTAGGCGCCCGAATTTCACAGTTAGCTTTGATGTGTACGCGGTATTTGTTTCAAAGGAGTTGTGTGAACTCGTGTCTGCGGTCAAACGGAGCTATGTCACAATGAATAAGTCATATTTGCGACGTATTTCCTTGAAAGCCTCAAAATAATGGTTGAGTAAGGTAAGAAAAGGCAATATTTGTCATTTTCGAGTACTGTTCTACAAGGTTTCCTAGTAGGTTTCCTACACGTCGGTCTCTCGTTTTCAAGTTTGTCCATATTGTAATCCATTTCCATCCTTGCCATCCTCACTTCCGGGTTCGTGTCATTTGTTGAGTACTGTTCTACAAAATCAAACCCTTATTGCAAGGTTTTCTATGATTAAAATATGTTTTTGAGATTCTCGAAATCCAGCTATAAAATTAGATGACATTGCTTGTTCTTAGAACATGATCATTGAGTAGCTGGGGATCTGGGATTAGTCAAAAGACGTTTTCGTGTACCCCCGCCTGCTAGATAAGTGTTTACTTTCGACTAGACTGCGGAAACCTGCAGACTTGCATGGCTTCTTTTTATGAGGCCGTGACCTCCACTTGGCGCGCTAAAGAGACGAGTATATCGAGGGTTCGGCGATAGAGTCGTTTAGAGAGCCACTTCCCTGCATTTCCTGTGCCTGTGACGTGCAGTAGTTTGTTCTGCGACCCCGTCTAAGGTGCGAATATCAGCCTAGTGCGTTAGTACGTAAGCTATCCGTGTGTAATGTTCTCTGTACTTGAACTCCTGAACTCGTGAATCTACGTTGTTTTGTTCGGGTTCCACTTGCACTGTATTCTTTAAAGGAGCCATATCACGGTGTGTTCATCTTTCAAGTTCGCCGTTCGCAATCCGTCTTAATCTTCTCCATCTTTAACCATCCTTGTTCCTGTTTGGTTTTTTATTACCTCTGGTGTTTTTGTACCTCAATAAACAATTATCTTTAGGTTTCTTTCAATTTGAACGGGCTCTCACATTGCCTCTCTTCACTGACCCAGGAGTATAAATTGCCATTGGTACTGCATAATTCTAAGGGTAACCTGACAAAATCAGTGCTGGGGAGGCAACCTGCGATGGACTAGCATCCCATCCAAGGTATACTACTACTACTCCTTCGCTTGCTTAAGGCGACGGACCCACCAGACAGCTCTCTCCTCCATTAGCGTGGCTAGCTCGCTTGTAGTCTCTGCCCCAGCATTTTCCATCAAGGTCTTAACCATAGTTTTAGCTGGCTGCCCTGGGTCCATCCTAACATGAATGGGCTCCCATAGGATCACCTTGTTGGCAGGGAGCTCCGGTTGCCGATAGCAGCATTACTCGTAGTAGCTTTATGCTACGGAAACCGGAGTGGTGAGACTGGTGAGCCATGCAACGCTCGCTGGAAAAGAAATTCAGTTACTATATCTTCTCGACGTCTCACATGAACCTTTTTTTTTTTTTTGCAGGCACAAGAGGAAGAGGAGAGAGATAAGATCGACCTGATCCGCTTGGCTCTGGCGCGCAACTTGTCAAGAACTATTTTATGAAGCTGACGTTTGACCAAAGATGAATTCTGAGAAGGCGCCGGGCAAGCGTTTTGGAGAAACAGTGACGACGTGAAAGCAAAGAGCAGGTTTTTCTCACCACTAGCAAATAAATCTGTGTGGCTCGCCAAGTGTGCGAGGCACACTTGAAAAACTTCGCGAGATTTCTTGAAAAACAACAAGAAGAGGAGAGTGTTCTTCCAACCTCTGCTGATACGGATAAAAATGTAGGAATGACGCTCGTGTATATTTTGTATTTAGGTTTGTATTGTTTTAATAGAATAAACGACATGCATTTGTGACATTTTGTACTCATTGTTTTTTGTACAGGACTTATAAACTCGTCCACGCACAATTTTTAGAAATATAATGCTATTTTCCCGCTTTATAGAACTCGTTCTCTGTCACTTAATATACACCGCCTTGCAATAACTCAATTTAACCCTTTCACTTCCAAGAGTGCTAAGGTTCAAAACTGAGGGAAAAATCTTGAATTTCATTTTGCAACATTGTCAAAAACAAACAGCACCGCATGAAAGTACTACTCAATAGCTTTCATTTGAATGGTCACACACTAGGGTTTTATCCACAGACTCAAAAGGTACAACCACCTTGTACAGCATAATAAACAGTACCACATGAAAGTACTAATCAATAGCTTTCATTTAATGGTCACACACACTAGGGTTTTTATCCACAGCAGTAGACTTTCTGTCGCTTCCCTTGTAAAATTTTCTCCGTCCTGTTTTTCACCAGTTTCATTCCGGACAGCTTTGCACAGGTCAACCAACAAACGCGGTAGACTGGAAGCCCAGCACACAAAACATGGTCCGGAATTCTTATTTTGCGCACTGAAAACATTTCCAAAAAATACTATTTTCCGCGAGGAAAGGAAATTTGCGAGAGATTCAACTGAAGCACTCGTTTTCTCGAATCGACTTCACTAGATTCGACATTTGTTTTTCGTCACTCCCGCCTCGGAATAGCCCTGCTAATTTGGCGGGAGGTGAAAATCATTGTATTTAACCAAAGAGTTTAATAAAGCTTGTTGTTGTTGTTTGTTTCTGTTAAAAAATTTGGGTGAAAGGAAAGCCAAAGGAAAATATGTACACTCTCCATGTATACAAAAATTGAAAATGACCATAATTTCTATTGATCGTCGGACCCACCTCGTGGAGAAGCTGGCGGAAGCACTTCACAATGTAAAAACACTTTAGCCTTTCTAAAGATGAACGATCTTATGGACTAGCAATAAGCTATACTTCAATTGTTACCCCTAAAACACAACATTCACCTCAACGTTTTCAGTTCCTGAAGGGCTTTTGTTTGGTTGAGGGATGAATTCAAAAGAATTTCATGACAACATTAGTCATTCATAACTGTTTCTTTTTATTGGAACATCCTACTCTAGACATTTAGGGATTAAACGTTGGACTCTGATCTAGATTTATTAGCTTACTATTCTGATTTTATGGTTATAAGGTTGATTGAACTTGTTGGGTCAGTACTATTATTTCCTTGGTCGTGGCAAAAGGTAACATTTACATGTGTGTTACCTTTCGTGTCGCACTTTAAAAGCAAAATTAGCACTTTTGTGAAAATGCATGGACGCGACTAAAGCTGTCACTTATATATTTTCTGTTTTACCTTTTAAGACCACACGTTCCATGAATTATGTTTCGAACTCTAGCGAGTGAAAGGCTTCGAACAAAAGAAAAATATTTTAACCCCAGCTTTGCACGTAAATTTCAATTCATGTTGCGTCGGTTTCAGGTAAATTCTTAATTGAGGTATGGACATTTTTGTCTTGTTATTTTCACATCTCTGAAAGGTGACCAATAGTTTTTTTCAACACTATGTTTGCTGTCTGTTAACGTTTTATACTTTGGTTCGAAACATGTTTATTTTTATTTCTGTTCCAGCTTGAGCGAGAAGACCGAAATTATATCATTGTTTTAAAATGTAAAGAAAATATGAAGAGTTACATAAACTAAAGGCTTTTAGTTGTAAACGAAGACATGCCTTGAAAAAAAACAACTGTTAAAAGTGTTATAAAGATTAAATTATTTGTTAAAACTCAAATTTTCAACGAAGTTGAAAAGTGTGTTCCTTTGCGCATACCGAATTAGGCGCCCACTTTTGATTGCGAGTCTTGTTCCTAATTATGATAATTATGTTATTGTAGGATCAGGTGGACCTCCAGTAATTATAACTAAAGATTCTTCTTATCAGCATTTCAAGCGCGGCCGATCGGAAAAGAAAAGCTGCGAGTCGAGGGGCTTGTTTTGGGTGAAAACTGTTTAAACTTTCGGCGGTATGTTAAAAGGCAAATTTCAACGCAAAGCACTTAAAATGTGTCAGCAGTTTGCTTTGCGGTCGCTTATCACGTCTTAATGAGCTTGTGGCGGCAAAACCACTATCTGCTTTTGAATACAAAATAACCATTAGAACGAGAAGGTTTAAACTTTGGCTTTGAAGTTCAGTGATAAAGCTTGGCGTCTAAAACAACATGGACATCATGCCGATGAAATGAGCAAAATTCTAAACTATGCCTTAATTCGTCCGACTTGATTTTCCTTTTAAAAAAAAGTGTGTAAATATTTTATTTTTTCGAATTTATTTCTCGCTGTTTCCCGCGTCAATAATAGCTTTTAAATTAACTCGAGGTTTTAGGGGTTGTTTAAAGCAATTTTGTAATTAAATAGAAAATGACCGCGCCATTTTCCCGCTCTATAGAACTTGTTCTCTGTTGTAGCCGCTTTGCACTGCTTTGATATTCATTGTTTTAGCATTTCACATTAATGGACGTTTTGTCGCGTTCCCTTGTTTTAATCTTTCTTAAACCATTATTATTTATTTTTATATGCCTTAAGCGCCTTCATATGGATGTTTTAGTTAAAAGTTTCGGACTTTCTTTTCAAGTGTAGCCAGGTTTTAATTATGGTATCCACAAGCACCAGTTGTTATTAGTTTAAAAAGGTTATTTATTCCAAAGCAGCCGACATTTCAAATCGTTTTTCTAGCCTTAACCATTTCACTTCCAGAGTCAAACCTTGAGTCAATAAATGTGGTTGCACCTTTCGAGTCTGTGGGTGAAACCCTAGTGTGGGACCATTTGATTGAAAGCTATTGAGCAGTACTTTCATGTGGTGCTGTTTGTTTTTGACAATTTTTCAAAATGAAATTCAATATTTTTCCTCAGTTTTTGAACTTAGCACTCCTTGCTTGCAATTTAATGTTTTCGTACTAGGAAAAAAGTCTCCGTTTTTATCAGCACGGAAATGAGCGAACAAAAGATATACAAGGCCCCAACCCTTGCAGTCGGTCGAACAGCTTGCTTTGACATAGTCTAGACGATTTATCGATCACGGCCCAGTTTTGCTTCATCAAAATACACCGACTGCAATCATTTACAGCTATAAACGCAATTTATTTTCACGAGCCGGCTTTGTCAATAGGCAAGACTGCCGGGTGAGGATTAAAAAGTCATTTGGAGATAGCAGCGTTCGGTGGTGAATGTTCAAGTTTTTAGTAAACAATCGGCTTTAACCATCTGTTTAAATACTGAGGGAAGGGCGTTAGGCTTGGATAAATTCTAAATCGACCTATTCTGTCCCTAAATGACGATATTTCAGGAATAGCTTCAGGAACAGTTTCCAAGACACATGCGAAAAATTCATTATATTGAGTGGTAGTCGGGCATACCATTTTGAACGTGCGCTTCAGCTAATGGGATTTTAAAACAACTCTTTCGTAATCTTCGGCTGTCAGGATCAATTTTACCGTTCGATAACTTTGTCGGACTGCACGTCAGCCAATTAAAAACTCTCCCCACTCTTCTCAACTCAGAACCAACCCTGCTCATGGAGAACGCGTTTTGTGCTAGAATGGGTGAGTGCCACATTAATTTCCTTCGGTAATTTTCATATATTTTTTGATAAATTTATGATAAAAAGAGTATGAAAATGAAGCTTGTTGATAACTAAACGTGATTACTTGACATTTTTCCTTGTCCAAGGTTTCGTTATATTTGCCGAATATTTGTCTTACTTCATCTGTAAATATACTTAAAAAGTCATTAACAGCATTGAGCCAATTTTTATTTTACTTTATAACAAATTCTTTTGCCAATAAAAGGTGGCGTACCTCGGAATATTCGCGTTTGGGCTCAGTTTTGATTGGATATTTTGCTAAAAAAAATTTCAACTTTTTTTTCTTGATACCATTTAAAAAACCCACCATTTTTTGACCACATGTCTTTACAAAATGGTTGCTTAGTCAGTCAGAATGATTTTTTTTTAAGCATGCTTAAATATATCATTTGAAATTGAAAGCGATTATAATTATTTGAAAACGCTCCAGAAAAATGCAAAATTTCTCTATTATAAGCTGTCCATAAACTCATAATTATTTTGCGGTCCCTCAAAAATATTCAAATAATATTGAGTCCTTTGTGGAGTCAAGCTTTAGCCGATATAAAGAGTGCTCCATTTGACCTGGCTCTGGTTTCATTTCATTAAATTTTCATATAGAATTTCTAAAAGTATTGAATTTTCCATCTGTTTTTGTATGAAAGGCTGAAGCCATCTTTGGTCATTTTTTTCCCGCCCATCATTTTTGCGCTTTATTGTGGCGCGAGAGCGGCTTGCTCTGTGCGCTCTATGAGCTCATTAGTTTATGATTAGCCTTTAGAACCTCGGTTTCCCGACATAAGATTGTTTAGGGTTTAGATCGTAACGACCAGTTTGGATCTCAAATATTGTTTCACTTTTAGATGGGTTCTCGTCCATTTCATCTCGTAAGGGACCACCTCCTGAAGCCACTTATTTTTATAATTTTACCAATTCCCAGGATCGTCAGCTTAGATTAAACGCTCCAATTAAAACGACAGCATTTTCTTTCGTTAATTGGCCTCACTAAGCCAAAGTAATTTGTGGAAATAACCAAGAGACATGACAAGAAGTTGTTCACCCCGCACGTTTTTGTCGTGATAGCTTTTCTATTTCCGGTTTAAAACAACGCACTTCCGGTTTGAGCGCTCGGTTTGATTTCCGAGTTATTTTCCTCCTTTGCGCGATCGCCAAGCTTTGAGCCGTTTTTAATTTTCATCAAATGTAGAGTTTGCCTTTGTTAAATCGCTATTACTAACGGAAACAGACAAACCTTTGAGACTGTGAAACTACAAGAACATGCCGCCGCCCAGCCAATGCCATCTTCAATTTTTTTCGATTCAGTGAGTAATTGACACTTTGGCTATGAAAAGCGGCAAGTTCAAAGTATCCAAAATAGGCTCTCGTTATAACGTGAAAAATCTTAAGGTGGCTAATTGTGGATTTATAGCTCGAAACTTTTAATTCGTCGGAAACAAAAGTCGAAGTTGAAAGTCTCTCAGGCGCCGTGCGTGTACGGTTAATAATTTTCCTTTGGGTTGGTTTCGAATGTTTTAACTATACGACCTTTTATATCCGTGCCGCCTCGCGAAATTAAATAGTTTGCGTTGGTAAAATAACAGACAGGAAAACTAACACATTTACTTTCTGCCGTAAATTCAGTTTCCGCGCACGAAATCGCACGATTTTTAGCGGCGACTAAACTATTTTCTTTGCAAAAAGCGCTGGCAGGAGCATGATCCATTTCACTTCTAATTTTTATTTGCTGCGTGACTAGCAAAGAATTGCAATATCACAACGCACGTCAGGAAAAAATCACTTGGCAATCAAAAATTCCCAGCATGCTCATTTGAAAGTCGTTATTTTAAGACGGGTTTCTTTTACAGAATTTCTAAACAACACCGTGGTCGAAATATCATTTTTTCCGGGCGTATTTAATCGAACCAGCGCAAGTACGAAGGCGCAAATGTTTGGTTTGCGCGAGGCAAAAAATTCCTAACACCAGTACCCAGAGTGTCGAACGTGTAGAAACGCAAGAAAATAGATGATAAGGGAACATAACTTTTTCTCATCAAAAGAACCGGTGATAGATGAAAGGCACCGCCGAGGCGCTGGTGTTCCGTGAAATATTAAAATTTGTGTCCCCGCTCTCGAGATAAGTTCTGTCACAATGAGCGGTTTTCAGTTTCTGAGAAGTAAGGCAAGCAAATTCTAAGCGCTGTTTGTACACCTCTCCGTTATAATCAACTTTTTGCTCGTAAATTACTCCGGCAAACAGTCTCTAGCGACACAAAAAGGAACACGAAAGGACAAATAATTATTGCTGCCAACATTAAGTTTGAGATCTTTCTTGGTCCTTAACTTAATTTCAACTAAGCCGGGTGGAAAAAGGAGCCGCTTTCGCTCGCAAAGGACTACCATTGCAGAAAAATATTATCCCGTAATACGGCCAATAACGTGTTAAGTGAATTGCATGGGCCCGACACTTCATCAAATAAAAAATTTCATTAGCAGTTATTTTGAATAAGAATGCCGGAGATTTCAGAAAGCGGCCGGTAAAATAAGTGCCGAGAGACACAGAGGACTGTTTACCCTTATCACAAGGGTTAAGACGCAATGAAAAGCGCCCCAAACAAGCCTGTAGTTCGCTTGGAGGTGCCTCTACGATGTAGCCATTTTGAAAACTATGGCATGAATGCTGATTAAAAAATTACAAACAAATTTCCCCGCCAACCAAACAATCACCAGAACTCACTTGTCGAATTTGATTGACATTGATATCCTTTTGATTCGCCGCTCTTTGCTTATCCAAGATAGGTAATGAGAGCGTTTAATTCATTTTGTGGTTTAAGACGATTCGCCGCGCTAAATCCTCATTTAGCACGGAACACAATAGCTCAGAGAGAATATGCGGCCCAATCAGTCACCGAGATGGCCGTAAAAGAGCCGGTTTACTTCCAGATCGGTCCCAAGTCGTTGGGTTTTCAGTACCTCTCATTGCAAAGCAATCAGAAAAGATCCTACCAGCTGCACTTAATTAAAGCCATCGTCAACATGTGTGAAGTTGGCACAAAGCACGTGTTATCACCCGGGGCACCGATCCTCGCTCTCTGATTGGTGCGGTGTCCGGCCCCGTTGTGACGTTCTCTCCCGAGGGATTGATCGTTTGTGCGCCGCCTTTTGCTAAGCGGCATCGTTTGAAGTAGTTTTTGCAAGCCTACCGCACTTGAAAACACTTAGACGCAAATGCGGAGCGCTGTCGTGCACTACGAAGCTTTTCTCGCGCTAGAAACCTTTCAAGATCAATACACAGACGCCAGGATCGTCGATCGTGTGGCCATACTTTCGTTCAGGATTTTTCAGCGATCGGCTACAAAGCACATTTTGAGCAGTTCAACGGAGCGTCGCAAGTGATATATGTATTTGAATATTTGCTTTGGGGGCTCACCGCGGTGCACGTTTGATCTCTGCGAGGCATTCTCTTAGTAAGATCCGACGAACGAAAGCAGGTTGATAGCTCATCTCGGCTGAATGCGGTCTGCAGTTTTCAGCGATTCGTAGCCATGGATTTGGAGCAAACGCTTCCCAAAGGCTCTCGAAAGGTTTATTATGGTCATAGAGAATCACAACAGAAATCCACCACACGTGAAATATTACAGGCCGGATCAGCGGCGGAGTGCCCCACAACTATGCGACCCCCTCCAACCGGCGAAGATTCGAACGACACAGAGCGCTCCAAAGGAAATTTGGTGGCTTCTTTGAAGCCAGATTCGTTCCTTTCTAGTCCTCGAATGACGCCGAGAAGGTTTTCGAAGAAGGAATCGATCGCTATGCGAGGTTATTCGGGACTGGAATCGGATGAAGAAAAGCTGGCTCCGCTGGGCTTTGAACCAGAGGGTAGCGCTGCATCGACTCCACAATGCGAAAGATGGCCAAGTAGTTTGAGCGATATGCTTATGGACTGCCAGGGATTTAACTCTTTTTATCAATTTCTACGACAGGAGAACAGTGAAATTCTTCTAGATTTTTGGCGAGCGTCCGACTCATTCAAGCGAAATGGCGCCGATTTCACATGAAATGCGCGCAACCGCCAAAGCGATTTTCCAGAAGTTTATTTTCTCTGGGAGTTGTGATGCTTTGGAAATCAGCGAGCCAACGAGAACCAAAATAGCGCAGCATGTTAATGATCAGGCTTTGGATTGTGGGCTTTTTGAGGAGGCTTTATCTGAAATCATGGCGAACATGAAAAATAATCATTACCCGAGGTTTATGAACACAACACTATACAAGGAGTGTATTCAAAGCGGCGGCGAAAGTCCGCAAGGTCTGTGTGAACGGTATCCGAATACGGCCAGATTTCACGGTGGATATTTACCGACCCTACCGGAAGAGAAAGTTTTGGGATTTGACGAGATTGAAGACGATGGAGACCAATTTGAATTTGAACAACATCGCAAAAGTGTGAAAGGATTGTCTCTTTGTGGAAAGAGATCAGGTTCCGATGAACACAATGCGAGGTAAGTAACTCGCTCAATTCCTACCATAACAAACCGCTTTTTTGTTTTCAGCGGCCTTACAATTACTTTGCCGGATTTCTACACTTGAAATATCTCATTGAGTTGCCTGACAGTTTCTAGTGTATAGTTATCAGCGGCAATTTACATTCAATGTTTTTTTTGAAGGCGATTGGGTCGTTGTTAAGCAATGTTATTGCAATTTGGTTTTTGTTGTTTTCGAACGATAATCTTACCGACTTTGTAGTTAATGAAAGCGGCCAAGTCGAGTGATTTTATTTTTGGTACCGCGGTAGAGATTAGGGGCTAAAATCGTAAAGATCGCTAATAGAAACTTGGAGATATTGCATCTCTTGTCAAGCATTTGATTCCGATTTTTAAAAGGAGAAGTTTATATCAGTTTGTCAACTTTGATTCTCTCGCGGCGATTCCGGTGAACATTTGAATAGCAACTGTGTGAAGTAGTTTACTCCAGCGTTCCGCTATAATTGAGACCAATTTTAATTTCCAAAGAATCTTTGATCCTTTATTATCGGAAGTCTTATGAAACTGCTTAGCGTGTGCTGTAGTTTAGCACATGAATTTTATTCAGTCTTTCCAAAGTGGGAGTTTGGCGAGGCAGCAAGTGGCACTATACTGTGGCCAGTGATAATATTTAAGTTGTTTGACCCCCAGATAAAATTAGAAATCGTCAAAACGACAAGAGTAATTGTATAAATTCTCTTGAATCGCAGCTTATTGTGTTTCTGCCGAGTTCAATGCTCTCTTGCGCTGTTTGAGATACACAAGTGATCGATCAACAAACGTTCAACTCGACAAACTTTATTTTATGTATCGAAATGTCGATTTTCAAATTCAGGGGAGTCTTCAGATGCCCCCAAACGATCGCGAAATCTGTTAAAACTATCAAGTTTTCAAGCAGAACCAAATCGAATTGGATTGAAACAACACAACAGTCTACGGTTCGTGTTCGAATCGCGAATTTTTCGCTTGGAATAAGATTTCTCGTTCTGCCGGGTAAACATGTAACTTGTATTTTCTGTTATTTGGTCAGAAAGTACTTGTAACTTGGAGAGGGTGTGAATTCTTGCCTGCTACTTCCAGCCGTGCGTACAATTTAGACACTCGAGAAGTAGTATCGGGTTAATGAAACTTGACGAAAGTGATTGCATTTTCTGGTGCAAAAACTTCTGTTGTGGTTTTCGAATGGTTTCGTTTTTAATCCACCCCTGGCACTTGATTGGCTTTCATGTTTTATGAATTCCTCTGTCAACTCGATAGGAAAGGCTCGATGAACAAATGCTTAGCAATAAATGGCAAATTGAGTCTATGCAAACATACATTAGCATTCTCTACTTAGCTGTCAAGGAATAATAGCTGAAAAAATCACAGAACCATCAACTATAATTTAGTCAGATTGCAGTTGTACAGAGCTGTTCTAATTATGCACAGTCACTTAGCATGGCTAAATAGTTTTGCTACTCAAGATGTCACATTGGTGAAATTCATTCAGTTGTCGTATGCTCAAGAAGCTGTGATTTGCCAGCATGTTTTGATTTTCTTGGAGCCAAAATAGCTATATTGCTAGTACTGTTTACAAAGCCTTATGTTTTTTTTGTACCCTCAAAAGTTGTTTCTTTCATCAAGACTCAGCGAAGCATGACCACAGATCTTAAGAAGGATGTTTTTGTTCCCAAGGGGTCAACAAGCCACCAGAGTTTTTGATTTGTTTCACCATTGTTTACCACACTTTTTGCATTCTCAACTTATAGTACTTTCATAAGAGCTGCTCTTTAAACACTTGCGTCTGAATGGGTTTGTTTCACGGCTAGTTTGGTTTTGCTTGTAATCCAGAAGTTTGCTAAAACCATCAGTCTGTTCTTGACCCCCACTGAGTTGTGTGATCAGGCATTCACATTTTGGTGGAAAATCAAAGTAATGGAATGGTCTTGTTTACTCTGCCCGCATTTGCGATATTGAACATTTTAAAATGTTTCCATTGTTGTACATTCTTGACCTGCTTTGAATCGCTCTGAGTTGTTTTGATTTCATTTTCATTGCCAATTTAATCTGCGCACATGTTTTTAGCACTTATTTAGGGTTATTGCACCCGTGGATTCTGATTGGCTAGCAAAAGTGCAATCATGAAGATTATTCTCTTTATTCATATCAATGTGTGAACAGGCATGATATAAATTGGATGGATTTAACCAAATCTACTTGAGATGCATATACCTAATATCCCTTCGCATAGTTTTGTTGTTTTCTTTTAAGTGCTTCGGTTTCAACTGTCTTCTCTATTGATAGCTATATGCCTGCATCAATTTTGTCATGTCAATATTCTAATGCGACTGTCTTTATTGATTAGTCGTAAAAGATTATTAAACATGATCAAAATCATAAACAAGTGAACACTTGAATGTATTGTTGGTTGTCCCAAGCAACTAGCACATGGTAAGATAAACTTGTTCATGTAAAAATCTACAGTAGACTCCCGCTATCTCGGTTATCTCGAAAACCCCGTTATCTCGAACTCAAACCAATTCTCCTTGCCCTTGTTTTTCAGTCATTTACTATCGGCTATCTGGAACTCCTCCCTATCTCAAACTGTTTTTCGTTCCCCTTGAGAGTTCGAGATAGCGGGAGTCTACTGTAATACTATATAATATACATAATATATTAAAATTAATTTTGTACATGTAGTTAAAATATCTGATTTTGAAGTATTCTTTACTTATGTACATGTACTTTTCTGACTTTAGATGTCTACTGCATATTCCGATGAATGAAATGTTGTCCCCGTATCATTATCCAACGGCGCCAGTGGGTTCCAGAATTGAATCAGAGAACCAAAGTCTTTCAAGTGATGCTATGACGGAAGATACACTCTCAGTGACCACAGATAGTGCTATGACTGAGTAAGTTGATAAATTACCTGAACTTCACGCTCGATTTCCGCTCTCTCATGCTTCACACTCGCTATCAGAAAGAAAGAGGGACTGCTCGCAGTCTAAAAAGTTTCTATCAGTTAACACTTTCAAGCCTTTGCTTTCAATGCTGGGGCAGAGCAGCCTGGAATAGTTGCCCACATATTGTCTTGATGTACAACCAAATTCTCAGAATTGTCATTACAAAAAAAATGGCTGGTAATCATTAGGAGAATTGCTTTTTTAATCCACAAAACATACATGATATGCTGCAGTTGACTGTCCTTCCTTGCTGTATATCTGATGCAAACACCTTGCACTTTATACCATACTCGTTAACTAATTACGCAACTGATGTATTTTAGATGCACCATATTACAGTAGTTGAAATTAGCAGAGTGGACTTATGAAAAGGAAACAACAGCTTGCATTCGACACTGCTAATTTGAAATACGAACGTGTATGTACCTGAGTTTGACCTTTCCAGGCGATGAAATTTCACAATGAATCACCCACTCAAAATCCAGCAGTCATTGTTCAATAACACTTGTAACTCTTGAATACATGTACGCAATCAAGCATGCAGATTACGAGTAAGGAAATGATCACCAAATGGAAATATCCTGAAATTTCAACAAATTTTTCCATCTACAGTACTAGTGATTTAATGCACATAGCGACTAACAAAGAAACTATATATATTGATGTCAAGACTTATGGTTTTAATAAATTAGGCCCATGATTCTCTCCCCTTAAAAGCCATGTTTCTTGTTGATTTTTGCAGCGATGCTTCATCTAGATGCAGTGGAAGAAGAAAGTGTTCATCGCGTAGCAAGAAATCGGGTCACCATGATGGTCTTCCAATGATGCATTTTATTCCAGTAAGTATTGAATTATTTTATTAGGTTGTTTTTATCGTGTGGCACATTGCAGAACAAAACATCAAGCTTTTAGCCAGAATTTTAAAAGTGGGCGTCCTGGAGGCATGTCTCCCCATAAATTTGTTAAAGCTTTGGTGCATTTTTCATCATTTTCTCCCAGGATTGAGCGTCCACAGGACACCTGGACGCCCTTCTGGCTAAAAGCTTGATTAGTATGAGAATTAAGGGGTCCCGTTGTTGATCGAAGTGTTGATGAGACTGTTCCAGCTTCTTTGGGAATTGTGTAATGTCAGAAGTGTTATGATAACTTTGTAAAGATCAAGAGCAATAAGTTTGTTTATTTATATCTTACAATTGAGTGTACAATATTGGTGAGTGGTTCCTTTGTTTCTAGCAGAGATGACTAACTGTAATTAAAAATAAGGAAGCACCCTTTTGTTTTCATTGTCTAAGTATCTACCCAATGTAGGTACTTAGGTTGTCATTAGCCTTTTGTCTTGATGTTATCTTAATTTGGATCAAACATTTGCATATCAATAGACAGAAGCAACAAAGACAAATTTAATTTATGAAAAAAAGAAGGCAAATTGTTGAGATTAGATTCACTTACAAAACATTGAGTTTGTAATTCATCAGGTCAGTTTCAAAACTCTCCTTTCTGTTTATCGTACATTATCTGTATTTCTCATGGTAGAATTTAGCTAAAAGTGAAGAAGTTTTCCTGAGATGATTGGTCCTTCATTCTATAGCTACATGTAATGGCTTGCCTACCTAAATTTGTAAGATATTAATTTGTGTAAGTTAGGAGTTATTGATGATAAATGTTTTATTTCTACAGCGAACTCAGCGAATTCCCAAGGATGCGAGACACCCAAGTAATCCTGAAGAATTTGCAAAGATCCTGATCGAGAAACTGGAGAAGGTCAAGCTTGAACAAGAGCTTCACGAGAGAGAAGCTCACAACTTGTCGGCTTATTTTGAGGTACGTTTTACTTGAAATTCAGCATCATAATAATCTTTTTAGCTTTGTCTTTCTGTTTTTGTACAGTCTTGACTACATGTACCTCTGAAGCAGGCTGCTCAGGACTAGTATTGATTGCCCTAACTACCCTTGCTTTTACGAGGTGTTAGTTAACTAATTTATCGGTTATTGCTTATACAATGGAATCCCAAATTATTTCTCGAGCCTCCAAGGGAAACGAAAGTTGGTTTGAGAAATCGGAGTTTCGAAATATCGGGGGTAAAATTACAGTGAAACAAATTGAGAAACCAGGATTCCACTGTGGTAATAATATTTATCACAGTCTTTTTTCCCCATCGCAAAGTGATGTCAAAAGACCAAGGTTCTAAATTTGTGTTTTTCTGAAGGCAATAAGTTTGAATTTGTCTAAAATTCTGATCTCATTAACTTTCAGGCTCCAGGAAGGAAATCAATTCTCCAACAAGCCATTGATAACAGTAAGAAGCTCCCACTCAGCACCATGGCAATGTCTGTTGTTCCTGACGCTGCTGTGCCTTTCAGGGAGACTTACCATAACGACAACCCTGTTGCTGGAGTAGAAAGCTGCGCAGCCAGCACTTCTGCGCAATCAGTAGCTCTTGATTCATTCAATAGGCACAATCAGCCCCAGCCCCAACCCCAGCAAGTTCAGAGGCCAAAGCAGCCAGCTTCCGAGGTGAAAGAAACAGCGGTTGAACTGCAACCAAGTGCCCCTGCCAAGGGTGGTAACGTGTGGGAAGCTCGTCCTACTCGCAAGGATGACGACATTCCTTTCATAACTGTCAATCATCATCGCATTTTGCAGTGGATGGAGGAAGGTGAGCAAAAGCACAGCAGGGTCCTACTAAAGAGTGCAAACCCCACCGTCACCATTCTCCTTCCACAAGAAGTAGCTCGCGGAGGTCGACTGCTAGTTCCGTCAGGCAGTCAGAGAAGAGTTCATCTCGACATTTACCCAATCAACCCATCGCCTCAGATCCTATGATGCCGCCTCTTCCTGCTCCTCATGCGTCTTCTGTTTTGGAGGAAACCAAGAGGAGGTTACAAATTGAAGTGTCGAAAGAGAGCGAGAGACGGAGTAAAACATCATCCAAAACAAAGGTATGCTAAAACCAGAACAACTCAATATCACATATGGTACTATCACACTTTAGAACACGGAAAAGATCTGTACTCATACTTAGTACTTTGCACAGGCATAGTGACAAGTGCCAAGATTTAAGCACAGCAACCAGATTGTGCCTGTGCACAATTATTTGTACCCACCAATTTTTAAATTTCATAATGGTGAAAATACAGTCGGAGAAGGAAGTATTAATCTGAATGATACGACATGGTGAATTTTGTAACAAGCACCACATTCTACATTGCAAATTACAGTATTTTTTTGGTTATTGATGGACAGACATACTTGGACACCCAAAGAAGCTGATTGGATTAAAAAAAAAAATTGAATGGGATAAATGTGACATTTGAAACTTGAAAAGCACTTTAATATTAGTTTCAACAAAGCATAACAAACCGCGGACAGAGATTGATTATTTATGTTCTCCAACTTAATAAACTTAATGTTCAGTTCTTCATTACCTGCTGTGTGTATTGAATGAAGTGTTTTTTGTTTCTTCTCTAGGTCATCGCAGTTAGCAGCAGACACAGAAACCTCGTCGCACAGAGAAAAAAACAGCGCTTCATCTTGTTGTTCCACGACAGACTATTCAAGTTACGGGCAATCCTCCTGCGCGCCACATGAAAGGCATCATAGGGGCTGCGCCCTCTGTTACGGGGTCATCAACTGATGTCGTCTGTATCGCATTCTGATTCAGTGAGTAAAGACAGTGGGTTCAGTGGATCTGTTAAAAAGAAGGACAAGGACAGACATGATTCAATAACAATCACATACTGGTTATGGGGAGAACCTATTCCTTATAGAACATCACTTCCTGGGAAATGTGTTACACTTGGACAGTTTAAAACGTTGTTACCTCCACGGAGAGGAAATTACAGGTAAGATTTGTTCATCAATAGCTCCTTGTGTTATATTAGCCTGCAACATTTAATAATAGTGGGGTTTTTATATTTGTACTTCACTCCCTGCTGAAACCCCCCCCCCCCCCCCAAAAAAAAAATGTCCCTATGAATTAAAACTGGTTTGAATTGAAGGGAGGACTTGTCCTCTCAAATTATGTTTGTCCCATCACATGTACTGTTTGTGGGACCCGTCCCTGTGACCAAATAAGAAAATAAACCAATCAAAGACCAAATTGGACTGTCCCTGCAACAAGTCCCCTCGTATGTAAACGCAAGAGGACTTGTCCCCGTTACACAGTCCCCTGCAAGCCAGTCCCCTCCTGTGAACAGCTACAGGGGTCACACTCTGATCTGGTGTGACAATTGCTGGGAGGTATTTCTATGCTGCTTATCTCAAATTTTCCCAGTCACTTAGGGCTTTTTTTTCCACGCACCCCTTCAATTATTGATAACCTTACATCTACCTGACAACTTCACTCTCTTTTCTTTCCTGTTTACAGATTCTATTTCAAGAGATCGACTGATGACAGAGACTGCGAAGTTAATGTTGTTTTATGAAGAAGTTAAAGAGGACAATGATGTTTTACCGACTTACGAGGGAAAAGTTGTGGGCAAAGTAGAGAGAGCGGACGCTTAGTGCTCAGGAAATATTCGTACCGTTTTTAAAGAGAAATTGTACTTTTAATACTGAATGTTTTTATATTCAGAAATGATTTTTAAATATTATAAAGAATACAGGGTTAGCGAACCCTTTGGAGTGCCAGAGAATTGGCGTTGCGTTTGTATATAGACGTATAATATATTTGTAAATGCTATGTTAATGTTGTATAATTTTATGGTTACCGAGATTAAAATATTATTTTCCATAAAAAATGGCTTGTTTGTTTGCTTAGAAAGGTTGTCAAATAAGGACGATTTAATCATCAATGCGTCTCAAAATAAGTCTCCATTTTGGCAGCCATTTTCAAACTAACACCTTTTTATGATTGACAAGGTCACGTGACAGATAGCTTCATTTGAATGGTCACACTAGGGTTTCGTCCAGAAACGTAAAAGTTAGAACCACCTTGTAGAGCATAATAACAGTACCATATGAAAGTACTGCTCGATAGCTTTTCATTTGAATGGTCACACTAGGGTTTCCTCCACAGACTCAAAAGTCAGAACCACCTTGTACAGCATAATAAACACTACCACATGAAAGTTAGAGCTCGATAGCTTTCATTTGAATGGTCACACACTAGTCGGACTGTAGGGATTCTTGGAGTGGGACACCAAATCTCGTACCCTGGTCCCAGAGGTTTTCTTTCTTCTTTTATCTTTTGAACTCGATCGAAGCGACGGGCCAGAGTTTTCTTCTCGCCGCCCCGCGACTCGCTTCCGCCGCTTCGCGGCTCAAGTTCGATTGAGAAAGAAAAACCCTCTGGGCCCAGGGTACCAATCTCGTAGCCGAGTACACGGTCTCCGCGGTAAGCGGTTAGTCGCCAGGTGAGACTCTGGGGGAATGGGATTTTTTGATTTGGCTGTAAACAAAAGTTTGAATCCCACATTTCTGGATTCTCAATTCCATTCCCCCAGAGTCTCACCTGGCGACTAACCGCTTACTGAGGAGACCGTGGACTCTGGCTATGAGATTGGTGAGGGTGGGGTCTGGAAGATAGGCTCTCTTGTTTGTTTTTTATTCCCCAGTCCTCTCTCTTCTGTTGCCAAATTGCGCAGGGCATTTTACACTTTTTCCAGTCAAAATTCTGTGCTCATGAAAAATACTACCGAAACACACCACCAGATATTCAGATAGAATGGGCGACCGTTGCCACAATAGTCCCTGTGCGTTCTCTTTCTCTCTGGGAACGGGGTTGCTACGGGTTTGCGTGCTGGCGAGATTTGGGACGTCATGAAATTTCGCGCCAAAACGAGTCGAGTAAGCGGGAAGGGAACGCCTGGGTACTAGGCTGCAAGAATGACAAACTTTGAAGTGAAGAATGAATACATGGGGCCTAGGACTCAAAGTTAATTTGATTTATTTCCTCACGGTGGTACCGTGCGGATCACTAGTAACCTTACAGTACAGTACTTCACAGCACATAAACATTATCCCTTACTTTTACGTTTCATATTGCAATTACTTAAAAGTCCTTACTCAGGTCCTTACTTATTTAAAAAATTCCTATCACTTGACAAAAACTGGTTATGTAGTTTTCTATATTAATAACTTTTTGATTTTCCTTCTAGTATTTATTGTTGGAGGAAAGCACAAATAGATATGACTTGAAATCTATATAATATTGTCTAAAACTACCTGCTCACTTGGCAGTAAAAGAAGAAACCAGTTTTTCTCATGTGTAGGATCAAATGGTTTGCTACAAATTGCTACAGCATGTTGTTTACAAATATATTATACATGAAAATGAAACACCGCTTATTAACCCATAAAAATGCAGTCATTTATAGTTTTAACTGATATAGTTGCTAAAAAACACCGGTTTATTTTGGTAAATTTGTAGAGCGTTGGGTAGAGCAGGGTTATTTGTGGTCTAGGATGACGAGTTTTCACGGGAAATATAAAATGAAATGACCATTTCAGTTCCATGATTCGTTTAACGAGTGACGGCCACAGAATCACTGAAAAAATTCGATTCTCGCTTCACGGACCGGCTCATCGGGTTTATTTGACTAGATCACGTTGTCACGAAGGAAAGGAACTATCATTTCAACGTTTCACGGCCAAAAAAACAAAAACAAATTCACCGTCAAGGCCAAAAAAAACAAAAAAAAGAAACCCCGGCAATTCAGGGCGGCTATTAAAACGAAAATCCCCCTTTACCACAGGCTCTCAAAATTTACCTGCTAATTTATGGTCATTTATATGCGGAGAAACAAAACCCGTGGGATCTTGGATTTGCTATGCCTCTGTTGTCATTGAATGAATTTTTTTGGTAAACTCAAAGTTTGCTGTCTACATTAAAAACAATCATTGTAATGTGGAAATAATTTTCGGAGGAAGGAACACTTCTCCTCGAGACTGCGAGCAGTCGGTCTTTTTTCCTCAGATCCTCAGTTGGCGGGAGCAGAAATGTAATAATTATGGAAATTAGGTGTAAAAAAGGTACTTTTGACTGTGGTCAAAGCTGTTACTAGAGAGCTTAAAGTGCCTATAACCTTTTTTTTTTATTTTCTCATCTGAATCTAAACATCACCCAAGGAAATTTTGCGAAAAAATTTTCCCATTTGCAGAAAACGCGAATTGTTTATGAATGTTATAAAACTTTCAAATTTGCCGCCATTTTGGATCACCATTTGCTTTAGTCTCCCCTGGGTCCTTCTCGATTCACAAAGGATCTGTGACGTAGATTAAGGAACACGTGACATCAGACAAAGGAACTGTGACGTAGATTAAGGAACACGTGGCTTCAAAACAAAGGAATTGTGACGTACATTCAGGAAAATGTGAGCCCGTCGGCCTTCTTACAGCGGGACGGGTATACCAAACAAAAATAGGATTTTGAAGATTTGAAGCATTCATAAAAAATTCGCGTTTTCTGCAAATCGCAAAATTTTTTCGCAGAAATTCCTTTAGATTCAGATGAAAAAATAAAAAATAAAAGGTTATGGGCACTTCAAGCACAGACGTTTATGAGCTACGGACGGCAACCGGAAGGCGAATATTCTAGTTTTTGGCGCGCTTTCACCCCCACCAAAGAGTTGGAAAACCCTTGTTTTTGCATTTACAACTTGACGTTACGGACGAAAAGTCGATGATACGGGCCAAAACAGCGAACATTCGACTTCCGGTTGGCTTCCGTGGCTCAAAAACGAACAAGTAGCCCAGGGAGGTTCTCCGGATTTAAAGTGACGGGAGGTGCGAATGGGGACATAAATTAAAATCTAAAAAAATCCCTAGGGCTTGAATCGAAACCCAAAACATATACATGTATAATAAATCCCCTGAACCAAAACTATACCCCAAAAATCCTATGCTGAATTGTGTAACCTTTAACAACAAGTATGAGTGGCTACATAGCACTATAAAATACGGTAACAATGTTTTTACTGCGAATCTTTGTACCCGAAAAAAAACCCTACTAAAATCAAACTAGCCAAAAAAAATATTTGTAAACATTTTCTTACCCAAAAAAATCTCGAAATCGTGAAATCCCTGGGACAAGTAGTAAAGTGTATTCTACATATACCATAGAAAGTCTTAAGTTCAGTGCTGTGATACTGAGTACAAGTGAGAGTTATCTAGGCGACAAGCGTTCAACTACAAATGTACTCGCAACAAAACACAGTATTCGCGAGGTGATTCCTATAACAGTCGTCAAACGTAGGACACACCACCATCCAATAACATGTATGGGAGGTTATCCTGCATTGCACATTCCAGGATTTCTTTTTAGTATAAAGGCAGTCGAGTAGGTCAGCAATAGTAATGACCCCTTTTCCACCTGAACACAGTATTTCGCTTTCAATTTCCACATATGACAAGGCTTGACTACGGAGCTCGGCCATACTAACTACTTGAAGGTTCAATTCCGGGAGTTGTCGGCGTTTTCGACTTTTTTTCTCTGTAAAATAGAGAATCAGCGCATATGATTATGTTTTCTTTTCAGTCAGTGACACTCTGTGATGTCCAGGGACTGTGCAATAAATTACACGAAAGGGGGGGGGGGGGGGGGTGGGTTATAAAGGTAAACATACACTGGCAAGGATAGGGGGGGGCTTCAAATGTGAAAATCAGTCACTGAAGAGGAGGAGGGGGGCCTTAAAATTTGTAATTTCAAGTACCAGGTTATTAACAGTGGCGGATCCAGACCTGTTTATAAGGTGGGGGCCCTAAAAAAATAAAAATTTTTCCACTCGACCCTAAGATCTTTCCGCTGGTTCCCCTGAAAGGACTTGATGTTCTGTTAGCTGTGACGTGAACTGCAAATTCAAGAAATTCAATCGCGTTGCAATATGATAGCTCTTTTATAGGGCGGTCAACAAGTCCCCCTAACCAAGCTGTTAACAGTAAAGCCCCTAGTTAATGGTTAGAGCACAATTGCTGACGGAGGTCGATGTTTGTTCCAGACGCGGATGGGTCCAACAATTAGACATCGTAGTAGGAGCTCTTTCTTATCTGTTATAATTAAATCTTAATCACCTGTATACACAAGGCGGCGTGTAGAGAAAATGGCAGGTTACTTTTAGTTGTCCTTTGTAAGTAAAGGTGTGTGTGTTGTGTGTGTGTGTGTGTGTGTGTGTGTGTACTGTGAGGGAGGGGGGGAGGGGGCGTTTCATAATTTCTTACCAATCAAGAGAGGGTGGGGGCAATAACTAAAATTCATATTTAGGAGGGGGTACTACCTAATATTTTCCTACATGAGGCCCATTTTCAAGAAACCCCCAAAACCCAACCCCCCCACCCCCCCCCCTCCTGAATAATTATTGCACGTGCAACTAACCCCAAAAATTTTTATTCGTTTAAATAAATGTACCTTGTTATTTGAAACTTAACTGCGAAATTTGTTTTTGGAATGTTGGTTGAATCACTCGATTTTCTGTGCCCCGGCAAAAGTCACCAAAAACGCCTCCATTTTTGTTCACGTAACCTGCGTTTTTTTGACTGGGAATTGAGTTTAGCGGACTTGTGACATAAGCCCGGGAGACCTTAGATCCTTCTTGTCGTCCCACTCATTTAATTTCCTTTAGGAAGATGCTGATAACACATTCGAAAAGTGGTGTAGAAAACTCCTTCCAGGTGCGTTCATTGGGCGCGTTGCAGCAACACCCACCATGATTTAGAGAAAGGTATACTATAAGCCCATTTTATGAGCGAATCGTCGATAAATACGGAAAAAAGCAACGATGGATTTTTGTAATCTCAAACGAGCGAAGTTATAAAGTGGGACTTGGTGAGAGTCATTGATCAAGAACTCTGAAATTTTGTCCGCGCACGATTTCTAGCAGGCCGACTTCCAAAGGCTATTTAACCCGGTCAAAGCCAACTCGCAATTCGACCAAATTTTAGCCGAGAACCTGATCCTCCATCGCTGCTAAAAGATAACCAGAAAATTCAGTAGTCGCGAGCGTCGTATCCGTGATATCGCACATCTGTAATGGCGTTAACATGTTCTTCCTTCGTGTCGAAGCTAATTTCGGGAATATTGATGAAAGTCAAAGACGAATTTCTTTTTGAAGGATAAAATAGGTAAAACTGACAAAAGATTTGAAACTCCAAAAGTTTTTTCTGAGGCCGGGAAATAAGCGGTGCGATAAACCGTATACTCGTCGTAATCATTTAATGCGGACCCACCGTGGGAACACCACTTCCATTTCGCTTACCGAGAGGAGAAAAGTCATTTATTTGACGGTTTTTTAACTTCAAAATTAACTTAGTTTTTTTGCACTATGGGTGGTTATTTGGAGTAGGCGACGACAAGACGTTTTGGAGGATGTCAAAACTGTAGTGATGTGGCTTGTTTCCTTTCAGCTTTGCTTCATATTTCCAGGCCCGAGCAGACCCGCGCGCGGAGCAAGCCGAATTTTCAATCGCTCGACTATCTCTTGGGCTACCGTCCTCAAGCAACTCTTAATACACTTCTCTATTAAACTCTCGATATACAAACTTTAAAGCATGACTTCAATACTTAAATAGGATCTAAGACGCCAAAACCAGCTTTATTGGATGGCAATATAAATTGTAACCTCGCTACACAGGCAGTTTTTATATGGTGTATCGACAGCAGTGAGGCTTTCGCATAAGGATTTTTTTAAAAGCGAATCATGTTTGCAGTTTCCACATGAACACCTACAATAAAGGTAAAGATAATAACACTATTCCCGTTCTTGTTTAGGATTTTCACCTGAGAATGCGGAAATTATACAGTTTCGTAGCGACATGTACAGCAATCGCGTTTGTTTTTAGCATTTACGCAATACCTTGGCAACTTGCGACTCACCTAACGAATCCCTCACATGTTCCGGTGCCGTCCAATCTTTTTTGAAGCTATGTCGTTCTAAATCTTCATTTTCTTTAACTTCCTTTGTTGTGGTATACCTTTTTTAGCCATTCCTTGTCCGCCAAGGGTTCATCAGCGACAACATAATATGCCATTTTCCATCGAGGCTTTCCTTCACATTGCTTGTTTGTGAGGATCGTGACAACAGCCGACTCGATCTCGATCTTCCACCTTCCATGTCGTATTCCGGAATAAAACATGTCTCAGAATCTTCGGAATCATAGTTACGACTCCGAATTTCCGTCGCTGGAAGACATATTTTCTTTGTGGGTAAAATTGCGATAGTTTATGAAGACGTAAAGAAACATAGACAGTATCAATCCGAAGAAGGTTGTTCTACACAAATGTAAGATCCCTCACAAAAGCCCTCTTATCGCTATTCAGAACGTTCCCTCGCCGTTACGTCACAAGATCTCAGAACCCAGGACCTCGAATAATACGCGTCGTGGGACAGAAAAATTCCAAGTTTAAACGGCTGTAGAAACGCGGGGATTTTAATCGATTGGCGATTAATTTTTTTCGCAGACTGTGATCAGGGTAGCAAGGAAATTTATTTAAGCGAAAAAAACTTTTTAGGGTTAGTTTGGCAACTATCGTGCATCAGTTTGTTAGTGTTCTGTAATGAAACCTGCCTGGATTAATGGATGATGGAAAATGGAACAAAACCTTTTTTTGTAACGTAATAGGGGTCGTAATAAATTTCCGCTAAACCGTGGCCAGGCCGCCGTTTAAAACCGGGAACTCCGAGTTTGAAGCGACTAGGAGGTATCACTTCTCCCCTTGAAGGGATGCCTAGTCCATCAGCAGGTAAACCCCTCCACCGCTCACAGCATTTTTGTCAGGTTTTCCTCCCCGACAATTCGGCCGCTACCCATCGGTTTATGGGTGGAGAGAGGCACAGAGTAAAGTGGTCTTGTCCTAAAAACACAACACAGTGATCCCGGGCCACGAGCGCTTCGAGAACCCACCGCTACCTTCGCCTCCCAAGAAATGTGGATACGGCAGATATATAGGCTTTGTTTATAAAATATCACTCACACGCCAGTTTGAATCCTTGTCGAATTTCAGAGATTCCTTTCATCTTTTTTCACGTAATAGAGATCGAGTAATTTTTTGCGCAAAAAGTTGCCAACTACGTCGCTGAGTACAGAATACGATGCAGGTCATCTCCCTGTCCACTATCCACTTTGTTGTCAACATTTTTTGTCTTGGTGGTTTTTGCTGATAGTTTCCTCTGCAGATGTAGTTATAAGCGCATTGTGTTATTTTGTGACGTTTTGATAGTTGGTTTTTGTAATAAGAACCGAAATGTATATTACGTTTACTTTGCCTATTATACTTATGTTTTTAAGTTTTGCAAGTACAATGTTTTTCAGAGTCGTTATTATTTATTTATTTTTTTTTTTTTTGCAAAGAGAGGGCAAACTGCTCCCTGCCATTTTATTAAAATTTGTCTAAGGATAATACAAAGTTCTTGAGAATTATATCTAATTCTAGATCTAGTTTACATTCAATGTGACATATAACTAGTCTGGTTGTAAACATTTATGTTTTAGCTAGTATATAAGTATATACTGATACAGCAAGGGGCTTCATTGTCAAAATTCCCTCGAGAATTACAATAGTTTTGTACTAATTATTTATGAACTAACATGCATAGAGCCTCCACGATGTGGTCCCAGGAAGTAGCAAAGCCCGTGGGGTTCATTGCGTTTTATGTAAGGTAAATAAAACATGTTCAATTTTTCAGATTAGGCCGGCTCCTTTATGCTGGAGTCATGCCCAAGTCCTTGAGATCACTAGTCCTAGGACTCGGAATTTACATATATTTAGTACGGGCGGACCAAATAGTGTCAACGGGTTTACATTTAATAGAGATAGATATTAACAGATCATATGCTGTAAAGGTCAAAGTAAAGGGGGAACCTTTAATTGTGAAATGAAGAGTTTTGTGTTTGGTGCAATAAAGGTTGCAGCCGTGGGGCATTCGTAGAATAAAATGCTCGAAGGTTCCGAACATAGAACGCAATACGGGGGTTCCTGTTCTTGATGCCGGTGTAAGGACTCGGGGTCAAGGGAAGGGGATCGTTGTAATTACGGTGCCAATGAAGGTCTGCATAATTTTGTTTTTCGCTGAAATTGTCGTACGCTTGTTGCCATACTTAGTTTTTTTCCACTGGGTTAGGCCAGAAAAAGGAAACTTTGGTCCGCAATTTTCCCACGATTAGCGTGGTATTAGGTTGAATCTTGTTTTATATTGGAGAAAGGAATAGAGAGTTTTCGTTGTCGAATTCCTTTCCCCCCCCCCGGATTTGATTTGCTTAGTTATTATTGATGGGTTTTATAACTTTTGAAGGTGACCCTGGTAGGGGTGGGAACCGTAAGGGGGGAATCGCTGTTTGATTAGGGCCTTTCGCACTCGGCGGGGGAGGGCATTGATGATTTGGGATTAATCACAATGCTAGTTTTTCGTAGGGAAAAGGTGTGGGTGGAGATAATTCTTGGACGGCTGCGATTGGTAAGGAGACCCGGGTACTACTGAATGATATTATATCCGATAGCCTAATGGAGTCTCCGCCTGTATGAATTTGGGAGAGAAAAAGGGGAATGTGGGTGGTGGGGTTGAAAATATTTCGGTGTTGTGAAAAAATTTGTTCCCGTAGGACATCCCCCGTTTTTCGGGGGAGTGAGATCGTATGACCACCAGTAGTTTCGCTTGCAAGTATTGAACAAAAACATTAGGACTGAATAGTAACGGCGAGAATCATGGCTATCATTCTCTATTGCAACACAGTGTTGGTTCATCTAATAAACGTACATTTTATTTCTATTTTTAGGCTATTTGTAAACGCATTGAGGCTTTGCAGACATGCGTTTCCAAAGAACTGTTTTATTATTATTATTAATTATTATTATTACATGTTGTTTACAATGTGTTACAATATTTCAATCAATGCTAATAGACATTGCTCGCAAATTGCATGTCGCTAACGCATGGCGCAAAATTCGCGGATCTTATGGCTTATTCATTTTTCCAGGACCGGCCCTTTGATTGAAAAACTGACAGAAATAACAAATTGGAAAGGGGTAATTTTTGGAATTGATAGGTTATTTTTTTTCAAATTTTCGAAGTGAAAAATAGAAAATGGGTGAATCGTACGGGAGTAAATATATTAAAAAAAAAGGAACTCCTGAAATGATACCAGACTCTAGCTTTGTGGGCGTGGCCTCTAGTTTATTTTTCACGGGGCCCAACTTTTATACCCCGTATTTCTGGTTTCTTTTTGAAGCTTCATTTGGCTTCCCAGGGCTGGACTGGGTAGATAGGCGCTAGTGAGGGTGGACTGTCAGGTGGCCTATTGTGTCTGGTTACATCACGCCATTGGCGAATTTTTGTAAATAAAAAAAAATAAAAAATAAATAAACTAGATTAAATAACCATGTCACGGTATCGTATTAACTATAAATGTGCGGGAATTTTGAAAAAAATGGAACAACTTAAGTACAAAATTAGTAGAACGCCGGAGTATCCGCGTTAGGAAAGTCTCGGACACCTAACTGGCAAGGGTCCTACACTAATTGATTATTGAAATAAGTTTTGAATTTACATCACCTCAGGCTGTATCAAGAGCGCACCCATATGGATGAGTTTTCTTGGGCCGTCAACAGCTCGTCTTGTAGGGGCAGATAGTAAACAGATTACTTTTTTATCAAGGTAACAGCAGCATGCTCATATTCTGTGGTAATGGAAAATGAGACGGCTTTTTCAAACCAGAAGAGTTAGACAGCACGCAGTCCCCCGCCCATTTTTGTAAGGCTATATAGCGTATATGTGCGCAGGCGCGATAGGGATATGGGGTTTTTGAGGTGCTCAGTCCCTCAAATAGGGTATTCCTTTTTGCGTATTTTTGGTATTGTTGATCCTTAGTATAGGGGGATTCATTTAAACAGTACCTAAACGCCGCAATCTGAACGAAGAAATATATGGTCTGATTAAAACTTGAACTATCCCGTTTTAAAGTATTACATTGTAACTAAGTGATTTTCAAACAGAAAAGAAATATAAATCGATTTCTACCCTTAAATAGGGGTCCAGGCGTTCAAGAACCTTCACGGCCACCCACCCAGGTGGGGTGGGGGGGGTGGCGGGATCCAGGAACCGTAACCTCCCGGCTATCCATACCTGTTGGGGGCTTTCGCTTTCACCATTGTTTCATGAGCACAGATCATCCAGGATCCCGCGAAAATGCCCATTTTCAGTAGCCTGAAAATCTTCAAATCTTTTTCTGGGGGAGGCCCCCCAACACACCCAAACATTGGAGGGGAGGGAGCGCCCCATTCGCGCCCCTTGTAGAAACGCGTTTTTGTAACTAACATATTTGCAGTCTACTTCCAAAAAATGTCCTTCTACACGTACTTCACATTTTCGGGAAAACACTGGGACCATAAAAACACCCTCCCCCCCCCCCTACCCCCCCCTCCTCCCCTATCCAAAAATCCCCTGAGCCGCCCCTGCCCACAATCTATACCTACATTTTGGTCCTAAATTGACGGGAGTAGTAGGAGGGTGGGAGGGATGTTCTGGATGGATGTTACACATGCTGAGAACGATTGTGGGGGGGGAGGGGGGGGGGGGGGGGGGGGGGGGGGGGGGGGTGGGGGTTGGGGGGGGGGGGGGGGGGGGGGGGGGGGGGGGGGGGGGGGGGGGGGGTGGGGGGGGGGGGGGTGGGGGGTGGGGGGTGGGGGGGGGGGGGGGGGGTGTGGGTGGGGGGGGGGGGGGGGGGAGGGGGGGGTGGGGGGGGGGGGGGGGGGGGGGGGGGGGGGGGGGGGGGGGGGGGGGGGGGGTGGATTTCGTTGGTTCCAAACCGCCCAAGGACAATTCCGGACATTATGAAAACACGACGGACTACGGGACGGACCATATAGGAATAGGGGGATTTTTCACTTTGGCACGAAACCTCTCTCGTGAAAACACGGGTGAATCTGGTAATTAGGGATAAACCACATTATAAACTACCCCTAGATTCGCCATTCCCGCTCTCAATACGAAGCTGAAAACCATTAAATTTGGCTTACCATCTTGAAGTCATGCAAAATATTGCTGTGATCCACGTTATTATGCGCGGGAACTTTAAACAGTTCTGTTTGCTTCTCTGTGTCCACCTCGATCGTCTCATTGTATTGTTGCCCAGACTCGCTGATTTGAACGTTATAATCAACAACCTATTAAAGATAAGCAAACAAAATCACGAGTTATTTTCTTGTCTCACTTGCACCGCAGAGATTACTTGCAAATCCAGAATTTTTCATTATGTGATCCGTGCAAATCCTGCAAATCGTCAAACAATCTCCTTGCATAAACAGATTATAATTTTCAATCATTGTCGGTCGGTTATGGTGCAAATTATTTTAAATTAATTAGTAACATTTTTCACGGTAGCTAGGCAGGCCATGATGATGATGATGATGATGATGATGATGATGATGATGATGTGATGATGATGATGATGATGATGAGGATGATGATGTGATGATATGATGATGATGGTGAATAAGTAGCATAGGCTAAGAGGAGAACAGTGACCTTTACAGGGTCCAGGGTGGGGGGGGGGGGGGGGGGATCCATATAAAAAAATGACCGGGGTGATCGTCGTACCACAGGCTTACCATCCTCTGTTTGTGTTGTCTCTGCGATATTCAAATTTCTTAGTACAATAGAATTGTTATTGTGAACATTAATCTTCCTAAAATCGGTATTTAGGACTGTCTTTATTTAATAAAATAAAGTCAAAATGTTCGGACGTTGTTTAACTTTGCTTTGATGCGATTTTCACTGTGATTTGAAGTGTGCGAGTTGCAGTTTTCGGACTTCAAAGTTTTAAAGGCATGCAACTTCGAGCAGTTTTGGACCGACAAATTCCGTACTTTCTAATTTTTAATTCCGTAATCTTCGATTCGATTTCCTAACAGCTCCCGCATCCGCGAAAGACCAGTCCGAACTACAATCTGGCCAAATTTGAGTACGAAAGGTTCGCGGATTGATATATCGAATGAGTTTGAAAATTCGCTTTTTTACTATGATTTGTACCACCAGCTGGGACAATTATGCACAATTTTTTTTAAATTTGAATACGGCGTCGAAAGTATAGCCTGCAGCTGAAATAATGTGAGAGACAAAGTAGCCTCGAGGATAGATTGCGTGACGAGCCCGAAACGTCTAACTTGGAGGCTACAATAGAAAATAATTTACACGACACATACGATTCCACTCACCTTTTTAGAGGGAGGGTCTGCATCGCCGTTTCCGCCTTCGTAAATAGCATTAGCAGATGCCAAGCTTGCCGAGACAACAAGCAGGAAAAATGAATGCCACCTGGCTCCTGACGAGGATAGATTGCTACAAAGACACAAGATCATGTTATTAAATGAGGTTAAAATATTAAATTTCAGTTAAATTTCAGTTAATCCGGTATCAGACTCGAACTCAAAACTATGATTTTCAGTTGAAAAACACAAGGGTATAAAACAACGACTAATGTCAATGAAATATATCAGTTTGGGAAGCCCTTATAGTCGCCTTAGATAAAGAGAAAGGGCTCTATGCCATCGGAACGAGGCTGAAATTTATTTCCTTTCCCATCAAAAAATGATACGAAAACGTCCTGTTTTCGAGTTATGGGAAATAGGGACATCAATTCCCTTAGTATTCAGCTAAAGAATCCGAACAAATGACAAATGGTGTTTTTTAAAACTGTTTTCTGTATACTTACGTCCAGCATTGTTCAATTTCTTTATATTGCTCCTTAACTTCTTCTTCTTCTTCTTAATCTTCTTTTTGCTGTTTGATCGTCGAACTGATGTATAATGAGCTTGTGCTGGGCTTTTCCTTTTTATATGCTATGCACCGACAGCAGAACCATAAATTTTTTTGCTGTACTTCCTGGTTAATTCTGTATTGCTTGAAAACATGTTTTTTTTACTTCCGCTTCAGCAAGCACGGAAAATTAAATGTCAAAGGTCAAAGTTTTAACTTCCTTATTAGCAATGAAAAAAACTTCCTTATTTACACATCCAAGATCCTTCCTTGTTCGGACTGTTCTATTTACGCACTCTTGTAACATGAAATATACGGTAGTCTAACTGAAGTAAACACTTGACATTTGAGTTGTCAGTTAAGTTTGCATCAGTTTAAACAAATCAGTCTCAGTTTAATAATCAGACAGCAAAAAAAGAAGAAAAGAATCTAAGAAGGAGCTGATAATGATAGACGTGCCTAAGACTATGATCCTTTACAAATTCATGGACCACTACAGGGGGGTACTCCTATATAAACAGTACTAGTGACGGGGGATCTAAAATAATAATAGTAATAATGGATTTATATAGCGCCTTACCAAAAGCCCTAAGTCGCTTTACAAAGTGTAGCAGTTAAAAATTAATTAAAAAGTCCACGAAATCAAATACAATAATAAGTTAAAAATGACCGCGTCACCTAGTTAGAGTCCCGACCGTAGAATCCCAAAGTAGCCACACCTAAAAAGTAACCACCAAGTTTGGAAAACCTTCTCGTATTTTTCGAAAGTAACGACTCCTCCAAAAATAGCGACCACAGGAAAGTAGCGATCTCCCTCGCTACTGTGCAGCACTTTTAAAATAGAAAATTATTCTAGTGTCTTTGTTAGTAAATTATGAAATTCGTTTATCCAAGGAAACATAAATTTTGCAAAAGGGTGTTATAAACAACTTCCTTGTTTACAACGGCTTCCTTGTTCGGACTCTGTTTTACCCTGTATAAAAATATTAGTTTATTTATTACTATGTTCTATCTCACGCACCCCTGCAGACAACACTTGACATTTCAGTCTCCGTGCGTGCTAAAACGGAAACTTAAAAAAAGCTGCCTTTGTTAATGTTTTAATAATGCATTAATGCAATGTAAGACTTCCTGTTAAACCGAGATCCTTTCTCGCTGAGATTCTGTTTTATTCCACGCACAAACTTGTAACACAAACATACGGTAATCTGCTGAAATAACACTTTAACATTTCCAGTTTCCGTGTGTGCTGAAACGGAAAGCATTGCAAAAACCGTTGTAATGCGTTTTAATCGTTTCGTACGTTTCAGGGTTTGAAAATCGTGTTTCGGTACCACTGATGGTGTTCCATTTACGTTTTTTCTCTACTGTTGATACGTATTATGGCATCTCTTTGCTACATTTTTTGATACCTCTTAAGGCCCGTTTTACACATGCGATTTTTGATGCGATTTAGCGGCGATTTATCGCGCGATTCCAAATCGCCCGTGTAAACCAGCTGCGATTTCATGGCGACTTGACTGCGATTTGTCGCCGCTGTTTCGAACTTGCTCGAATTTTGATGCGATTTATTGTGACTAAAAAGCGATAACATCCCCTACAATCTCGCCATACAAATCGCCCATTAAAATCGCCGTGAAATCGCAGGTAGTTTACACTTGCGCGATAAATCGCAGGCTAAAATCGCGCGATAAATCGCATAAAAAATCGCCTGTGTAAACGGGCCTTTAGGGGTAAAAAATAAGCCACAGTCCCAAAAATGTAACAGTTCCATTAGTCTCTTTAGCAACCATTGCGTGACGACCCAAATAATGCTGCGAAGGAGACTAAAAAATCGATAGTAGAAGTTGAAGCATGTATATTCGGTGAAAAAGGTGACTATTTATCGATTTTGCACCTATTTATGACAATTTGTAATCTGGAGAAATCACTTTTTCCTTTTTTCGCGCGCATTTTCGCGGGAAAATTGCACGGAAGAGGAAGACTGGTGCCCAGCGCGAAAAAAGCTGGACTCATCACAGATCCAATATGGCGGCCTGCAAGAGTGTTGTTTGTTCTTTGTCCAAATGCACGTCGACAAACCGTGAAAGTAAATCCGACCGAGCACTTTTCTTCAGGTATTTTAACGTCATTTTTACTTGTCTTCTTTCCCTGGTGAAGTTACATAAGGTGGTATGATTGAATCGTGACATTTGTGACTTGAAGTGAAGTAAGCTTTTTAGAAACTGGAAGTCACATCTCAGTCAAATTTATACATTATAAAGTTTATGTAGGCTTATTAAAAAAATTGCTTAAAAATCGTTATTTTGTTCATTTATGCAGGTGCTTGAAGAAGTGTGCAGTAAACAGGTTCTTTCATCTGAGTGCTACGCTTTACAGTACGTTAGTAGAATAATCATTATTTCAATCTTTGAGTCACTTAATTATTATCAAGCTTTAAACACTTAGATCAAAGCTAGTTTACAGGCATGCCACTCAAACAGAGGAAAGCAAATATAATTCAAACATAACTTGGTGAAGAATCCCAACTGCAGGCAAGAGCAGACCAGTTGGCTATTTACCAGGGTGCATTGGGACATATCAATTTTTTATCCGAACCCCCCTCCCCCCCCTATGGAAGGGAAGATTCCGACACCCCAGTTTTTAACCACAGGTGCGGTGCGGATAAAAAAATGGAATGTCCCATTACATGTACATTCCCACGCCAAAGATATGGCAAGATTTTTAAAGGCCAGTGTGTCAAGCCTAAGATCTTCTGCACCCTGGGCTATTTACAAAACGTGGTTGAGGATTTGAACTCAAAACAAATACCTCTAGAATCTGAATGGCTACCTTTCTACAACGGCCAGTTAATTGTGCGCCAAGAGTGGCTATTGTAGAGAGGTTCTTTTTTTCTTTTTAACTTTCTTAAGCCTTGTAAATAGTTTTAAAACAAAATTGATTAAAAATCCTTCACTTCATCATAATATTTTATGTGGCTAATAAAATTGTAGTTCTGATTATAATTGACTATTAGTATTACTGAAGCTTTAATTGATTCTCTCCAGGCACCAGAGAAAGATTCTTGATGACACATTACCAATCAGATATTCTGGTTTATCCAACAATGCACATTTGGAGTTGGTTGCAAGTCCAAAATCCAAGAAAGGTAACAAAATGAACTGTGAAATGAAATGTGGCTTACACAAAGTGTGTAAAGCCACTCTATGCTGGCATCTGCGGCATTTATTTGTCAGTCTGGCCCAATGTGAGAACATACAGGAGTATTGTTCACTATATAGTTTTAATTTCTGCATGGCAAGCTTAGAACACAGTGTATAATTAATCAAGGATTGACTTTAATACTATTAAATCTTGTCACTAGTACAGTCCAGTGCTACTGTGGGCTTGCAGCTAGAGTCTGGTGAGAGACTTGTGAAGGAGTTTCCCTCATCATCTTCTCTGTGGGACGTTCTTTATCACTGGGATTCAGACCAGGACAGGTAAGAAACCTTTTTACTATTGCCTCTTTTGACAATGATGTGTCTTTATCTTGACACACTGTTATTTTAAGGTTTCTTTTTGTAGATCCTTTCAAAGTACTGAAAGGCACAGTGGGTTAGGGCATGGACTCTGTATCTACAATGTAGTGGTTGGATTCGAGCCCTTGCCGGCCGGCCGGGTCATTGTGTTGTGTTCTTGTTCTTGGGCAAGGCAGAACTGGACTTTACTCTCACAGTTCCTCTCTCCACCCAGGAGTAAATGGGTACCAGTGAATTGTCAGGGCAACCTGACAAAAATACTGGTGGATAACCTGTGATGGACAAGCATCCCATCCAGGGGGAGTAGCCACATACTCCTAGTTGCTCTATGGTTTGTAGACAGACTTTAACCTTTCCAAGTGAAGGATTTTTGAAGAAAACTCTCATACAAATTTTCATCCCTAGTAGACTCTTGTTGATTCTCATTTTTGTTTGATCCCGGTTTTATAAGTTCCATGCTCGGAAACAGAATTTACTACACAGACTAATGTTTACCAGACTAAAAATTTATCATATAGTCCTCATCAAGGAAAGATCATGAATCCTTCTCCAGAGGAACAGAAGAGTCCAGTGTGTGTTTACTTGACACAAGAGGTACTGTACTCCACTAAAAAAATAAAAAAATGCCACACTAAGCAAAGTACTAAATAGGAAGCGTGTCGCATTAAATCTTCTTTTATATAAACGTGCATTTCACTTATTATCTTACACTTAGAAACAACATATTAAAGTTTACAGTCACACAAGGTTTTAAACCTAGCCTAATTTTATTCCAATAATAATTGAAGAGGCTAGAGTAGTAGAAAAGTGTCCTAAGTGTGGTTTTCCTGAGCGTCGCTTCGCTGATATTTTCATTGTTCAGACAAACAAAAGATTTCTTTTGTACAGAAAAACCGCTGGGAAAATGGAGTTTATTTGCATACGTTTTTTCTTGAAAAGTGTTGTTGGCATCCGTCTATCCGTCCGTCCATCCATCCGTACTGCCACCTGTGGTGACTGTAAATACCAATACTTGAGCAGCAGGACTTGCCTTAGTTGCTGGAGATAAAATTATAACTATTGTTATAATAATTATTATAGCATCACTTCCCTGGTGGTTACTGTACATATGTAGACCTTTAGAACAGAACAGGGTTATAGACAGGCAAGGTGTCAATGAGGATTTGCAATGGGGCAATAGACATAAACTAGTCAGAAGTTTTCCATTAATTTGTCAGGTCAGGTAACTGACCTTGTTGGGTTTTTGACCACTAGATCTTATCTGGAACACTGCTGTTATAATTTACTACAACATGTATTATTCAATATCTCAACACGAAATGTGACCCATCAGTAAAGGTTTGCACTATATGCAGTCAACTTAATATTGATCTCTAAAAAAATTAATCTAATGTCCTTGCAATATCTGATTATATGTAGATTAAAGGTGAAAGCTCTTTGCGAGGTGCAACTTTACATTCATTGGGCTTGACTGGAAAAAGAGCTGTTATAAGGTATGTTTCCTTAGTTACTGTATTGTCTCGATTAAATGCCGAGGGCAATTTCGGAAAAGAAAAATGTGTCAAGATACTACAAGACTAGTAAAAATATACTGTGATACTACACACTAAAACATCTAATAAGATATATATCTGGACCTCACGCTTGGTCAATAACAATATTATACGACTTACAATATCTCTTTTATCACTTCATGATCTTTAAACTATACAGGCTAATACACAGACAGTTGCGAGAGACAGTTGAAGCAGCTGAGGCTGTAGAAATTCTACCAACAGAGGAAGGTATTTGATTTTGGAAAACTATTTGTTTTACCATCGATTTTCACTGTTACCTGACCTTTAAAACAAAACTCCTCTGAGCATTTCTGATGATCATACCTTATATGTCATATACCTTATATGTCATATACCTTATATGTCATGTCATACCTTATATGGAAGTGGTTTCACTCGTGGTAAAATTGAACATGTCCATATAAGGTATTGAGATTTACAGACTGAAAATGAGGTGAATATAAATGCACAGGATCAGTGCTACTCAGAAAAAAATGGCCTAAGCTCCCACGAGTCTCCTGTAGCTCAGTGGTAGAAAATTCTGACCGGTGTTCAGAAGGTCATAGGTTACACTCCTGTTGGGAAAACTTGGAATTATTTTGCTTGTGTCACTGACTGAGTAATATCTTTTTGTGACCCAGGCCAAAGTCGTATTTCAGATTTAGTGCCTGTGGTAGATGACCAGATCACGTCAGAGCAAAGGACTATAAACAAACCTGTTGTTTCATCTGCAACATCATCCTCTATAAAAACCACAAGCCAGGAAAGTGCAAATGAAGTACAGAAAAATGTTAGCATCGATGCAGTTACTGCAAAGATGACATCCAAAGATACACATATACAAGGTAACTTAGCTAAAGGGTAAATAAAATAAAATAAATTGACTTTGTTTAACAAGGGTATCACTAATGTCTTACATGTAACAGTCTTGCGACTGACAAACCTGTGGCCCTCAGATCCCAGATCGAATTGGAATTTAGAAGTGTTGGTTTTTGAGGAGGGAGGAAAACTGGAGTACCTGGTGAAAAAACCCTCAGAGCAAGGACGAGAACCAACAACAAACTCCACCCACATATGATGCCGGGTCCGGGATTCGAACCCGGGCCACATTGGTGGGAAGCGAGTGCTCTCACCACTGCGCCATCCGGGATTCCCTGCTCCCCACTAATTATTGTTTTATGAAATGATGAAAATATTAAATATCAAATAATGCCAAATCCTTAATAAAATGCCTGCTTAAAAAGGTCAGTTTTTAAAAGAGATGTACAAGAGTTCAAAGAGTTTGCCTGTCTAATGTTGTCAGGAAGAGATTTCCATAATTTTGGAGCAGCAACGGAAAAAGCTCTAAGGCCTTAACTATCTAAATTATATATTGTCGGTACAGTCAGCAGATTTTGTGAGGCAGATCTTAAACATCTGGCTGGAGTATAGCCATTAATGAGTCAGAGTTGCGAGTTCATGTAATTCAGAGTTTATATCTCTCATATTAATTTACTTACAGAAAGTGCAAAGGAACCTAAGACTAAGAGACCAAGGATAAACCCTCCAAAGTCTCCTTTTGCAAATTTTAAGGTAAGTCATACTTCAAAATTGAAAAAATGTTTCTTCTGTTCATTCAAACTATTAAAAAGAAAACATTCATTGATTTTTTAATATTTATACTGTAGTTCCCTGAAAAGACAGCAGGCATGGACATATTCCAGAGAGAAAAGTAAGAGAATGGATTATTTTACAGAGCTATACGTCAAGTTTAAAGGGACACTGTCCTGATTTTAGCATGATTTTGGGGAGCTCAGAAACATATCTAGATCATAGGAAGTTGATCAATAATGGTTTGATTCTGTAGAATAGCACTCGACAAATGACAGGAACCCATTAGGAAGTGAGGATGACGAACAACAGCGAGGATGGAAATGGATTGCAATATGGATTTTTGAAAAAACATTGGGATGTCAGTTTTTCAAAGTTTCAAATTTGGCTCGGAAATCTTTGAAATTTTACAAAAATTTCGTTGCAGTATGGAATTTCTTGAAGAAATTGCTTTTTATCATTTAGTTAGAGTTTATTAAGTTCATATTTCATAGATTTAGGGACCATTTCATGCATTTATAACAGTTTTGAGCAAATACGCCAGGACAGTGTCCCTTTAATGCCATACTACATGTATCTTTTTAGCTTTATTTTGACTACATACATAATGTACATGCACTGTGATTAGTGCAGAAGGATAGTTCTGATGGGCAGTACAATTTCATTTTCATGGCCTGGCAACCTATGCTTATCATAGTAGAATTTAGCATTTATTTCATCTTGGTTGAAAAATAGTTAGTACTGACAGTGTGTATTAAACTGGAGTTTGCTCAATTTTGATGCCAACTTACATATTCTGGGATATTATTGGGAATTCTCTTGAAATCATTTGAATGTTTTTTATTTCACCATTCCTGCCCTATGCACAATGCTCTCGATCAACTCAGTATCCTCCGTGTGGAGTTGTGAGCTTGAGCCAGCTGTTAGTAGTTACAGGTTTCAAACATCTCCAATGTATTCTTAAGTGTTTCTCGCCCTTTTCAGAGCCGATTCTTCACGTAGAGAATACCTGGCTACGCCATGTGACAGACATCCCGTTGTGTTTAGTGAAGAAGATCCATCGTCACCTAAACCTGATGGAGGTAGATAGAAGAAGTGGATTACTGTCATTCATTTTTGCATCCTGATTTGTTTTGCTATGCCTCTCGTCCCTTCCCCACTCAACCTCAACCTCCCCCCTCCCTCCCCTCCCTCCCATCTGCACCCTGCCTCACACTAGCTACATCTCTTTATTGATTACCTCCTTCAAAGTTTTGCATTTGTGATAACCATCAGCCACCTTACTCACAGGTCTTTATCATCCACCTGTTTCAGAATGTGTGATTCAGTTGTTAAATTGCTTTTTATTTTACTAGGCGAGATCCCAGATTCATTCTTTGAGGTGACGGTTGATGACATCCGTGTCATGTTAAGAGACTTGAAGAATGAAAGGTACTGTTTGTACAGTCTGTACAAAATTATATGAGATACAATCAAATAACATGTTGTTAGTTCCAACCCTTACTTATTAACCATTTCATTGTCAAAGTCATCAAGATTTTTGGCTGGTTTTCAACTTAGCACTCTTGGGAGTGAAAGGGTTAAATACTAATTTTTTTGTCACCTTGTGAATAACAGAAAGCAAGCAGACAGTGCCCCCTTAATGACAAGAGCCATGCGTGAAGTGCGCGAAGAATCTGAAATGTACAAACATGACAAAGTAAGAAATTTTAGATGTAAAACACATATTTGCCTTGTTGTAATAGAAAAAAAAAACATTGCGATTCATAATCATGGTAACAGGGCCAATCACAAACTTGAGAGTAGAGTATAGAATTTCAACTTAATCCACAAAACTTTGTTTTTTTTACGACGATCACCTCCGTCACTTTTATTTGGAATCCCCCCTCCCCCATCCCATTTGACAATGAGTAACTTCCTTCTGTTTCTTATTCTTTGTTTTAAAGGTAGTTGTGCGAGTCAAGTTTCCTGACAGACTGGTTTTTACAAGCATTTTTCAGACCAATGGAGAAAGGTACACCATCTTATCATTTTTCTCCATTTTCCGTTAAAGTAAGATGTCTTGAAAGCTGAACCTACCATTTGAATCAGTGTATGAGAAGTTTGACTTTTGTTCAGTTCGCCAGATTTTAGAGCGGTTTTTAATTGACTGACGAAAGTAATCGCTGAATTGTTTTGGTTTTGCTTTACTACGCACTGTTGCGCCACGTACTCAACCAATCAGATGCAAAACCAAAACCAATCACGACTTGGTCACACACGTTTTCCCGTGCTTGGCGCCGGTTATGTGTATTTGCTTCGAGTTCTCATTGGTCAGTTTTAGTGCCTACGTCTGTTGTGATTGGCCAATGTAATTGCCTTGTTTTTGGTTTTATGACACTCGAATGAAAACCGCTATATTTCAAGTGTTTTAGTTGTACTTCTATCCTGAATGCCAAATCGCTTTTTAAAGTAGTTTTGGAATTTATCTTGTTCTCCGCTGACTTATTTAATGTAACCATTCTTTTACCCTTCTAGTTTCAGCTCTGACAGAGTTTGTCAAATCTCACTTAGAAGACCAAAATGTGAAGTTTTATTTATGTGAGTATTTTATTTTGTTTCAACTGATTATTACCAGAATCACACATATGTTAGTTAGTATATGAAATCATTTTCTTGATTTTTGTTTTAAACTGTTTATCATCTGATATATTTTATAGACACTACACCACCAAGAAGAATCCTTGACAAATCAAACGCAACTTTATTTGAAGTAAGTAACTGGGATGTTGTTTGTCTGTTGTGAAACCAAGTACGTTTTATCCCATTCTATGACAATTGACTGAACCCTCGATTTTCACTATGGATGTCCATTGCTAACGAGCAGACCATTTAACTTCTGAGGGGGTGGGGTGGGTGATTTTGAAAAAAATTCCTGCAAGCACACTTGTACAAAAAAATTTGTGCACATGACCGCTGCCGAAAACAAATCACTACCTGATGGGCTGACACATGCAACTGTAGACAGAAAAAAATATCATGCACACTCATGCCCTGAGAAAAAAATTTATTGCGCATGAAAGGTTTGAAAAAAAAAATTGTGCCTATACCAAATCACCCCCCCCCCCCCCTCAGAAGTTAAATGGTCCACCCCTAAGCCAAAAAGCCTGCCCGATGTGGCGATAAGCTGACGTCACAACTTTCGGATTGCTGGTGCTGTTTTATGATTGGATAATAATTTCATTCCTTTTTTTCCAGAACAAACTATTCCAGCTTCAGTTATACACTTTGGATCTCAAGAACAGCAAGGTAAGAAATTGTTGTGCTTAGAGCAACGTTGTACAGTCATTACGATCTCTTTACTAGTATTTATATCCTTATAGAAGCACGAAGAGTTTCCGGGTCTTATGTAATGATTTGTCTTTTCAGAACACTTCCTAGCGAGAAGATTGCTAGACCAGCTGTCAACAGTTTTCGATGCCGAGAAAGCTGTTATTGATACTGGGTAAGGACAGCAAACATTTATCACACATAACACTCAGGAACACTGTAATTCTTCGGTACTGAATGCATTTTGCTTCTTGTTTTCCAGAGTTTTATCAGTTCGTTCCAGTTCAAGACCAGACATTGGAGACTCTCTTGTCAGCTCGTCTACTGTGGATGAGCCAGGGACCTCTTCAGATGGGGCTGACAGGTCACATGAAGGACTAAATCCCGACTCCAGTAGCAGACCTCGCACTGGAGGGGCCAGTAAAGGCGCAGTACCCAAGTGGTTTAAGGGAACAGGTAAGAGCGTATAAAGTTTTCAATTTAATGGTCATTTGTTAAAGCAGTGCGGAGGAAACCTCAATAATAGTTCACTAAGGTAGGAAAACACCAAAGATGCAATAATGAACAAAAAAGAAACAAGGATGGTTAAGTTTGGGGAAGATTGAGACGGATTGCGAACGAAGATGTTGAAAAATTTAGTCTGATTCTGTCAAGATGACAGGACAGTGACGTTTTTGTAAAATATTGTGAAAACATTTCTTAGATTGCTATCGGACCCTTCACTTTCGACACTCCTGGCAGAGAAGATCCAGTTTAGAGTATAATCTGGATAAAGATATATATGTTAAGATGTTTATTGGGAAGTCTCTGTTCTTTTCTGTTTCTTTTGCAGGAAAATAACAGACAAGTCGCTCGCCATGAAAAATAAAAAGCATCTGAGTAAAAATGTGAAGCCGTGGAATTTACAGGCTGTGCAAAGGAGGAAGACGGAGGGTTTAGAAAGAAATAAAATTCAATAACTGAAGTCGAAGAATATATTGCGTTGCTGTGCTTATTGAGATGCTGTTAACTGTACAACACAACATTCCAACAAGGCTTGATAGTTAGCTCAGGCAGTTGGTGAAGCATAGTGTCGGTATCACAAGATCGTATTGAACATTCAGACTTTTTCTGTGTCAGTTTTCTTTCAAATAAAGCTGATAGGTAATATTGTTTTCGCACATTTCAGGTCTTTGGAATGTTTTTAGAATGTAAGAATATAAATGAAGTTTTTATTGGTACAAATCGAGTCGTCGAAACGTCATGCTTTTATCCGCGTTAATATTTCTCATAAAATGTTTTCCCAAATCTTGTCTTATTAAAATCGTGAAAGAAAGTATTAATATTTAATAGCAAAAACATAGAGAGAAAATAAAAGCATATTTTGACTTTGGACTTGCATGTGTGTATTCTGTTCCGTATGGGGGGGGGGGGGGGGGGGAACTCTCATAATGAAAGTGACGGGGGTGATCGTCGGATGTTTTGAAAGAAACCCCATAAAAGGTACCAGACTTTGTGGGCGTGGCTCAACTAAGAGGTTTCAGGTGACTGGTACGGAGATGAATATCAAATTTCTTCCTACTGATTGCCACACATGTTGTAATGTTAGTTATGAGATTTTGGTGGTACATCAAGACAACTTATTCTGATCCCCTCCTAATTGATTAATATATCAATTCTTGTAACCTAAATATTCCCGACTACAGTAGTTGATTCCCGGGGTGGGGGGGGGGGGGGGGGCACTCCCTTATATACGCTATATAGGTACGTGCCGCTGGACAGGGTATGGATTTTGAGCATTTTGCTCTGGAACAGGATATACCAAAAGGCATTTTTTGGTCTGGAACAGGGTATCACTTTCCCAGAAGTTGGCACAAAGATCGGTAATTTATACTCTGGAATAGGGTAGACGAATACAGCTACACGTTCGCAGTGCTGCTTAGTAGTTTAGCCTTTTGGGTTAGAAAAAAAATCGTTAAAAATCCTCTGGAACAGGGTATCTTTTTCAACATTTAGTCTGGAACAGGGTCGCAAAATTAGCGTTTTGTGCTCTGGTACAGGGTAAGGGTTTTTATAGCCCAGCGACACACCCCCATCCAATTTTTTTGGGAGTACCCCCCCCCCCCCCCCCCCGGGAGTTGATTATCAACTTGAAGTTGATAAAGGTAAATCAACCGCTGTAACGAATTTGGAAATTAGTTAGTCGTGGCGAGACGAGGTAAATCGGGTAAAATCGGCGCCACGAAATTTTACAACGCAAACATAAAAGCAGCTAAAGCGGCGTGAAACAACAGACGTAAAAAGCTGACAAGCATCACGTGTTGCTTTTCCCGCGAATCCCACTTTTGCCGTCTGTGTTTATGCCGTTTCTACGTGAAAGTGAGTACAGTGGAACCCGCTTTACGGACACTCGTTAATACGGACACCCGCTTATTACGGACAGTTTTGTTTGTCCCGACGACACATATTTTCTCTTACATCAGCCCGCTTAATACGGACACTCGAATAATACGGACACTTTTTCATGTCCCTTTGGTGTCCGTATTAACCGGGTGTCCGTATTAAGAGAAAATATGTGTCGTCGAGACAAACAAAACTGTCCGTAATAAGCGGGTGTCCTTCCACTGTAGAAGTGAACTTCTCGTTCTCCTACTTTTCTTTGCCGATTTTTTTCCCTCGCCCCCACTAACCGCCCCTGGGTCTCCGAGGATGGAACGTGAGGTGCAGTGACGTGCGATTCAGAATTTTTCCCCTGGCTATGACGTAAGATCGTGAGTCAGCTGCGACCGGGAATAAACCATTCACTTCCGGAGACTAGGAGGAGTCTATTTTTGGCTCAACGACGTCACTGACTCGGAAGTCAAGTCAATGCGAGTCCGCCATCTTGGCAGAATCTTCAGTGTTTACGAGGAATAAACTTTGTTTGAATTGAGCGCGATCTTCGCCTGTTCCTCATCGGTTTTAACGATGGGGATATTCTCAAACTCTTCTTCAAATTTCGATGCTCTTATTGGTAAGTTATCTTTGCCTTAATCTTGGAAATTTCGTCTTGAAGTTCATCTCACTTCGTTTGAGCTTTCTTATCAGTAAGCGCTAGCTTAGCTTATGTTGTACTTGATTCTTCTAGAAAAAGCAACAAGCCAGCTTCTTTTAGAGCCAGACTGGAATAGCATTCTTCTAATTTGCGATTGCATCCGACAAGAAGATGTCAAGTAAGCTAACTTCATACGTTTCTTACAGCGAAAGCTGTGTATGAATGACAATGAACTTTTAGGTCATGCAATATCTTGATTTTTGTCTGCTTAAGCTTATATAAGCTTACATTTATTTCATGTCTGTTTAATTGCAGCTCTAAATACGCAGTGGCATCCATGAAGAGGAAGATATTTGACAAGAATCCACACGTTGCGAAATTTGGATTGATTGTAAGCATGTTTTTACATGTAGATTAAGAATTTCATAATACTTATCAGTTTTTTTCACAGAATTTGAAAATGTAAAGCCTTTAAGACGAAATCCATTAGAAAATCGAGTAATATTTATGGCCAGTGGACAAAAATCTTGTACTACGACGCCATAAGCTTTCACGCTTAAACTAGACATTCATGAGCCATACCTTAACGGTATTTACCAAATAATATAACTCCACAATCCTTAAATTGCTTTCCGCCTTGAGTTTCCTCCCGTGAATGGGTAAGGTCATAAGAGGTGGCAGCCATGTTTCTGGGATTCGACTCGATTTTCTAATGGATTTCGTCTTAAAACCTTAACCTTTCCCAGAAGTCTGTTCCAGTACAAGGGATTGGAGTAGCCGGGTAGCCCATCACTACCGGAGCTTACCCCAGTTTCTGTAGAATGAAGCGCCTAGGAGTATTGCTACTCCCCCAGGATGGGATGTTAGTACATATATACATCGCAACAATTCCGTGGTACTCATGGGTCCTGTTGTTCAAAGGATGAATAACGGTATCCACACGAATCACGTTCTAGTGGATAGCAAACTTGTCCACTGGATAGTGATTTAGGAGTGGACAATGATTATTTTATGCTCACTTAGTACTACTTTTCATATCTGCAATGTCCAGGTATTAGAAGCATGTGTAAAGAACTGTGGAGCCCCTATGCACAAAGAGGTTGCCACAAAAGAGATTATGGATTGCTTCAGAGAACTGGCCAAGGTTAGTATCAAACTAACACCAGTAAGAACACCACTCTAAAACTAAAACCAAAGTAATATTGTAATGCAGTGGCTGATCCAGGGGGAGGGTCGGGGGGGGAGGGGGGTCCAGACCCTTCTATTAGACCTGAGGGTTTTTTGCTTGATCCATTATCCATAGCAAAACCATCTCCAGGATCCACCAAAATTCACTTTTCAGAGCCTGAAATCTCTTTTCTGGGGGAGGCCTCTAAACACCCCCCTCCGCACCTTGTAGTAATAATTCAGTACTGCCGTCTACTTCCAAAAATTATCCTTCTACTTCACATTTTTGGGGAAAACCCAGTGGGATCCCCCCTATAAAAAATTATTGGATCTGCCCCTGGTAATGGCTAATCACATCAGCACAATGAACCAATGAGAACCCAAAGCTAATACGAATACAAATAAGACCTCTGTTAATGGGACCCTCTTATGCATTAAGTGGACATCTCTTCTAATCGGGCTGTAGACACTTGAATATACATACATGTATGTAATCTCAATTGAAATAATGATGTCCATCTATAGCACGGAGGGTTGACTGTATTTGTAAAACATTTTTACTGTGCTCTTTGTATTTCAGTCCAGCCCAGATCCAGTCAAAGAACAACTTCTTAGCATGATCCAGACGTGGTCAACTGCGTTTCGCAAAGAGCCAAAATACAAAGTCGTCCAGGATACATTTAATCTTATGAGAATGGAAGGTACGTAGCTTGGCACTACGAGAGTACATGTGTTTAGTGTCTAAGTTTAAACTCATGACCTGCAAATCTTGATCACAATGCATGCACCTCACACAACTGAGCTCTATCTCACATAACACATTGTAATACATGTTTGTTCTTTGTCTCTCTCTTTGAACAGGATATAAATTTCCTCCAATAAATGAGTCAAGTGATGCCTTGTTCACAGCAGAAACAGTAAGTTGAAAGGGTTTTTGTTGTTCATTATGCAATAATGTTATTATTTCCCATGTGCCTATTGTTTACATAATTGGAGTACTGTCTATCACATAGGGCCGGGTCCAATTACTGCTGTCCAATTGCAATATTCCTTGTTATTGGACAGTTGTAATAATTATTGGACACCTGACATGTATGCCAGAGAGAGGACTGGTTTTTTCACTTATCATTGGTTGTTACTTTATTTTGTCAGGCTCCAGAATGGGCAGAGGGTGATGTTTGTCACATGTGCAGAGTCAAGTTCTCTACATTTCAAAGACAGGTAATAAAGCAATCTGGGAAAAGGGTTCTTAAAACAATTTGGTGAAGGATTGTGCATCAATAATACAGAACAAAGAGAACTATTGATATTTTGAGCTATGTTAATCATTTAATATTAGTCAGTTTATTTTCAAGCAACAATTTACATGTACATGTAGCAATGGCCTACATGTACACTACTGGCACCAACACAACAGTTAAATCTAATAGTATGTTTTAGTTTTTCAAACTAAAAACAAAATTAAACCACAACAAATACATGTATGCTAATCCATGTTCCACCTGTTCAGCACCATTGCAGAAGTTGTGGCCAGGTGTTTTGCCAGAAGTGTTCTTCTAAGGCGTCGATCATTCCACAATACGGCATTGAAAGAGAAGTGAGAGTCTGTGATCCATGCTTTTACAAGCTCAACCCATCAGCAGGGTAAGAAAGCATATTATGAAATAAACAAGATACTACAGCTGTACGCACTTTCTGATTGGCTCAAAACCATTTACCAGATAACATAGAAAATTGCTTCATGCTTTTATTTCATAAAACCACAGAAAATTTGTGTTACCATAGAGTTATGGTAACAATCATAACAATCGTGAAAGTTTGGGAGAACTCGAAATTGCTGAGTGTTTCCACAGCTTTCTCGTTCTCCCAAACTTCACTTGTGTTACCATAACAATTTGGTATTTCTGTTTTGTAATATTGTACGGTTTGGCCTTTAGTGGTTAGTTAGTATAATTAATAATTATTTGCCGAAGGCGAAGGGAATATTCACCAATATGCACGAGCATGAGGCGAATAATTGTTTTATAATATACAAAACAAACGGAAAATGTTGAATTTCTCCAAGGAAAATAGAAAAAGACCAAAACGTTCCGCCATTTTCCCCGAGACAAACAAAATTGAACTTCGCGGCATTTCCAAATAAGGTAGAGAGGGTATATTGTCTCTGAGACCATGAGTAGGGAACCAATCAAATTGCTCGAAAATGCATTATCCTATGGTTAGTATATTATAACTATCATTATATTACATTCACATTATGTTATCTAGATTTGAAAAATACATGCTGGTTCAGTGTTCTACCCAGGCTCCTGAAGCGCCATGCAGATCCCCTATCGTGCAGATCAATTATTTGTTAATTACTTGTAATATTATTGCTCTTTAGGAAAACTGCAGAAGAAGGCTCCAAGAAGTCTGAAGGTGCATCTTCAGCAGCAGATTCTGATTTGCCATCAGAATACCTGAACAGTCCTCTGAGCCGTGAAACACAGGTGAGGATATGCTTCCATGGCCAACTACTCAATAATCTCACAGAATTTTGAGTCCATGTATTATTCCCAAATTATTCTAACTTCCTTTCATGGGAATATATGAGGATGTTGTGAAATTGTGGTCTTAGGCAAGACACCTTACTCTCATAGTGCCTCTCTCCACCCAGGAAAATGGCTACCAGCAAACGGTCGGGACAACCTGACAAAATGATCCCAGGGGAGTAGCAATACTCCTAGTCACTTCATGCTACAGAAACTGGGGTAAACACCAGCACTGATGAGTCACTTGGCTCCTGCGATCCTAGTTAACCTTAACAGTGATTACAGTTTCAATTGTTAATTCTTGTTATTAGATCGCAGCTAAGAAATCTGCTCAAGAAATTCGTGATGAAGAAGAGGAAGAGTTGCAACTGGCCATGGCATTATCACTGTCGCAGGAGGAGGCTGCTAAGGATGTATGTTTAAATTAAGTCACATGAACACTTCCAATCTCAAGCTCAAAATAGCAGTTCTCCTTATGTATTGCCCTACATTCCTTTTGATGTTAGTAGTGAGAATTTGGTGGTATATCAAGACAATGTTCCTTTGTCGATAATTTTCTTTATTCTTATCTGCTGTCTACTTGACAATGGAGAAATGAGATGTTGATCACTCACATGTAGTTTGCGAAGGGGTTCTTAAAAGGGTTGTTGATGTAATATATCAAACACGAGAGATAGTGTTTCATCTGATTTCCAAACACTGAGAAGAGAGTTGAAAATATGACGTGTAGCAGAATTTTTGAAGAAACTTGAGGTGTTTGGATAGCCGATGAAACACTGTATTGGGTGTTTGATATAATTATCTTCTCAATTGAAAAGGAGTAAACAGAGAAATAAAATCTTAAAATTCTATGCTAATTAAGACCAGATATCCAAACCACCATCACGGTTACGATTTCCTTTGTTTTAAGTTATAATATATACTATAAATTAAATGAGTTTGAGAAGGGGTTTTCAAGGGTTACCAGTAGTGTTTTAAAATGAGCTGGTTGTTACAGGTAATTTGAACAATATCATAAACAACAAAATAATGTTGTAACCTATTGTAGAAGTGAAACTAGGTTTTTGGTTTGAAACAAGTAAGTCTCTCACATGTAATATAAATGTACACATAGACATCAATAAACATTTACGTCAACATTTGCGCCTTACAAAGTAACCCTTTGCAAGGTTCAAAAGGTGTTGTAGAGTACTGGTATGCAGGGTTTAAAAATAGGATGTGATAAAGAATTTGGAGATCAAAATTAACTCTTGCCCACTCACCGAGGCAAGTCTCAATCCTTTTGGGCGAGTAGAAATTGTAGATTTTTTGCTGCAAGTCACTTGCCCAGATGGTGAGTGCAGTTGAAGCTCTCTGAGCGGACACTCTCGTAAGCGGACAGCTCTACTTACTTCCGCCTTGACAAAACCCCGTTTGAACTCTACCTCATACAAACTCTGAATTTTCACATTCCCTTAAGTCTTAAGCGGCCAGCTCCAGTTGCAGACACTTAATTTTCCAACAGACAATTAATTTTCCAACCCTGGAAGATCTGATTTCTGTTGTTGAAATTTCACATGACGTAACTGTATAATCTAGTTTGAGTACTAGTAAGTTGTAAGCTTTTTCTATCCAAGTCCTTGAAGCAGCTTTGATTTTTCTCTGTTTTCAGACGCGAGTCCGTCCCAGCATGAAGTCGTCTCCCTACAGTGCCGCCACAGACCCACCATACAGCTCGCACAGGCAGACCAGTTATGCATCCCCTGCTGTATGTGTCTTCTAATTCATTATTATTATTCTAGATATATACCTCTTATTAGCCAAGTGCAAGGTCCATACCATGAGTTATTGACTGAGCATTCATGGTCCAAGTGAAAAGCACATAGGATCAATCATAGTGCACAAAATTACTTAGCTAGAAATAATAATATTTGCTTATTTACACTGCTGTATGAAAGAGAATGAGATCTTTGCAGTTATATTTTAACTTTTAAAAAGCAGTTGAAAAGAAGGCCTGAAAAAAAAGTCAGGCTCCAGCAGGATTTGCACCTATGACCTTTGCGATTCTGGTGCAAACACTCTACCACTGAGCTATGAAGCCACTGGGAGCTGATCAAGCACTGCTGTACTTTACATGTACATCTGCCGAAAGTACAAAGTACTATTAAATTGTATTGCATCTTTGTTACATTTAAATGAGATTGATGTTACTGTTGTCAATTTTATTGTTATTTTCTTGCTTATTTCTGGTATTTTTGTTTTTGTTTCAGGATATTGAAGTTACTGACTCTTCCAGTATGGACCCAGATGTATGTACATATATCTTGTTAACGAAGTGTGAGGGACCGTACTGGAAGAATATCAGCCCTAGCCTAGGTCTTGTCAGCACAGATCGAGTGTAGCGAGGTTCATACAGAAAAGACAGAGGGCCGATATTCTCCCAGTACAGTCCTGAGCAAGCTTGGTTAATAAGAGATTTATTACATGTCTTTGTGCTTAAAAATACATTTGCTTAAAAATAGCGGTGGAAATTAAACCATAACAATGTGAGAAACTTAATGTTAAACCTGGTCCAATACTTAGAAAATATCAGTCACTAGTTAGTCACTTTGAGCTACAGTTACCAGAGTTAAACACCACAGCTCCTCTGATCCTTTTGATTACAACATACCTGACCTTTTTGTAGACAGGCCTAGCTGTCACACATCAAACCACGCAAGTAATATTCTATTTAGCTGAATTCTTTGTTTTTGAACCACAGCTTGCACGATATCTGAATCGGTCATACTGGGAGGAGAGGAATGAAAGGCAAACTTCACGAGAGAGATCAAGTCCTTCAGCCAGTGCTCCGGTACAAACACAAGCTGATAATAATTATACAGAGGTAATAGCAAGTTGTTTTTTCATCTGGTGTGATCGTCTGGGTGAGGGTAGTCCTGAAAAGGACTGTTGTTGGTGATTGATGTTTCGACAACCTGAGTGGATAGACTAGGAAGTCATCTTCAGAGTCAAGTGAAATGTGTTAGTCAATTGATGGTGTTAAGTCTCTGATGCAAGCAAATCAACCTCAGATTCAGATCCCACACAAAAACTACATGTAGCTATGAGGCCTGCGCTGCTTAAAATTGCTAAAATTAACCAACTGCTGTTGTCTAACCTTAATTTAGTCATGTAGCTGTGCTTTGTAAACAACTCATAATGACTACTGTAAAGGTCATAATCAAGCTCATAATAATTGTGTTAGTTCATATTTTGAATTTTCACTGCTGTAAAGTAAAACTCTGTAAAGTAAAACTGTATAGTTTTCATTTATATAACTAGGTATTTGGCTTTAGGATTTTAGAGAAACCCAGGTGTTTATGTACCTCCAAGTCCACCATTTAAACAACAAACAAAAAAACACAAACAAAAATACAAATGACATTGCATGCGAGTTTGTGTAGTATGTGACTGTTGATAGTATTTTAAAGTGATCAGTAATATTAACCAACATTACACAGACATGAATAATCTACTGAGCTGCTAATTGTGCTAAACGTTTAACATAAAAAAGCTAAAAAAGGAACTGTGTATTTCATTATAGATTAGAGTTGGTGGATTGAAAGGAAAAAGAAAAAGAAAGGAAGAAAAGTGCAGAGAGACATCTCAGAACCCATGGTTAATATCCAACTCGTATTGCTGTAAATTGTCTTTGTTTAACACCAGAAACTCGTTTATGAGGGAGGGGATAAAATGTGTGACTTTTGAAATCACTGTTTTTAGTTAATTATACAACTTTTACGTCTGTAGATGAAACTCTAATGTACGATCATTCAAATGAACTTAGCTATTGAGCAGTACTTTTCATGTGGTACTGATTAGGTACTGTTCATTATGCTATACAAGGTGGTTCTAACTTTTAAGTATGTGGATGAAACCCTCGTGTGTGACCATTCAAATGTGGTACTGTTTGTTTCTCGTCTCAAGTATAAATTTGAGAGAAAAATTCACTCTTATGGGAGGTGAAAATTAACGAGACACAAGAGGCAGTTACACATTTCAACCGCTTAATGAGTTTCTGTTAACGCACAAATGAGCTAATTTAGACCTGCACTGCATTTAACACCGCATGATTTAATCTAAAATGTCAAATAACAATTATAACCTTTAACATGAAAATAATTCAGTAATCTGTAAAGAGCCACATTCATATAGGCTACTGACACAAGTTGTCATACATGTAACGTTCAGTCACGTGGTATAAAAGCACCAATCAGAAAAAATAAATTCTTCCAGTGCATGAAAGTGTAATTAAAACTGAGTAGTAGCGCTCGAGACGACTCTCCGCTTTGCCTTTGTCAAAGTTAAATTCTCTGTAATGGAGTTTGTTCTACATTATCCATGTGTTGTTTTATTGCTGTGCTAGGTTGATGTTGTGACGTCACAAGTTTCAGAGGTATCAGAAGCTATGGTGAAAACCTTTCACAACAACGTTGAAATGTTATTGGAACGAATGCAGAAAGTGTCTGGTCAGGGAAAGCACATCGCTATGGATGCTACAGTACAGGTGGGTTTGTCATCTCCTCTCATGTGTATATCTGTTGGATCGAGTAAACAACACTGAAAATTATAGCTGCTCGACGAGTACAGTGTTTGTAGGAAGCTAATAATATGGCCCCAGGGAGTTGTTGGCCTTTTTCTAATGTTTTTACCCCTGAAAGACGGGAGGCTATGCAAGCAAGACATTATTAATAGCCGAATTCATATTAGAGACGGAAAGCCGTCTTAGACGGGAAACTCGTCTTTAGACAGAAAACTCGTCTGATATGAATCCGGTGAAGGACGAGTTTCCCGTCTTAAATTTATCCGTCCATTTTCCCGTCTAAAACGACGGGAAAATCAGACGGAAAACTCGTCTAGACGGAAAACCGTCTTAAATTCACATTAGATGAGAAAATCAGGGTTTCCTGTTTGCTACACACTGGAACTGGAAAGTCATTTAGCCGTCTAATTTTACCGTCCTTAAATTTATATTAGACAGGATTTTGTCAGACGGAATTTCGTCTAAGACGATTTTCCCGTCTTCTAAATGAATTCGCTAATTGCCATGTATTGGTGGGGGTGTGGCATGAAATGAAGCTACAATCTTTTTTGTGTGTTACGGTGGGTCTTGTTCAAGTAGTTTCGACTGTTTCCCTTATCAATAGGACCTGTTGTTGTTTTTCTTTAGTCTTTATTCCAAACTGTCAGCGCCGTGCATCCGCAGATACTGAGACTCATTGAAGAACAGGAAGAGGAAAAAGGTAAGGCTCACTCCTTTGCTTGTTTGTCTGTTTTGCTCAGTGACGCAGCGTCCCGCGTTATTCCTTATCCCGCGGGATTCCCTCGCGGGATTCCTGCTTCCTGGCGGGCTTTATTGCCACCAGGGTTTCCCACTTCCGTTTAGGTCAGTAGCGGATTTTCTGCAAAGGGAGAGGTGAATGGAGTGAAAGCAAAGGAACTACACTTGAATCTTGCTAACTTGAACTCGGTTAACTCGAACTCCCCGCTATCTCGAACTCAAACCCATTCCTCTCGCCTTGTTTTTCAGTCATTTACTCTCGGCTATCTCGAACCCCGCTGTCTCGAACTGTTTTTCGTTCCCCTCGAGTGTTCGAGATAGCGGGATTCAACTGTATAATTCTACCGCACGATGTTAAACTTTCTTCAAGTTCATTACAAAAGGTTTACTATAAACCCTTTAATCCTTAGCAGTGTCCAAATTCTTATTTCTCGTCAAAATAACCACAATATAAATTGTCTATATATTTAACACATTCCCCTGTGAATGCTTGGAGAATTTGCCATTTGATTTCATTTGTCTTCTTTTCCAGCTAAATACGAGGCTCTTCAAGTGAAGCTGGGCCTGGTGCGTGAGGCGCGCTCGTCTTTAGAGGAGATGCGAGAACAACACCGTGAAAAAGTCCGCCAGCAGGAACTAGAACAGGACATGCTGCGGCGCATGCAGATAGAACAGAAACTAGAGCTGATGCGGCAACAGAAGGCCGAGTACCTCGCTTACCAGCAGCGCTTACAGAATGACCGTCAGGCGGCCATTGAACAACAGCAACAGCAACAAAGACTGCAGTATCAGAGGCAGATGCAGCAGCAGCAGCAGATTCCATATGCTGGCGTCCAGTATCAACCCGCGGGTGATTCCAGTCCGTACTCGTCCTTAAATTATATTCCAACAGCTGGCACGCAACCTTACAACCCGCAGAACCCACCCGCAGCTTACGCCCCTGCTGTGCTCCCCGGATACCAAGTGCCTGATGCTCCTCCCCCGTCTCAGTACCCCTCACGACCCTCAACAGAGGGCTACATACCGACCCCCCATACGAATACATGCCGTATAGGAATGACGCGCCAGCCCCTCAAAACAGAGCCCAGCCTCAGCCGAGCTCCCTAGAGTATCAACCGCCATCGTATGCGTCTCAAGTTCCGCCAGAACATGGTCCAGCATCCCTTCAGCCTTACAACCTAGGGGGCCCTCCTCCAGTTCCGACTGCCCCGGCGCAAGTGCTTCCCCAAGCACCACCCCCTCAGTATGCTCAAGTTAGCTTCCAACAGCCAGCTCTCCCGCCGCAGTACGGACAGACAGGGAATCAGCAACCACCGGCACAAGCTCCTCCACAGAATCAGTTCCCCGGGGCAGCACCCCCTGGTCCTACTGGGCAACAACCATCAGTATAATCAGATGCTACCACCACAAGGTCAATCCCAGTACCAGCAACAAACACAGTATCCTGGCCCGGCACAAACACAACTGCTACCGGAAGTTGCACCACAGTACCCACAACCTCCGTCCCAGGTCCCACAAGCTAAAACGCAGTCCTTCCAATCTCCGCAAGTGAATGGTTTCCTTCCGACAGCAGATGTGTCACGTGGTTTCTCCTCAGATGCAGTTTAACACTGCGCCAGCACAGCCACAGCTTAACATGGGCCCATCAAATGGCCCTGCTTCGTTTCAACAAGGACCTCCAATGCAACAAGGGCCTCCAATGCAACAAGGGCCTCCAATGCAACAAGGGCCTCCAATGCAACAGGGGCCTCCAATGCAACAAGGGCCTTCAATGCAACAAGGGCTTCCTATGCAGCAGGGCCCTCCGGTGCAACAAGCTTATGAACCACAGCAACAACAGCCCCAACAATTTGCTCCTCAACAAGGTTACCAACCAGCTCCAAACTCAACCGTCACCAGCAGTACTTTGGGTCAGCGCCACCTCCCCAACAATCAGGCCCAGCTCCCCAGAGGCAGCTGACTGATTTAGAACTGATCTCGTTTGACTGAACAAAACATTAAACGTCTTGTATATCATATTACTGGGACGTTGCATCATTTTGAAGGATTTTTTCTGCAATACCGTTAAGGGTTGTGGCAAATGTCGTGGTCAGAAGACTATAATTTTTAAAGAAATAAAATTTGCTACATCAGTTTAATCTAATTTGAAATGTAAAAAGTGAGCAATAAATGGATTAAGGCGATTATAGGGCAAAGATGTTTTGTATATTTTAGTGTAGGTTAGAGAGCTGGCTATCTATTAACGACAGTTCAGTACTTTAGAGAAAACAGCAGGTTCATCCAAGATGGCGGACGGACCATCGAGCAGCCGCCATCTTGGATTTCATTTGTAGGTAAGGAAATACTAATATTGTCAATTTTATTATTCAGCTTTTACATTTGTTTGTTTTCCTTGTAATGTGTAAATACATAATGCTAATTACGCTAGGAATTTAATAAAACAACCAAACCAGTGCACTTTTGTTTCTTTTTTGTGGGCAGAAAAGTAAACTCCGCGCACCGGCTAAAAGTTTTACTTCTCAACAATTCCTAACTGAGTAGGCAGATCATAAAAAGAAAGTCTTGTCTACACCAGTTCGTGGCAAAGTGGTCTTCATCAGTGGGCAAACAGACGTTTACAAATGTAAACAACAGAACGAACCAATAAGAACTTGAAGCAAATACACGTGACCAGCGCCAAGCGCGAGGAAAACGCGTGCGACCAAGTCGCGATTAGTTTTTGATTTTGCACGTGATTGGCAACCTCGATTCCAGGCTCTCTCTCCTTTTCCTCCCTTGTCGTGACTCAACGACAAGGGAGGAAAAGGAGAGAGAGCCTGGAATCTGAGTTTGCGTGATTGGTTGAGTGGGTAGTGAGTGCAGCAAAACCAAAGCAATTCAGCAATTACTTTCGACAGTGAATTGAAAACCGCTCACTATTTTTACACTCAGCATGCGTTGTTCTGACTCGACAGAGACGTCAACCTCGATCCCAGGCTCTCTCTCCTTTTCCTCCTCGACAAGGAGGAAAAGGAGAGAGAGCCTGGGATCGAGGTTGCAGAGACGCGAGGGATGATAGTCCAAGGAGGAAAGACGTCTACTGCTCCTTCCCATCATGCCCCGCGTCTAACAATTTTCTCATATTTTAAGGAAACAGATGCTTTATCTTGTAAGGCCCAAAATGCGAATTGTCAACTGACGAACGGGTAAACAATGTATTCTCTTCCCAAGCGTAAGCAACCTTTTTGGTCAGTACGAAGAATCGCGACCTCTAGCCAGCCTCGAGTTTTCCTCAAATCTGATTGGCTGTAAAACAAAGACAAAAGTAAACGCCTGATTGGTTTAATCTGAACTACTCTGCGCAAACTCAAAAAATCGGGTCGGGCCTTTGGTCTCGATTCTTGGTGCTGACCAAAAGGACCGCGAGCGGCCTGAGTAAGAGTCCAGATAAAACCAGTCGGGGGAAGAAGTCGCCGGTTTTGGCAAATCTTCATTGAAGCACTCGAAGAGTTTCTAATTATTATATCCAATCAGAAACTAGCGCGAGCCCTCACGAGTACTCCGAAAGCAATCGCGCCAGCAAATACGACATGTTGCTTAGCAACTCCAGGGAAACAACCGCAGGCTCAGTCCCAGTCCCGTTTCGCCATCATTGGTACTTGGTCCGTCGACTATAACTGCGCGAACCAATTAATCAAGGAGACTACACTGCTTAAAATAAGAGAGGTCGTGACAACTCCATTTATTATGAAACAACTTCATTTATTGGAAAAATCGAAAAAGGACTTTTCAAGCCTGCAAATATAAATATATCCTAACCTAATATTCACGTTTGTGTACGCGCTGTTTTAAATTGTTCCACGATAAAAGGAAATCATACATTGTACAAGTGCGTTCCTTCTTATCGCCAGTATATATTTCTCGTAGTTCGCTGTAAGATTTCACAGGCTTTCCTCTCATTGAAATAGTCCTCGAGACTTTGGGTCGAACTTTCAATATGAAAATTTAGTGAAGCTGGACCTTTTTTCAAGGTTCATGTTATTACTAAAGTACGCTTCACAACGTCTCTCTTCAGCTAAAGACGGCAACCACATTATGCCCATACAGAGAGCTTCTGCGTGTCCTTTAGTATCCCACTTGGCCGACATTACATTCCACGACAACGACCAAATTCCACTTGGCTCAAGCGTAGTTCCAGATCACCAGCCGTAGAATATAGAACACGTGACTCTCGCAGCACGAAAGAGAGCGGTGGAAATCCACCTTATGTCGTTTCTCATTCCGTCAAGATCGTCATTGAAGCCCGAGTCTTCCTGTACCAGCGCCTCGCGTGTCATTTTATCACCGAATCAATTCAACCCCTCACTCAGACAATTCATCTCCGGCAAGATTTACTTCATCCAAGCTACCAAGCCAGCATCCTCGGATACCCACAGGTAGTTAGTCGGGCGCGACGAAGTTACAGTTCGGGAAAATCGGACGCCCTGATCTGTAACTTCGCCGTGCCCGACTTACTACCCCTGGGTCCTCCGAGGATGCCAAGCAAGTCAGTGGGTTTACATCAGGCATTTGCTGCGGGCAGAAGTCTCTTATTTCCTTCCTGTGTCGGAAGAGGAGGAGACTTCGGTAAACCTTCGTGAGACGAACACGAAAACTTTCTTATTCTCGTCCAATCAGAAAATAGCGCGGAGCCGAAATTGCCACGTGGGCTTGTCGTGTTGCTTAGCAACTACTCGTCACGAAAACCGCGGGCGCAGATAATTCATGAAGGGATTTTGTGACAGAATAAAAAGGCTGTATGTTGTGTCTGTCAGACCAATGAACAATTACACACTTCTACTCAAGTCCAAATAAATCATTAGGCGCATGCAAAACGTCGTTTGGATAAGTGCGAAAATATATATTTTTGTAAAAAGCTTGTACCTTGCCTACGATAAAGAAATTTGCCCGGAGATGACTGTTTTTCGGAGGAAACCTCCGCTGCCTACAGTGCGAGGGATGAGAACATTGTTCGGTAAAAATGATTGACACACCGAGATGGCGTGACGCGTGACGCGACGCCAAATCCTTGCCGAGCCACCTCTCTCGTGACTGACTGAGCAGATGATATCATGATCCGTCCACGGGGGCTAAAGATTTGTTAACATGGTGGATGTCCACGGAGATACCACCGGGTATGCTTTTTATCGATCCTCTCTAACAGATCCTAAGAGAAGAAAACACTGTCAATTAAAAACTAGAAGTTATTACCGTAAACACCGGCTTGTTAGCTCCCCATGATCACAAAATCCGGTTTTAAGCCCCCCCTTTCTCCTATCCCCATCTCTGTACAGAAAGCAGTGTGACGGGGGTGGGGGGGGGGGGGGGGGGGTGGGGTACCTGCTAATGATACACGCATTGGCAACTTATAATTCGGGGCTCCTCGTATTCTTTGTCAACGTCCAAGCGTACAACATAGCCATTGCAACAGCCACAGGTATGCATTGCGGACCTTTTATATTGTTAGCGCGTGACGCGTGACGAAAGAGAGAAGAAGAAATCACAAGTCACAGAGAACTGCTTGTTATGCAGCTGAATACAATGCAAACTCTAACCTCCTTTGCAGACGTTCGTTTTGCTTGTCACGCAATCTCGGGAAGAAAGATTGCGTGACGAGCCAAATGAATGTGTGCATAGGAGGTAACGCGAACTTGAGTTGTTTCCAAGGTTAGTCAACTGACCTGCTGGATTGTCATCCACTCCTTTCGTCCAGGCGCGGACCCCGATTTTGCTGCGTAGCCCTGGCGTTGATTTCTTTCCTCATCAGGACCCAAGATTTGCTGAACATGTCCAGTAACAGCGCGCGGTACTAAGACGGAGAATACAGTAATTATGACGTCATTATGGCATGTATGACGTCATAATTGACACGTGACTGCAACTAAAGTAAACATTTTCGGAAGGCTTTACACACCATGTAAGTTTCATTTTCATAGCGTCAATACTTTTCGAGATACATAGGGGGGGGGGGGGCACTATCTGCCCCCCTAATGATTGGGATGACAGCTTGCGCTTGGCTTGTTTTGATTGTGTGTGACATGGGAGCCTGATGGTTATTTATTTGAATTCAGTCCTGATCAAGAAGTCCAGGGCCGAGACCAGGCCAGGGTCATTGTGTTTGTGTTCTTGGACAAGACACTACTCTCACAGTGCCTCTCTCCACCCTGGAGTATAAATGAGTACTGGCGACAAAATTTTGGAGGGAAAACTGCGATGGACAAGCTTCCCATCGAGGAGTAGTAGAAATACTCAAGTCATGACAGAAACCGGAGTTAAGGGCCAGTTTTTTTTTTGGAGGGGGAGGGGGGGTTAATGTTTAGTTGGTTTGCTTGCTGTACACTTATACTTGAAAGACAGAACACGGAACGGGACTTAATAAATTCACAGATCGTCAACTGTTAACTTGACGTTAGCGTTTCTTCTTCCCGTGAATCTTTCAGATCCTTACCTGATCTGCCGAGTCTCCCGTGCTTCTGAAAGCGAAAAGTCTCCGAGCCTGGAGGGTCACATGACAGTGCACCTGTTGGCCACTGCAAATGAACAAAGTGATCCGTGATTAAACAAGAAAGACTGCTACAACGATTTTACATGAAACACAAATGCCACAGAGGATGAAAAAGTAAGAGATCACAAAGAACTTTCTCCAGAATTTTCTGCAAAGCTGAGCAACAGATAAACTTAAATGTCTGCTATTCTAAACTTGACTGAGATCCTACTTACTCACCTTGAAATCGATCTCTGTCGCTCCAGCGGTGAGAATCGCTTTCTCCAGCAGTGTGTCGGGTACACCAGCACACAGTGGATCCCCTGGGCTGCTTGCTAACAAATAACATCATCATCAGGCTTATGAAACAACCAAGGAATGGCGAGGGATATAAACTCTACCTGCGATGGCGCGCGCTACCTTTTTTACGAAACAACTTTGAAATCCAAAGAGTATTTTTTTATTAAACTCTGGCTCTGAAAGTTCACGCCTCAAAATAACGGAAAAGGACGACTTCTGCTAGCATGGAAAAGTCTCTCTAAAAAGGAAAACCGCCTTGAACACTCTATATTATGACAAAAAAAAACCCCCCCCCCCCCCCCCCCCCCAAAACCCCTCGCTGCATTATTTTTCACGAGTCGAGCCTGGCCGTATTTGTGCTGCCTTTAGGCCATACTAAGAAAAACAATTTGAGGTTTTAATTTATATATGGTCTTGTATTATGTGGTTGAATTTCAGCGCTACTGTCATAATTACGTTTAATAAATAATAACAAATAATGACACAGTCCGAAGACTCGCGTAAAGCGGACGACCCTCGGCGTTAAACAGAAAAAGTTAGTCCGCAGCTGGACGCTTTACGGGAATGGTGTAAATACAGAGTTTGTATGAGCTAGGAGTGTCAAAAGCGTGTTTGTCAAAGGGCCGGTGTCGTAATAGATAGAGCTTGTCTGCTTACCGAGAGTGTACGCCTTCAGCAGAGTTTCGAGCTGTTATTTTACTTATTTCAGTTATTTTACTCACAGTTGTCATCGTTTGCTGTCCCCGGTTTACAGAACAATTTACATAATAATTTGTTGTTGTTATTTTTGGGAGTGTAGTGTTCGTGTGTCGCTGTGGTTAGTATGTCTGTGTTTTAATTAGGACTGCATTGATTTATTGTAACTTACATGGATTTAAATAATAAAGGCAGTTAATAAAGAATAAAAAATAATAAAAAAGTAAATATTATCATAAAAAAATTCGGCCGTAAGTAGAGCTGCACGCTTACAAAGAGCTGTCAGAGAGTTTTCGACTAGTATTTACTTATTGCTGTCAGTTTTGACTCACAGTTTGCCGCAGAAGTTAACAGTCACTTTTTAAAATCTGCCAAAACTAAGAACAGTGCCTGTTGCCAAGTTATTCGCGCACAAATTCCTGTTAGAATTGATTTTTTTAGCTGAGGGCCTGTAAATGTTCTCCCATTAGCCTGATAAAGGTTTCTTTGTTGAGACTGCTCAGGTGATTAACAAATCATTGCCAGTGACCTCTTTGCAGTACTATTACAATCGGCGATGTGTTCCTCGCCGAAACAGCCTCCCTTCTATTAAACATGTCATGATTCATCACATGATTTGCTTTGGATTTTGAAGACTTGGGAAGTTTCTTATTTGCTGCGACGGACGCGGGAATCTGCTGAAAGAAAAAACGCATAACTCAGCTGAGATTAACAAAATAAGCTTTAAGACAAACGACAATAACAGTTCGGTTGACTTCTGTAAAAAACTCTTGAAGAGCAAGTCGAGAGCGAAATCCACGAGAAACAACCACAGAATTTAAAGTGTACATGTCGTACCGCTACGAGAAATATCGCAGTTAAGCAATATTCGCAGAGGAAATTACTAACCAAAATTACTGAAGGTGGTTAACAACGTAAAGCGTCCCGTTATACAAAACATGCGCTTTTGATGCTGATTTCAAATCGCCGTTGCTAAATCAGCGCCGATTTCATGGCTGATTTGAATACGATTTGTCGCCGATGTTTCGAACTTGCTCGAATTTGATGTGATTTATCGGGGGACGATTTGGACAAAGACATCCTCCTACAACCTACGCCATACAAATCGCCGTGAAATTCGCAGATGTAGTATCTACACCTGCGCGATAAAATCGCCGCTAAATCGCCGAAAAAATCGCATGTGTAACGGGCATTAAACGCAAATCCACCAAGGCTTTCAAGCTTATTTTAAAATGAAAGCGGACTGACGGCATACTATGTAACAAACAAAACACAAATACAAAGAGAGGGTGAGCCACTAATGAATAACAAACAAACACAAGACAAAGAGAGGCGTGAGCCACTAACAGTCCTACTAATGTAAAAAACAAACACAAGACTAAACAGAGGGCGAGCCACTAACGTCATAACTAATGTACAAAACAAACACAAGACAAACAGAGGGTGAGCCACTAACGTCATTACTAATTGTAACAAACAAACACAAGACAAACAGTACGGGTGAGCCACTAACGTTACATACTAATGCTAACAAACAAAACACAAGACAAACAGAGAGGTGAGCCACTAACGTCATACTAATGTAACTAACCCCCCCCCGACAAACAGAGGGTGAGCCACTAACGTCCATGACTAATGTAACAACACAAACACAAGACAAACAGAGGAATAGTGAGCCACTAACGTTATACAACTGTACCCAACAAACACACGACAAACAGAGGGTGCGCCACTAACGTTTATAATAGATGTAAACAAACAAAAACACAAGAACAAACAGAGGGTGCGCCACTCACAGCTCTATACTAATGTAAAAAACAAACACAATGACAAACAGCAGGGTTGCGCCACTAAAGTTCATACTAATGTAATGTCAAACAAACCATCAAGACCAAAACACGGAGGGCGAGCCACTAACGTTTATGAAGACTACTATGCCTAACAAAAAAAAACACACGACAAACAGAGGGCTGCGCCACTAACGTCATACATAATGTAACAAACAAACACTAAGACAAACAGAGGGTCTGAGGCCACTAACGTCATACTAAGTGATAACAAACAAACACAAGACAAACAGAGGCACGTGAGCCACTAAAACGTCATACTAATGTAACAAACAAATCAACAAAACAAACAGAGGGTGAGTCACTAAACGTCCATACTAATGCCCTAACAAACAAACACAAGACAAACACGAGGGTGAGGCCACTAACGTTATGTATACTAATGTACACCAAACAAACACAAGAAAACAAGACAGAGGGATCGAGCACTGAACGTCATACTAATGTAACAAACAAACACAAAAAACAGAGCGTGAGCCAGCTAACGTCCATACTAATGTAACATACATACACAAGACAAACAGGTAGGGTCGAGCCACTAACGTCATACAAATCAAGTAACAAACAAACACAAAAAAAAAACCCAGGGGGGAGAGGGGGTTTTGCATAGCCAACTAACGCGTCATACTAATGTAACAAAACAAAACAGCAAAACAAGAGGGCTGCAGCCACTAACAGTCATACTAATTGTAACAAACAAACCACAAAACGAGAGGTGAGCCACTAACGTCATACTAATGATAACAAACAAACACAAGACAAACAGAGGGTGCGCACTAACGTCATACTAATGTACCAAACCCACCCAAGACAAACAGATGGGTCGCGCCCAATAACGTCATACTAATGTAAACAAACAACACAAAAAAACAAACAGGAGGTGTGAGCCACTAACCGTCATACTAATGCTACACAAACAAACACAAAAACAGAGAGGTGAGCCACTAACGTCATACTAATGTAACAAACAAACACAACAGATGGGTGAGCCCACTAACGTCCATGACTGAATGTTTAAGAACAAAACGAAGAACAAACAGAGGGTGGCGCCACTAACGTCATACTAATGCTAACAAACAAACACCAGACAAACAGAGAGGTGCGCCACTAACGTCATACTAATGTAACAAACAAAAACAAAACAAACAGTAGGGTGAGCACTACTTCATATAATAGTAACAAACAACACAAAACAGAGGGCGAGCCACTAAAGTTATACTAATGTAACAAACAACACAAGACAAAAGATGTGTGAGAGCCACTAACGTCCATACTAATGTAAAAACAAAAACAAAACAGAGGCGTGAGCCACTAGTCCTACTAATGTGAAAACAAACAAAACACAAAACAAACAGAGCGTGTGACACAATAACGTCATACTAAATGGTAACAACACAAACACCCAGACAACATGAGAGGTGCGCCACTAACGTCATACTAAGATGACAAACAAACACAAGACAAAGAGAGGGTGCGCACTAACGTCATAACTAATGTAACAAACAAACAAGACAAAACAGAGTGTGAGCCAGTAACGTCATACTAATGTAACAAACAAAACACAAACAACAGAGCGGCAGAGCCCCACTAACGTCCATACTAAGGTAACAAACAAACACAAGACAAACCAGAGGCGTGAGCCACTAACGTCATACTAATGTAAACAAACAAACACAAGACAAAACAATAGGGTGAGCCACTAATCGTCAGACTAATGGTAACAAACAAACACAAGACAAAGAGAGGGTGAGCCACTTAAGATCATACTAATGTAACAAACAAACACAAGACAAACAGCAGGGTGCAGCCACATAACGTCATACTAATGTGACAAACAAACACGAAGACAAATAGAGGGTGCAGCCACTAACGTCCATACCTAACTGTAACAAACAAACACAAGGACAAACAGAGGGTGAGTCCACTAACGTCATACTAATGGAACAAACAGAAACAAGGACAAATGAGAGGGTGACGCCACTAAACTCATTAATAATGTAACAAAAACAAATCACAAGACAAACAGAGGGTTGAGCCACTAACGTCTATACAATAATGCTAACAAAACAAACACAAGGACAAACAGAGGGTGAGCACCTAACGATATACTAATGTAAACAACAACCACAAGACAAACAGAGGGGTTGAGGTCACTAACGTCATACTAATGTAACAAACAAACACAAGACAAACAGAGGGTGAGCCACTAACGTTCATACTAATGTAAAACAAACAAACACAAGACAAACCGATGAGGGCGAGCCACTAACGTCATACTAATGTTACAAACAACACAAGACAAAACAGAGGTGAGCCACTAACGTCATACTAATGGAACAAAACAAACACAAGACAAAGAGAGGGTGAGCACTAAAGTCCTCCAATAATGTAACACAAAACAAAACACAAGACAAACAGAGGGTGAGCCACTAACGTCATACTAATGTAACAAACAAACACAAGACAAACAGAGGGTGAGCACATAACGTCATAACTAATGTAACAAACAAACACAAGACAAAGAGAGGTGTGAGCCCACTAACGTCAACTAATGTAACAAACAAACACAAGACAAACAGAGGGTGAGCCACTAACGTCAATACTAATGTAACAAAACAAACACAGACAAACAGAGGCGAGCCACTAACGTCTACTAATTGTGTGACAAACAAACACAAGACAACAGAAGGGTGAGCCACTAACGTCATCACTAATGTAAACAAACAAACTACAAACAGAGGGGAGCCACTAACGTCATACTAATGTAAACATAACAAACACAAGAAAGAGAGGGTGGAGCCACTAACGTCATTACTAATGTAAACAAAACAAACACAAAAACAAAGAGAGGAGTGATGCACTAACGTCATACTAATGTAACAAACAAACACAAGACAAACAGAGGGTGAGCCACTAATGTCATACTAATGTAACAAACAAACACAAGACAAACAGAGGAGTCGCCGAGCCACTAACGCATACTAATGAAACAAACAAACACAAAGACAAGAGAGAGGGTGAGCACTAACGTCATACTAATGTTAACAAACAAACACAAGACAAACAGAGGCGTGAGCCACTAAAACGCTCATACTAATGTAACAAACACAAACACAAGACAAACAAGAGGGTGAGCACTAACGTCATTACTAATGTAACAAACAAACGACAAGACAAAGAGAAGGGGAGCCACTACGTCATACTAATGTCCCTCCCCCCCCTCCCCCAACAACCAAGACTACAAAACAGCAGGTTGAGCCACTAACGTCATACTAATGTAAAACAAAACAAAAAACAAACAGAGGGTGAGCCACTAACGTCATACTAATGTAAACAAACAAACACACAAAACAAAGAGAGGGCGAGCCACTAACGTCATACTAATGTAACAAACAAACACAAGACAAACAGAGGGTGAGCCACTAACGTCATACTAATGTAACAAACAAACACAAAACAAACAGAGGGTGAGCCACTAACGTCATACTAATGTAACAAACAAACACAAAACAAAGAGAGGGTGAGCCACTAACGTCATACTAATGTAACAAACAAACACAAAAAACAGAGGGTGAGCCACTAACGTCATACTAATGTAACAAACAAACACAAGACAAAGAGGGTGAGTCACTTACCGTTATGTAATACTAAATGTAATAATCGAAATGAACCTATCACAACTCTCCAACAGTACCTTTTGAATTTGCCGAAAGGTGATTTCGTTGGTGATTATCATATTGAAGAAATATATTTATAGCTTCGTTCGAAATGTTTTTAAAAGGAACATTTAAAATATGTTTTAGTCCAAGCTGGCTACACAAAATTTTCATGGAACACGAACCACAAACGGTATTTTCTAGCCGACGAGAAAATTCCTACGTTGACCAAAAAAAAAGGCTTACGCACGCAGAATAATCTTCGGTTGGCCCCGTCGCAATTATTGAAATCACCGTAGTCAAAACAGCGCGAACACTCGAAATTTTGACGTCAGCATGACGCCATAAGGATGACGTGTGTTACTTAGCAACCTGTCCGACGAAAACCGCGGGCTCATAAAATTCAAGGACAGGAAATTTCAAGCGAGAAAGGTATGATTCTGAGACTAAGTTAACATTTATAGAATATCCAGAAATACAAATAACTTACCACTGTTCATTCTTTTGAGGTCCACTCCAGATTTGTCTTGCTTTGGAACGTTCAGTTGTTTTTGGAGCCTTTCAAAGTAAACACGAAGGGTTTGGTTTTACATACACGCCTTACAAATCTCCTACAACCTTATAATAACATCTCAATTAATAATATCACTGAATTCAAGAAGCGTCCTATAACCACGACGTTTTATAAACTATTAATAAATGCTGGGATCATAAAAAGAAATCTCACATGAACTGTAAAAAGGTACAATTTCTGAAACAAACGATTCCATTCTATTCTTGGTTTGCATGTGACGTCATCAAAATTCTAAAATCTAACTGTTAATTATACAAAGCTATTATTTTCACATATTCTACACATACAAAACATTAATCTCTATGCAAAGTTTGGTATCGATTCAGTGCTTCGTTTCGAAATAAAGCATTTTGAAATTTGCGATGTCCGGATGAACGTGTTTTTGAACTGTCACAAAAACGGGTATTTTTATGTCATTTTTAAATTTTTATACGTGATAATAATTTACAAGTGATATCTAAATAGTTTTGAAGTGAAAGCTAATGATATTGATGGTAGAATCTACTCTACTTCGTGTACAGTTTTATGGCCGCCATATTGGTGTCCCAAAGAAGGGCACCAACATGGCGGCTGCATACCAAATACTGTAATATTCTGAAAATTATTTTCGTAATAACTCGGTTATGAAAAACGCTACAAAGCTATAATTTGGACGGAACGTTTCTTTCTGCCTGCTCTATAAGCTGTTAATTTTCTGATATTGTTCATGCAAGTGAACAGTCTTGGTAACATTGATGCAAACCACCAATTACCAGAGTAGATATACCAATGAAGGAAAACAATAACAAAATCAGAAAATACAAAAATATAACAAAATATAAATATACAAAAAAAAAAAAAATAACCATAATTTCTTTCCAAAAAAAAAAAAGTTTCTTTTCGTCTGACGTAAAGTCTCTGTTATTTGCGTAGTCACGCAATCTTTCCAGAGGATTGCGTGAGGACAGCCTTTGGTGCAGCCGTTATTGCGTTGTCACACAATCTTCCAGAGGATTGCGTGACGACCCAAATAACGGCTGAGAAGGCAACTATCTGATGGTGGAATGAACTTAATGTACAGGCAAGTGTGACAGAGAGAAAGGGCTCTTACACTTGATACTTTGCTTCCCACATGGTCAGCTGCTGTTTATACACATCAGGATGCCTGAAAAGAAATTATGGTAGAAATACGAGAAAGATATTATTCAATCAGTGACACATGACAAGCTAATCTGAAAAAAGTTTCCGAGTTCTCCCAACAAGAGTCGAACCTATGACCTTCCACACACCGGTCGGACACTCCCACTGAGCTACAGGAGACTCGTAGGAGCTTAGAGAGGTGCGAAGGATTTTGTTGACTTAAAATTGGGGAATTGTTTGCTGAAAGGGGTTGGGTCATGCACTAAGAGTTTAAAAATAAGATATATTACGATCACGTATGAGCAGCCAATAAGCTCTTTGTAGAAAGGTAAAGATGCAACTTTGCATGCCAGTTGATCTTTTATTATACATGTAATGACAACTTTACTTTTGAATAAACTCTAAATCGTATGGCAGGACAAACTCCCAACCCAATGTTACTTTCATGCGAGACATCTAAATATCAATGAAAAACAGTTTAGCACATTTGTTATGTCCCACGCCTTTGCCACATTTTTTAATTTTCCACCATTAAAGCAACACAAAGAACGACAATACAGTAAAAACCCGCATAAAAGAACACGTGTTTTGGGGGTTCAGGCCTGATTTTATTCCTATATATCGGGTGTTTTCTGGTACTTTTTTGACCCAAATTTCAGCCTGAGTGTTCTTAATCCACTTGTTCTTTTTATGCGGGTTTTTACTGTATTATACTATCACAGCAAGGAGCCAAAAAGTGTGACCAAAAGTGTGACCACACTTTTGGTCACACTTTGGTCACACTTTTGGTCACACTTTTGGTCACACTTTTGGTCACACTTTTGGTACCATGGCAATGACTTGTTGGAACTGGTATAATGTTAGCAGATACATTATAATATTATAATCTTTTAACACTTTTACTCCCAGAGTCAAACCTTGAGTCAATAAATGTGGTTCTAACTTTTACATAAGTCTGTGGATGAAACCCTAGTGTGTGACCCTTCAAATGAAAACTACTGAGCAGTACGTTCAAGTGGTGCTGTTTTATTATGCTGTACAAGGTGGTTCTAACTTTTAAGTCTGCGGATGAAACCCTAGTGTGTGACCATTCGAATGAAAGCTATTGAGCAGTACTTTCATGTGGTACTGTTTATTATGCTGTACAAGGTGGTTCTAACTTTTAAGTCTGCGGATGAAACCCTAGTGTGTGACCATTCGAATGAAAGCTATTGAACAGTACTTTTGTGTGGTACTGTTTATTATGCTGTACAAGGTGATTCTAACTTTTGAGTCTGTGGATTGAAACCCCAGTGTGTGACCATTCAAATGAAAGCTACTGAGCAGTAATTTCAAGTGGTGCTGTTTGTTTTTGACAATTTTGCAAAATGAAATTCAAGATTTTTTCTTCAGTTTTGAACTTAGCATTCTTGGGAGTGAGCGGGTTAATTTCTCCATAACTGTACTAAAGGTGGACAACAGGTCAAATTTGGACAGGTAAATCAAGACAGTGTCTTTAACATGAAGTTGTTAATTTTTTTTATTTTCCACTCATCACCTGCCTGCTTGAATATGTACAAAGAGGTTATTCAGCGGAAAGTTGTGTAATATGGCTGGGTATTTTTACGAGTCAGTTTTTATTTTTCGAGCCTTTAGACGTTATTTCCTAAAATATAGGCTTTCAACAGTGTTTTTCGGTAGCGCACTAAGCGGGGCTAAGACCTGTGTAATACGGTCTCATATTTGCACTCATTTTGGTGCGTATTCGCACTCTAAAATGCTATGTCGTATAATAATGATTTTGACACCTCCCACTGTAATAAATAAGTTTAGACAATCTTACCTGATCTAACATTTCTTTGATGTCCTCACTGGGTAACTGAAAGAAAGAAGAGCCACCCCCGAATAAGTGCGGCACATAGCAAAAAAAATTGCGGCCTTATGCGCATACTGGCGTGAAGAGCAATGATGATAACAGCAAAATGCTAATAGGCACCGCACCCTGAGCTCTATAGGCAGTGGCTTATTCTAATTGAGTGTAAAAGTAAAAATGTAAAATGATACGGTTCGTTTTAAACCAACTGCCGCAATTTAATTTCATGTACAACTTACAATATTTTTCAGTTCGAAATGCATATACTAAATTGTTCTCCACTCAACAAGTTTTTAATAAGCACCTCCCCTTATTAAGTGCAGCATCAACATGTAAAAACATTTAACAGTGTTGCTGCGCTTTTTCTAGTAAATACGGTATTCCAGAACTCACCTTTGTAACTGACTTGATATCTTTTCGCATAACCAATCTGCTTTGGTTAAATCTCCACATCTGCAAAGAAAGACAAAATTTAGCCTATAAATGCCTAGTCTCTAATGAGGAAAGGAGTGAAAAGAGTGTCAGGAAAGCTGGCAGTTCTTGTAACTTTACCCAGCCTTTAGACTGTGAACAGTCCAGGGCTCCATTGTTTCCACTGAAATCATTGCGCCGTCACATTCAATTGTGGAGCTGCCATCTTGGATTATTTGGGGAGCGAAATCTGGGGAGAGGACAAAACTACTCTGCGCCCCACGCCCAGCACCCAGAGTAGTTTTGTCCTCTCCCCCAAATAATCCAAGATGGCGGCTCCGCGATCGAACATGACGGCATGACGATTTCAGCGCAAATTAGTATTCGCAAAAATTAGAAAGAATAACTAAAGGTACATTGTATATCATTAGTCTCTCTCTGTCTCTAACGTAGTTTTTTGAAACCTTAGTTTCTATTGTTTTCCTTTGAAGATAAGGTATTATTGAACTTACTAAATAATCTCTTCCTTTACATAGAATATCAGCAGCAATTCCACTGTTGGGACTGATGCTTCCTCTGGGTACAATAACTCACTGAAGAAAAAATAAGGAATGGTTAAATTATTTTAAAAAGTTGAAACTACTTACTAATAGTTGCTGACAGTGAAAGAGTGCCTTAGCGTTTTTGACATCTTTTTGACAAATTTCTGATGGCTTTCGTTTCAACTGGCCAATCAAAATGCAAGAACTATTCTCGTTCTGACAATTTACATCTCCACCTCCCACAGTTCTTGCAATTTGATTTGCTGGGTTAAATGGCTAAAAAGATATCAAAATTAATCACAAACTTTGTTGAGTGGTAACACTAGGGTACTCTTCACAGTAATGCTATTGATACCAGAGCAAGTGCCATTTTAAACAGAAAGTCAAAGGTAAACTAGCAGCAAATAGCTTGTACCTCTTCACCACCCAACAGCCTTGTACCAGAACAGCATACTGTTGGACGCATTTTAATACTGATGCTTCCTTTGTCGCTGGGGACAGCAGTCTACACAACTGTGAGAAACTGATCACTTTGGCTGCAGAAAGGATGATAAACAAACACAATAATTTTTATTGATAATAAAATTCCTTCAAAAATGACCCCCTTCTGCCAAAAAAAATTAGCCCACCAAAAGGCCTTCTGGAAAAAATAAGTCTAGGTCCTACAGTCGAAGCTCTCTGAGCGAACAATCTCGAAAGCAAACAGCTCTACTTAATGGCTGCCTTGACAAAACCCTGTTTGAACTCTAGCCCATACAAACTCTGTATTTACACATTCCCATAGGCAGCCAGCTCCAACTGCGGACACTTTCTGTTTACCGAGGTTGTCCGCTTACGGGAGATTCGACTGTATTTTATTCTAATTTTAATTTTTTTTCTCAACATAATTATGTATTAAATAATTTAGATAAAGATAATTTCATTATAATTTATGGTATATTTTCGATACCATAATTGTATTGATACAGTTACATGTAGTCATTTAGTACCATTAAAGAGAATTTGCCTTTTGACCTCAGATCTTCAAAGGATTGGACTGCCAACAACTCACCATTAATGAGAAGAGCTCTGACTTGATCTTGTAAGTCCATAGTCTTGAGCTGTGTCATAGACAACACGTTGCTTTGTACTGGCGGCTTAGAACTGAAAACAGGTTGATAAAATTCATGTCAGCCTGGTACTTCACTGTTAACTTGTACATCGTCATGTATGTGGGGGGACAGGAGAAAATGGGATGGGAATGGGATGGGAAGTCTACAGAAGGCAGGTAAAGAGAAGACAGGAAGTGGGATTCCCAGGAGAAATAGTAAACTGTTGGGGTAACCTGACAACAAGGCCAGGGCAAGGGGAGTAGCAATACTCCTAGTCGCGCCATGCTACAAAAGCCAGAGTTAAGGATCAGCACTGGTGAGCCACCTGCAGGGCTCGAATAGAAACAAATTATAGCGTGCCATTGTTTATATTTTTGGCAGGCCAAACAAATTTTGACCTGCCATTTCTTTTTTGCCTGCCACATATTGAAATTTTTACTAAAATTTTTCATCTGGGCCAATTGATTCGTGGAAAGGAATAGTAGATAAAGGAGCATGGTAAGAGGAGAAGAAAATGTCACAAAACCAGTCCAGTAAATTTCGTCGCCTGCCATTTTATTATCCATTTGGGCAGTTCATCGTTATTTTCGCCTGCCAAGCCTGAAATTTGGCCTGCCATTTGGCCATTGGCAGGCTGCTATTTCAAGCCCTGACCTGGCTCATTTGATCCATTGTATTGTAACAAGAAGAGAGGAAAGTAAACATGTAATAGATTACCTTTCCTCTTGAGAGGTAGAAGGAGTCAACAGCTTCAAGTAATCCCTGAAACAAAAACAAAAAATAAAAATTAAATAAATTATTTGTCACATCCCAGTGACTGCCTAAATCAGTGGCATATTTAAATATTTGTGGATATCTGAAATTAAACTATTGATCACTGACAGATCGGCTTGGGAATAAGTGGCATAAAGGCTGGGATCATTGTGTTGTGTTCTTGGGAAAGACTCTACTCTTAGTGCCTCTCTCTGCCCAGCAGTGAAAATGGGTACCAGTGAAATGTTTAAGAGAATCTGAAATTAAAATACCTTGGGTTGACTCTAAACTCTGGTGATTCACATTCCATTTGTTGGCAATATAACAAATTATGCTCAGCACAAGCAATGTCATCCTAGAGGTAAAGCCAAGGAAACAACAAAATGCATATTGAGAAAGATGTTATTTCAGTTTGTCATGAGCATGGGACATTGACAAAGAAAAAATATGAGTCCCCTCATGGGAGTGGAACCCATGACCTTCCACACACCGGTCAGATGCTCTAACCACTGAGCTACAGGGAGACTCGTGGCAAGTAAATTATCTGTAATTTCTAATCTAAAAATAATGAAACTTTAGGGACCTTGCTTGAGCTTCACTCATAAATTTCAACTCTCCCAAACAATGGCTATGGAAGAGACTAAAAAAATTATTGATGATGAATATATGTGAACTGCGGTGGAAAGAACTAAAGAGAATGAGATCTTGGCATTTATATAATTATCAAACAAATTATCATCACGTTAACGGATATAAATAGAACTCGCAATTGGCCAGTTTCCAGTGGCTTCATAGTTCAGTGGTAGTCAGAGTGTTTGCAACCGGAATCACAAAGGTCATGGGTTCGAATCCCGTTGGAGCCTGAATTTTTTTTTCAGGCCTTCTTTTCAACTGCTTAAGTTAATATATAACTGCGAAGATCTCATTCTCTTTAGTTAAAAAATTATTAATGTATCTAGACTGATGGCAGTACAACTTGAATGTACATTGTACCTGTGGATTGTAAAACTCCACAGTTTTCCATGGCTCTTCAGCCTTTTTCCTTTCCAGGTATTTGAATGATGATAGACGCTGAGCTTTAGCCCGTTCTGTTTCAGGCCGTGCAAATTTAACCTGAAAAAAAAAATTAAAACATAAAAAATTATTTTTCTACCAGGTTAGTACTATTTTTTAGTATTATTGCTAACAACAAACTTGAAGAGAAAGTTAGAGTTAAAACTCAAACTTAAACCAGTCAGTGAGCCACATTTTTTGGATAAATATCGAATTCAAACAAATGCTGGATCATCTGCTCATTTAGAGTCAAATTGGTTGAAGCATTCCGCATAAAAACTGATTCTTTTTCAATGTTGAATTTTCAACTGAATAACGGATTTCATTCAACCATGAATGCAAATCAAGACATTGGTGTAATGCAGTTGTAGTCCATGCCGTTTCCTGGCGTTTCTGTTTGTAGATCATGTTAGAAGTTCAGAACAGTTCTACCCATTCGCAAATGGTGGTAGCAAAGTAAGTTTTAATGAATGATGATGTTTTCTTGTGACAGACACTACTGCCGTCACAGATCCTTATACTAACTCTTTTATTGATCTAAGGCCCAGAGGATACTGCTGTAATGCTGAGGTGAAAACAGATGACCAAACGAGGACAAACAGCTGTAATACAATCAACTCTCTCTAAGACGGACACCATTGGGACGCACCAACTGTCTGTCTTAGAGAGGTGTGTCCAGCTTATAGAGAGTTTAGATACAGCAATATGACTGAAAAATGGTGTGCAGGGACCAACACTACATGTAGGTGTCCCGTCTTATACAGGTGTCCGTCTTATAGAGGTGTCCGTTAAGAGAGAGTTGACTGTATACATGTAACACCAACAGTATACGCATATATCTTTTCTTAACTTACTTACGGTTAATGGTTTGGCTTCTTCCTCCTCATCTTGGGAATCTCCTGGTAAAACAACAAACATTTAGTCAATAAGACACTATTCCATCAGAGGTTATTCCACTTTCCCAACAAATTTGTAAGAACTTTTAATAATAATGTCAGGATGGATAAAAGTTGAGTCCTACTACCAAACCTTAAGACCCATCTGCATATACAAAGCCTAGTCTCCTACGCAGCCGTTATTTGTGTCGTCACGCAATGCTTCTCCCCACTAATGGCTGCTTAAACCTGGACCACATTCCTTTGCAGATTTAAGACAATCACAGTTTGCAGTACCATTTTCGGAACTCGTGCCAAAATACATCAATCATAGATTGTGTCTTATCATGACCTAGCGTCGGAAACGTCAAACGCACGCTAGTATGCCACCTTTTGAATTTGACGCACACCAGACATCAAAAATAAAACACTAGTTCAAGAACTGGATCGATCTAGCAAGTTTTCGGCAAAATGGTAACAGTCACGTTTTTGCCGATAGGTGTCAAAGTTACTGCGGTCAAAACAAAAGGAAAGGAATGTGGTCCAGGTTTGAGCAGCCGTTAGTGGGGAGAAGCATTGCCTGACGACACAAATAACGGCTGCGTAGGAGACTAGTACAAGCTCAACTCCAGTTTATTTACAGGAAGCCAAGGGGAGTACTCCATGTGCACATACAGAACATTATGGGATTTCTATCAGGCTAAGCTCGGCTGAGAAATAAATGGTTGTTTTCTCGTACAGTTACTATAATAGCCATCCATGTTGTGCAAAAACGGGCACTTTTTCTACCGTTCATAACATAATCACCGACTGGACCAAGTTTAGAAAATTCTACACTGTACAATGTACCTTCTTCTGTGAGGTTGGAAGCTTGACGCACATTTGCCTCACCCTTGTTGAGATACTCAAAACATGGCCTGAGTTGAAGTGTGCCATGTATGGGTGTGAGGTGAAGCTCTCCTAAAAATAACAATAATAATATTATGAATACATGTAATAAATAGAGGTTATTCAGCTGAAAGTTGTGTAATACAGCGGGTATTTTAACGAGTCAGTTTTTATTTTTTCGAGCCTTTAGGCGAGAAAAAATAAAACACTGACGAGTAAAAATGCCCAGCCGTATTACACAAACTTTCCGCTGAATAAATTGTTTATTATACGACAAATTATTTCCAAAAATATAGGCTTTTCAACAGAGTTTTCCATAGCGCGCGCGGTCAGGGTGACTGAGACCCGTGTAATACGGTCTCATATCTGCTCTCGTCTTTGTGCGTATTCGCACTCTAAAATGCTGTCATATAATAAACTATGTTATTCTACAGTGAAGATGACGCTACCGTTGCCACTCAACAAAGTTTTTGATTAATTTTTGACATATTTTTGACAAATTTGATGGGTTCCGTTTTGTGGCGCCACATTTGAACTAGACTAGAAACTAAAACCATTCAAATTCCACGACTCTGCCTCCACACTCCTTGGATTTTGATTGGTCAAGTCAAATGGAACCCATCCGAAAGTTGTCAAAAAGATGTCAAAAATTAATCAAAAACTTTGTCGAGTGGCAACGGTAACGTCATCTTCACTGTAATAACTAACGCTGTGACTGATCTCTTCTAAATTTTCTCCACTGGAACAATAAATTATTATAGATATACTTACCTTCTCTAAGAATGCCCACAGAATACGACTCACATCCTCTGAGGCCAGAGATGAAGTAAGGACCTGCTTATCCATCTTGTCACTGAGTTGAACCAAAAATAATACATTTATTCATTTACTTGTAAATTTCATTTTCATTGCACGGTCTATAAAATTACAAACTTACAAAAAAAGAGAGAAACATTGTAATGAGTTCTCCACACCTTTTGTTCTAAAGTACTGTCAGATTTTTTGATTGGTTGTCTGGTCCGCTATTTTAGAACTCTCAAGGGAAATAAAATTGTTTTTTTTGAGATAGCGGGGGTTCAAGATAGCGAAGGAGGTGTCAAATTTCGTAATTTTCAACAAAACTGAACTAGCATACAAATCACAGACCTGTCGGTGCTCGCAGAGTGCCCTATAAATGTACATGTATGTAAGTTTGGATTTAATACATACATGTAGGATGTAAAATAATGTACCCAAACATCCAGCTGCACACCCAGTGTGTACAGTCGTATTAAAGGGCTATGTCGCGATATTTTAAGTCATTTTTGCGAAGTGCAAAATCACCTTCAAATTGAAGAAAGCCTCAAAATAATAGTTTACTAAGGTAGAAAAACACCAAAGTGGTGATAAGAAACCATACAGGAACAAGGATGGTTCAGGATGGAGAAGATTAAGACGGATTGCGAATGGTGAACTTTAAAAAATTGGCCAATTTTTTCAAGATGCGCCATCCGTGACATAGCTCCTTTAATGTCAGATTAATGTACATACATACATACATACATACATACTTTATTTGATGAGTAGGTTGGTAAAAAGGCAGCCAAAGGGCTGATGTGGACCTACTATACTAAAAATTAGGAATTACATTTGTAAAAATTACATTTATAAATTTAGAACTAGTATATACAAATAAGTCGGAATTTACTAATATTAATATAAAAAGAAAAGAAATTGACATATATCATCAAAGTAATAAATTTAAATTTAAAAATATATTTAAAAATGTACAAGTACCTGGAAAAAAATGAATCTTTCTCTTCAGAAGCAGATGATGGGGTAGGACCATCCACATCATGAGCGATCTGCTCTCCTCTGGGTGCATAATAATTGGCACTGCTAGTGTTTATTGACAGTTCAAGTTCAACCTACACATGTGTATAGTCCAAAAGAAATACAGTTAGATGGTTTTAAATCTTGAAAGTAAGTGATAGCACATTCATGGTTAGAAAGGAGCTTACATGTATTTCAACTAACTCAACTTCAAATCCATATAAAGAAACTTGGGGAGCAGTACAATGCAGTACCAACACGGAATCATATGCAATGTTGCTACATGTATGCTTCTCTCAATGATCAAAATAAGTATCAGTTATGTTTAAAAGGATAAAGGTTAGGTTAAAGTCTGTAGATACAAGCCTAGTAGCTTATAAGACCGGCACTTAACTCCGGTTTCCATGGCATGAAGTGACTAGGAGTATCGCTACTCCCCTGGATGGGATGCTACAGTACTCCATCCCAGGTAACACCCAGCATTTTTGTCAGGTTTCCCTGACAATTCTATTTACTCCTGCATGGGTGGAGAGAGGCAATGTGAAAGTTTAAAAGTATGTAATATAACAACACTGATGCAACTTCAATTTTTTGTTGCGAGACAAGTTGTACAAAACACTGCCTACTGTAACAGCATCTTTACCTGGCTTATTACATGTCGCAGACTGTACATCTTACCCAGTCCTTACCTTTTGCTGCTCTGGCTTGATTCTTGCTCCAATATGAGGTACATTATCATAAGTTATATCAGCTGGACGGACTGGGTACTACAACAGATATAAGATGAAACTTGTAAACTCAACCAACAGGCATAGAATAACAATTATTATTATTGATACAATTCCCCCCCCCCCCCCCCCCCTGGTCTTCTGCCTGAACACATCTCTCAAACAGAGCTGGGTTAGGCTACTGTGAAGCAGCATCAATTTAATTAAATGATTTCAACTTACAGTAACTACAGTGGAAGTGCGAACCCCGCCATACGACCAACCCATTATTATAAATACAACCACCCCGTTATTATGACCACTTTTTTGTGGCCTGAACAAAAGCCCGCCTAAAACTCTGATCCGCTCTCATTGACTCTCATGTGCTCTCATCGACTCTCATGTGCTCTCATCGAATGCGTGGTTCCAGAAAATATCCATACCCACCCCAAGGAAGGTCATTGGAAATTCCGAGGGGAGGGGGGTCTCAAAAGCCAAAATTTTTAAAGGAAAGTATGAAGCTAAACTGGAAATTCCAGGGGGGGAGGGGGGTTCCAACCAAAAAAACCTTCCGTGGGGGAGGTATGGATATTTTCTGGAACCGCACAATTTGAACCTGCTCAAATTTTTCATGAGAGTCGTCAAAAGTTTTCTCTTGTTGCTCACACTTTGGCCCACACATGCATATGGTCGTCGATGAGAGTTGACGAAAACTCTCATGACAGCCAACTCTCATCCTCGTTTGGCCCAGGCTTAAGAGAACCACGCTTAACTGTCAATTATGCCATGCAAACATAATACATTTTGTAGAAAAGATAAAAAGTTAATCACTGTTGAGATTGAACTTAATTTCCAAACAAATATCCTTGCTGAGTTTAAAATTATCCTGTATAACAACTTTATACGAGTTAATTCTAGATACCACATCCCATGCAGAAAGTTTGACACAGTTTCTGCATGGGTTTATAAGCTTACGTTTAATAACCTTACGTAAAATAAGAAATATAAGCTTACCTGAAATAAGTAGAGGTTGTTGGCCAAAGTCTGGGCCAAATAAACGTCCACCTGAAGAAGAATTAGAAAGATCTATGTCTTAAAAACTGTTATCCTTGTAAATGGTGCAAGTTTCCTTTAAAATCGTGAGAAAACAAACCTCCGCAACGACCGGGTCATCATCTTCATCGTCCGCCATGTTTTTTCACCATCGTGCTCGGCACATGCGCACTCGCCACGCGCGGAGAAGATTCTAATCACAGGCTTTTTTTTTGTGACGGGGAGGAGGTAAATAAGATGGTCTGACGGGGCCTTTATATTAAGACGGGGCCCACCCCTAAATTAGTCTCCTACGCAGCCGTTATTTGTGTCGTCACGCAACGCTTCTCCTCACTTACGGCTGCTCAAACCTGGACCACATTCCTTTCCTTTTGTTTTGACCGCAGTAACTTTGACACCTATCGGCAAAAACGTAACTGTTACCGTTTGCCGAAAACTTGCTAGATCGATCCAATTCTTGAACTAGGATGTCTGTTGTAATTATAATGAAGTTTTTCGAGATAATTCTTTCATATCATACATTTTTCTTCAGTAAAACCGTGTTTTATTTTGATGTCTGGTGTACGTCAAATTCAAAAGGCGGCATAGGTCATGATAAGACACAATCTATGATTGGTGAATTTTGGCGCGAACGAGTTCCGAAAATGGCACTGCAACTGTGATTGGCTTAAATCTGCAAAGGAATGTGGTCCAGGTTTGAGCAGCCGTTAGTGGGGAGAAGCGTTGCGTGACGACACAAATAACGGCTGCGTGGGAGACTAACCCCTAAATCCGCCTCTGCCGATCGTTTATCCCCTGCCACGCAGGCTAGCAATGGACCCAAACTTACTAAGAGTAAATTCTGTTTTGAACAATTTTAATACAGTGGATTGGAAAGGAGATATGGATGCTGGGGAGTCAAGAACAGCCATATGATATGGCTGACTCTCTTTCCAGAAATCGAGAGCCTGCCGATATAGGAAGGGCGGGGTGGGTGGAAGGAGTAGAAAACTCCATACTACGCCCCTGACCTTTTAGACTTTTATAGAGACAGACCTGCCAACCCCCAGAAGGGTAAATCTGGAGATGACTAAAAAAAATCTGGAGTTCGTACAAAAAATAGTGAGATCTTATTTTTTCCAGGTCCAAAAATTTGCCGGCGCTCCGCGCCGATTACATCTTCATCATTTTCACCTGTCCTTTATCCAAGCCAGAACACTGAGGTCGTTTTATCATACTTTATTTGTGCTCTCTGTTGTACGTTGACGTGGCCATCGCTATCATGAACTCGTTTCGCCGTTTTTCAGTACCTGTTCGAGCGGGAAAGACGCTCGCAAAGGATTACAGGGGAAAAACATGGAATCATGGCTACTGACCAAACATCAAGGTTTGTATTACATTTCTGTTTGCACCTTTGGTCTGAAGTTCAAATTAATACAAATTTGATGTCAAAATATCTTCTAGAAAAAACCCGTGAGATACAGCCTCTTTGTCGTGAGATCGTGAGAAAAGGTAAAAAATCGTGAGACTCACGGCGGAATCGTGAGAGTTGGCAGGTCTGTAGAGAGGGGCGTTTATTTGGAACATTCTGGTACAATGCACAATGTGTCAAAATACGGAAATTTTTGCACTTCAAAGTGAAGTCAGTGAGCTTTAATATTAGCTATAGAGATCTGCACATTTAGTATCGGACCTTTTGTTGTAAGTCAGTCTGTGCATGAAACTGATTTTCGGACTTGTTACTATTTATTTGTAGTGTCGTTACTATAATCAAGTGACCAACTTTCATAATGTTTTAGTGAATTGAATTTTATTGAAAGATCAAGATGGTATATAAGCTTACTACTACTTTACTTAATACACTACACTGTTCTTTAATAGCCATTAACAACACCTCTCTTAAAAGAGACAAATTCTTGGTGGATCAAACCATTTTAATGGTTTGATCCACATGGTTCTTCACATGGTTCTTCACATGGTTCTTCACATGGTTCTTCACATCACCAGCCTGGTGCCCAGGCTTACTAGATTATGTACAGCGCCATTGAACCTATGGGAAATGGCGCTATATAAATTTATTATTATTATTATTATTATTGTGCAATTTGATTACATCACCGAAGTCCAGGTCCTTATGTGTACTTTGTGCTTGCTCGAGAGAGTAAAAGAATGCCACCGGACAAGGCTGGTTGGCTGGATACCACTTATTGCTAAGCTTTAATTTATTTCTTCTCTAAGAGAGTTAAGCATAAAAATTGTATTTTTACATATTTGCTATTTGTCTAAAATTAATGTTCCAAACATTAACAACCTAACTATATCTAAATTATTTTAATTAAATTAAAAGTTGGACTCCACGAGGGAGGGACTTCCTATACAGCACTGACGGACATGCTCATCATACCCTTTAGGTAGGGGTGACAAAGGTGTTTGTAGTTGTATTCATTTTAGGTACCTTTACATAGTCTTTAGTGTTTCATTGCTAATTAATTAAGTTGATTTTAGCAGCAAAAGGAACCAGAAATGCATCAAAAAAGTTAGAAAATAAACCTTTACGAGTAGCAGGTGCTTTATGCAACTGCCTTGGTACCTCTTGGTGGTAAAATGGAACGTGAGCCACGCCCATAAAGCAAGAGTCAGGTACCTTTTAGGGGTTCCTTTTAGAATCCCGTCACTTTTTGTATGGGAGTCCCCCTCAGGAATTACATTTTCCTAAATGAAGCTATTGAATTTAATCCATGAGGCAAGCTAGAAGGCCCTGTGTACTCTTTTCCAATGTGGCCAAATGGTTACCAAAATCATGCAAAGGCCTTTATTGACTGCAGTTTTTATTTCAGTGGCTATCATTTGTTGTGATTGGTGGACAACATGGGGATGTTCTCTTCCCGTTCTCTTTCTTCACTCAGACCCGCTCCTCTTGCTCCTCTTCCTGCTGCTGCTGCCTCTGCAGCTGCTGCTGCAGCAACTCCAGTACTGCTGCCGCAGCCGCAGCCGCTGCTGCTGCGTCTCCTCCTCCTCCCTCCACATCACGCTTTGACACATATCCAAACCAATACGTTACAACTAACACCAAACCATTTTGAACAATAGTAGAAATTAAACTTTCACTGAGGAAAACCTGTGCAACTACAATTAAAACGCCACCAACAGCACAAATGCCATGAAACCTGCTAAGATAAGAATCACACACCTGAAAAACTCATGAGAACATTCAAGTGAAGGAAAAAGTTTTGTGTAACTCACAAACAAGAAAATAAAAAACAGCAGAAACAGAAACTACTGTCACAAACACTGTAATACCCCAAAATGGTTCTGTTATTATACCGAGCAAAATCCACAATAAATGATGACATGCCATGAATATTGCTGGATAAAGTAAAACGCACGAAAAAAAGTTTTTGCTTGTGTCTTCTTTATGACCTGAGGTTAAGTCCAAGTTAAAATTACACAAACAACGACGTTTATAGATACACCAACCAGCCCGCCTTAAAAGTACAAACAACACAGCTCCAAAAAATACACATACATATAAATCTTCAGTAGCTGAAGCCAAGGCATAAATATTTAAGGCAAGTCCCCCAACAAAAACAACTATAGACAAAACCATGACTGCAGCAATTTTGCTATCGTCCCATTCCCTACAGTCCCATTCCCGTTTTCTACCGTCCCATTCCCGTTTTCTACAGTCCCATCCCGTTTTCTACAGTCCCATTTCTGTAGTTGTACTATTGTCCATTGTGATGCAAACATACTCATCACTAAACTAATAAACAGTAAGCTCCAACACACTTGACGTAGAAGCTGTTTGGACCCAGAAAAAGATGAAGCTTTGTTGTGGCCTGTAATGACACACTCGGCTGTGTTTATTCTTGGATCAGGAAGACTTGGTCCTACTGCTATGTCCTGCAACTACACAGCAATAATTTAAATAATAATTATATTAATTCAATGTCTGTAGTGTAATTGATGATGATGATGATCAGATGATGACAATGATGATGATGATGATGGTGGTAGTGTTAGTGATGATGATGATGATGATGGTGTCGATGACAACGATTAAGATGATGATGGCGGTTGATGGATGATGAGGATGGTAGTGGTGGTGATGATTATGATGATGATAAGTAAATAATTGAAGGGCATGCTGGAATAAGGGCATAACGACAATAGAATTCTATTGTCGTTATGCCCTTATCCAGCATGCCTTCAATTATATTCTTAATTAAAATTATATTTAGCGACTATTCACAAAGATTGAAGAGAATAATAATAATTATTATTGTATACTCAAACAATAATTATTATTGTTTGAGTATATATACAGTCAAACCTGTATTAAGTGGTCACAACATCATGGAATGGCATATATACTGGCAGCTCAATACAGGTTGACCAATAATTTATTATTAATTACAGGTTCATGGCGAAAAATGTTAACAAAAACTCTGTAATTTCAATTAATAATATTAAAAGAAAGCAACACAATGACTCCTCGTTAATTTCACCGAAAGGCAGTTTTAAGTGATAATTTTGCTTTATTTGGCACGAAAATCCAAACATAATCTCGTGAATTTGGCAAGGTGACCATTATTTTAGTACAGGTCAAAACAATAAAAACAGCTCACAGGGACTTTCAATATGGTGATGGCCATGACAGTGTCTGCTTAATAGAGGTAACTGCTTTTAAACAGCTGATGTCAAGTTTACAATGATTAAGTGAAGCAATTTTCGTGATTTTCACTACTGACCGCGAAATAGAGGGTGACCGCTTAAAACAGGGCCGCTTAAACAGTGGTTGCAATAATAATATTAGTACGTTGCAGGGGCGGATCCAGGAATTTTAGAAAGAGGGGGCCGTAGAAATTTCCATGAGAGACAATCTGCATTCAGTCAGTGCCTTTCTAGGGGTGTCCGGGGGCATGTGCCCCCTGAAAATCTTGATAATTTAAGTACTCTGAGATGCAATCTGGTGTATTCTGGGCGCTTAAATTTGGCAAATGCCAGGATCCCATATTGAACCTAAATCCATCCTAAATCTCCCCTGCATCAAGTTGTACGAGTTTGAGTGTTGCCAGGGGTCATTGTGTTGTATTCTTGGGCACCCATTAGTGCAGCCTAACAAATTTAAAAGCTGGTGGTAACCTGTGATGATGGACTAGCATCCCATCCAGGGAGAGTTAAGGAATACTCCAAGTCACTTCATGCTACTGAAACCGGGATAAGCTCTGGCAGTGTAAGCCACTTTGGCCAAGTGAAGACTTTACCTTTTTTATATTAATAATGTTGTTATTAACTGAGTGGGAGGGCTAGATGAGAAAAAAATTGGCTTTCGTCGGTCGGTCGGTCGGTCGTCGGTCGTCGGTCGGTCGGTTCGGTCGTCGTCGGTCGGTCGGTCGGTCGGTCGGTCGGTCGGTCGTCGGTCGGGTCGGTAAGTAAGTTTAACTGGATAGTGACCATTGATTTTCATGTTTTTGTCTAGAAAGGGGGATGTGTGGTTATTGATTAACATGTCACATGTTATAGTATCGGATCTCTACACTAGTGAACATGTGTGTATTGTGCAATCGCTCGACATCTAGAATGGCATCTGATCCAGTGATGGATCTATAGGAGAGGCCCAGTCTCCAATTATTGTTTAAAAATATATGGCCAGATGCACTGGAATCCCCTCCCCTAATTCGAGCAAGAAAAAGCCCACTTTCACCCTGGGATCCCCCCCCCCCCCCCCCCCTATTCGAGCACGAAAAGGCCCATCTTCACTTCGCCCCCCTCGCCTCCCATCCTTGGGGAACCTCTGAATCTGCCACATTTATACTCTTTAAGCTACTCTTATTATTATAAACCCACCGTGGAAAGGAAGTATATCATGGTGTCATTTTGAGGAAAGTCACTCGGAGAGCCGCTGCAGAACTGTGGTAATGTTATGTGCAGCTTTCTTTCTCGTCTGTTTGGCCAAATTGCCCACAAGGAAAAAATATTCATGGCAGACAGGCTGATTCCTCCGCTGACATACAAACACGACACACTCCACTTGTATTTTCTGGTGATGTTTGCTGCAGTTGAACGAAAATCTGACCCGTTCTGCGTCGAGTTTATATTCAAGCTGGCTGTACCTCCGCTTTGAGGAACATTTGTATTATTCGGTGATGCTGCCAGGAATGTTACCGTGATGTCGATCAGCAAAGATGGAAGAGCTACTGAGGGATAAACAGCCTTGGAAATATTGTAATAGTTGTCATATGGAGGCTCGGATGAAATCAAATAGCGTTGTATTTGGTCATCGCGTTCCATGCACGCTTCCAACACACTCTCAAAATGCAACACTACGATAAACATGAGCTTGATATACGAGGAAGCCATTGCCATCGTGATAGAGAGGAGATCTGGGTACAAGATTACAAAAAAAAAAAACGTTCAAAATACGTTTGTTGCACAACAATATCCCCCGGACATACCATATTATCCGTATTTATACAGTATGAATGCCTGTTTTACATTTCTTTACATCGGAACGAACACGAACAAGCGAAATAAGCACGAAATAAGCCAAAAAGAACAATTATTCTGAGCACGAGCTTATCCCCCACCACCCCCACCCCCCACCCACCACTGGAGCTTACACCACTTGATGAGCACTGGGACTAGTAGTAATCGTCGTTAGTAATCTCAAAAAGATGCCACTTCTCGATGGAATGGTCAACCGAAAGAACATCAATGAAGCCATCTACACCATCAGAGAGGTCTTTCAAAAAGACATACTATGCGAAACAAAAGGAATGGCATGTGCTGTGGATGTACGTGGCGCTGCAGGTTTGCTGACTTGGCGCGGTGTACTCGGCGCAAATTCTACCTCCAAATCAATCGCTGAATCAAGGATTGTAATGGATCGGTTTTCGAAAAAATTTCCTGAAGATCTAGAAAGCCGCCGACATTCAAATGGAAGTATCAAAGGGAATGGCCATTTCTCATTTATTAATACGGTGAATGGTGTTGATGCTACGAGCATTAAGCTTACATGTACTTCTCTCGACTTACTTCCGCGAAAATATGACATAAAAACTTCAGACTTCATTGCATACTCATTTTATGGAAAAGAGGTCTTGGAGCTGAATTTCAAGTATGATGAAAACCAGAAGAAGCATAAACTGGACACTGGTGAAGGGAAAAAACGTATAAAATTTTTGGAGAAATCTTCCATCATAGGTGCCCCAATTATGGTTGATCAAGATAATCGCAAGGTTGTTGTTGGAGTAGTAGGGGTGAGTGGTGGAGAACTAAGCCCCTATTTCATAACGGAAAAAGACATAAAAGAACTTGGTGAGTATTATTCATACTTTTTTGGTTTTTGACCATTCAAAGCATACGCTGCCATATCCACACATCCAGGCGTCCATATTTCTCCCTGTTGCCCAAGCATGTTTGTTGCCCGGCTCCGCTTTACTAATCAAACCGTTCGGTAATCGAACGATTGGGTTCGATTGGTTCGGCGATCAAACACAATCAAACCAAAAAATTTGTGTGAGAGTTCAATTGCGTTCGATTTTCACACCCAATCAAATCCCGGGGGATACTCCTATATATGGCCAAAATGGGGAAATTATGTGTTGGGCAATAGGTTATGAGTTTTCGACCTACGATTTAGGCTCGATTTCCGCCGCTATCTCGAGTCCGGTCTTGTTCCTCCCCGAGAAGAACGGCTGGACGCGTGAGCGAACAGCCGTGTCTGTGACGTAATCAAAAAAAGTAATTTATGTAACGCTACTCCGGCTCGTGACATTCATTTATTTTCTATTATCTCTTATATTTTCGAAAGAAAAGGATCTGATCAGAAATATTCCGCGAAGGATGTTGATTTCTCGCCTTTATTGTGAAGCTATATGACTGAAAACCCGGGATGAAATTAAATATTACAAGATGTAACATGACCAGTGCGTGACAAGAAACAATGTTTTGATGCAATTTCGCCAGAGACGTCGCGTTCTGGCACCACACGATTTTACATCAAATCCCAGATAAAATTCATCCCACAAGTTTACCGACTGTTTTATGAATTGTATAGTACATGTCGAATATCCAAATGGATCTCATTTGCCTTGTGCGGTTGTAGTGGCTTCGCTCCCCGGCTTAGCGCGAACTTTCCGTGATGTATTTCCTTGGTGCGGATGAAAAATCCATCCTGTCGGTTGAATTACAAAGACATCATGCCCATTAATTGACATTAACGATTCCTATTGCATATATCTTCGAGAGTTTCAAGGCTAAATGTCTCTTGAAGACGATCGAACGCCGGCCCAAACAACTGCTTTGCATCCGTGAAAGATAATTTATGCCTGCCCGATTCGTGCAGGCACGTTTCTCATTGGTGGAAATTAACAATGCCAAGCTCACGACTCCAGCCGTGCCTTCGGGGGATGAGCGTGGGCTCATTTTCCCGAACAGCGGCTGGTAATCGAGCCTACCTACGATTCATAAACAGGGTATGGGTTTTTTACTCATCATAGCCAGGGTACATAGGTGCCCTTCAGTTACAAGGAATTATTTTCCCCAACATTTTCTGCCGGCTCGGCTGCCATCTGACCTTGCGTCCGACAAAAACGATATCAATGTCGACAACAGATCACTGTCAGTAATCAAATGCTCAAATAAATACCTACTTCCATAGTACATATAAACAGGGTAGGGGAAGTGCAAAATGTTTGTCATAAACAGGGTCAGGGCTTGACAGCCTGGGAAGCACACCCCTACTCAAACTTGGGTTGAATGCTTGGTTACTATAATAAAGCTTGACCGTGTAAAGAGTAAATAAATGTTAAAGTTTGCAACAGCCCCATCATTTAGTGTTCTGAAACTGTATTGGTTTGTTTACCGAATGCAACTTGTCTTATCTTTTTTCCCAAAACTGAGCTTCCAAATTGGGGGTGTGGCTTATCTATGGGTGTGGCTTATACATGGAGTTTTACAGTAAAGGGAGCTCTTGGGATCATTAAGACATGCAAGCTTCACCACTACAAGGTGACATGCCCAGGGTGAAGAAAAATTGGCCAAATATTGACCATATTATTGGCATAATGAGCTGGCACTCTCAGGGGTTACAGCAATATGCATCTAGTCAAAGTTCCTTAGTTCCTTGCTCTCTTGGTTGCTAGTTATTTCAAAAGAACTGCCCATGCCAACCGCTCATTGTGCCGTTCATCACCTTTTTGATTATTTTGATTGGCAATGAAAGGTACAGTGTATTAAACAGGCTTTTGAAGATTAAATTCCTTGCATACTGTAAATTTTACAGGTCAGGAAAAAAATCCAGCAGAAAGTGTGACCAACAACTCTTCACAGGACAGCCAGAGATCACAGGGAGGCCAGAATTCACAGGATGGCCAGATACGTTCACAGGACAGCCAGAGGTCACAGGGAGGCCAGAGTTCACAGGATGGCCAGATACGTTCACAGGACAGCCAGAGATCACAGGGAGGCCAGAATTCACAGGATGGCCAGATACGTTCACAGGACAGCCAGAGATCACAGGGAGGCCAGAGTTCACAGGATGGCCAGAGTTCACAGGATGGCCAGATACGCTCACAGGACAGCCAGAGATCACAGGGAGGCCAGAGTTCACAGGATGGCCAGAGTTCACAGGATGGCCAGAGTTCACAGGACTGGCAGAGATCACAGGACGCCCAGAGTACAGATGCAGCAAATGCTTCTGGTATGGAGTTTACTTATGTAATTGCTTGTATTTCACCCTTCTTGTTCCCCTCACAATATTATTATAGGAAATCGCATGATTAACAGATATGAGTAATGTTTTTAAAGTTCTCAAAATTGCACAAGCGTTTAGGTGAGTACAATAATTTTGAGAACTTTAAAAACATCACAAGTGCCTATATAATCTCAATGAGAAGGTCATGTGCGATTTTTTATTTCTAGTATATTCAACAAATTAAAAAAGAACTTGTAACAATCGTAAACCAAGTTTTGTGTATCTCTAAAGCTATTTCTCGCATCTCCCAAGAACAACAACAACAACAATACTATCAGTTCTAAATAAATTTAAACCTTAGCAACCCGCAAGTAACTTTCTATTTGACATGCTTATTTATTCCAAATTGCAAATCATGTGACTGCCTGTACTAATCCCACTAAGGTCTGAAAATATAGGATTACAAACCTGACTTTCTAACATGATGTGGTAATAATAAGTGGGTTGGCTTGATTTCTATCAGATCTATCAAAAGAAGAGAAAGCAAGGGACAAGTCTAAACTTGTGACTGGTACTGTAGCCTCTTTTTTGTTTCATTTCAAGAGTACATCCCCTTCCGTGGGATTTGTCAGCATTTGCTATTAGGTCAGCCTGGGGCTGTAGGGCATTCAGAGGAAACAATATGTTTGTGATTGTGCTTCTGTGTTTTATTTTACAAATGCCTGACTGATATAACAAGAAAGTAGGTTAACCTTGTTTGAGTTACCTTTCAAGTGACCAACCCTAGGGCCCCACCCTAGTCACCCCTAATTCCCATACTGTTGATTCCATGTGTAAACCAAGTGGGAGTAGTGAGCTTTGATTATTTCAAGGGAAAGGATGTGGACTTCGTGAGCTCTTCGAAACATCTGCAAGTATAAAGTGATCAAGATTGTGACAAACTTGTGTTATGCCTACTGGTAGAACTTTGCTTATTAATTTTTTAACTCGGTCAGTCACCCAGAGGAGATATAATATTGATCGGAACTCTTTAATTTGGACTCCTATTTTCTCTTGAAAGTAATTTCTTATTCAAAGACTACAGGAATATTATAACAAAAGTTTTCGCTTTGATTTTGTCTTGGTTCTACAAATATCTACATGTTTATTATGTTTTCCTCCTAATTTCTCGATTTTTGTGCATATGGTCATCATGACTAATTATATATTTATATTAACTGGCTGCCTGGCATTTTAACTTCTAGGTTATTTCGGGTAGCCAGTACCCCTATTATTTTTTCTGTCCAATTATTGTAAATACTTTTAGTAACTTGTGGGGTAAAATAAAGTTTTGTTGTTGTTGTTGTTGTTGTTGATGACCTGACCTTGCAACATTCTGAAAATTTATCCATGACCTTTGCGATTCCATTGCAAACAGAATAATAATAATCATATCATTTTAAAGAAAATAATGCTATTTGTAATAAAAAATATTCGAAAATTAGCAATTGAACTATAAATTGATTGATTGACGTCTATGCATGGTGACATTTATCCAGTTAGACTGTTCACAGCCTCTCTATTTTCTCGACGCTAACAGCGAGCGCAAAGCGCGAGCGAGCGGAAGCGAGCGGAAGCGAGCGGAAGCGAGCGGAAGCGAGCACGAGAGGGTTGGGAGTGGGTGAACAATTTTTCTCCTTCCCTGCTCCCTACCCCCACGCTCGCGCTCAGTTCCAGTTCGCTCGCGGCTACAACGATCTGAGAAAATAGAGAGGCTGTGAACAGTCTATTATCCAGTAGTAGTTCGGGATGTTTATTTTGATATGCCACCAACTTCCGAAGTTATTGAAGAAAGGGCTTTGACTTGATTTTTTGTGTAACTTAGGTTTTGTAACAAAATAGCCCATGAAATCTGCTTGGGATGTTGCCTTTTGTTTGGTGACGCTGAAAAATACACAGTAGTATTAATGTCACAGAAATCTCTTCTCAGCTTGTTTTTTGAGATGAAATATGTTTGTCCTTGATAAAATCGGCTGCTTCAACAATATTCCTCAGCTCCCTACTATTGTGGTTGCCAGTATATTCAAGAGAAACACCGCCCTGTCCATACAGACAGCTCGTTGTTCTGCCTTATCAACCTTACTTGATTATTGTCTAAAAAAAAAACAGATTTTTGACAGGCTTTTCCTTACATACATTTATAACAGGTCAAGAGAGGGATCTAAAGGAAGGTTTGAAGGATAGTCAGAGTTCCCCATCTGATGAACCTGATGCTAAGTTTGGTATGTTTTGTGTGTATTTCACCCTCCCTGTTCCCTGACCTATTCAAGTACGTAAATGATTGAAACATCAGATGTAAAAATATTCAAATGTGTTTAACTTTCTGTATCTAGTAGTTAGTCCTACTAAATGATGACAACAATGAGTACTTTGCACAACAGACTAAAATGGCTTTGTTTCAAAACAAACGAGAACTGTTTTATTTATGAATCTACAGAAAATAGAGACTCCGTTGTTTGGCTTCAAAAGTTCAGGGCTGTAGATTGTGTAGGCTCGATTTCCGCGGCTCTCTCGAGTCCGGTCTTCATCTTATAGATTGTGTTACAGTGGCTGTGCAGATACTTCAATCATGCGACTTGAAAAAGGAATTGGTTAAAAAAACTGAAAACGACCGTGGAAAAGAGAAAGCTATACATAAATGAACAAATGCATCCGATGTGCATACATTGGCATGCGGAAATATGGGATTTCTTACTTAAGGACGGTGCCTCCTATTGTTACTGCGCATACGTTCTGCGCATAATTTCTTGCGTCATTAGCGCGCGCTCATACGGAACATTGCAAAATCTCTTTAAGGCTAAGTTCGGCAGGGAAATATATGGTCTTTTTCTTCATATAACTTACAAAAACGCGTGGTGACCCCTACTTTTTATGTTATAAAATGGAAGCGGTAAGCCTATTAAACATATGATGTTGTGTGCAAAAGTTATTTAGACTGTATTTTTGGTATACCAGAGGAGAGCTGTCAGGGTTGATAATGGCTACGTTGCAATGATTTTTAATTAAAAAACACATAAACAGTAGTTGTTATATTACCATTTGTTAAGTATTTTAAAGCTTTTTTATATTTATTGTTGCTTTCGTGTATGTCAAGGCAAATTCAAAGGGAATCTGCGAAAAAATATGTTTTTCTTTTTTTCCGAGAAAATGCTATTTCAGCATTTTTTTCCAGATTGAAGCTTGATTATCTCTGAAAAATGCGTGGTTACCCCCAATTTTCTTTTTGGAATCCAATAGCCCTTGCTAAGATCTGCTTTTCCCGCATAGTCATAAACCGCGCAAAAATACTTTGGTATTAGGAGGCACCGTCCTTAATAGCAAAAGAGTGTGATATCACTGAATTGACAAGAGAAGAGCGATTCAGTATTCTCTATTTCCAAGCCACCCACCATGTACTGTATAATTTATTTATAGACAAACCTGATGCTACACTTTAATTGATATACCGGTAATAAAACAACTGGTTACCTAGCTGTTAAACACCGCCTCCTGGTTAGCTCAGTTGGTTGAGCGCCAGACTGCAGAGCGGGAGGTCGCAGGTTCAAATCCCGGCCGGACCACCAACCAGGGTCTTAAAATAACTGGTAAGATCATGCTGGCTGTGCTCGACACCTTGTCTCAGCTCAGATGATCGCGTCATTGGGCAGTGACATCCTACATCTCTTCATACAAAATTAGTACCTGGGCACTATGATGCTACAAACGGTATGGAAATCATGAAATTGATGTCATAATAAAATATTTGCAATGCTCTTTAATTCAAAATTTCTTCTGACGCAAACTTGATCAGATAGGCCGTTCCCTTTTACAGCAATGCGCCCAAAAGTGTGACAACTTTTAATTAATTCACATTCTTTCGTGCGCATATACTATCCAATCAGAAGTCAAGGATAGCTATTCTTCGGCTTCTGATTGGGTAGTCTGCATGCACAAAAGAATGTGAATTAATATTTATTAAAAGTGGTCACACTTTTGGGCGCCTTGCTGTAAATAACCGAGCAAATTCTACTCTACTGTTTTCAGTAACCGTCAAGCTATGAATTATGAATTAGTCTCGAATGTAGCTCGACTGATCCACGGTCTCACTACACGGGTTATGTTTGGCTTGTTTTTATTTTGTAACAAGGATTAGTTTCAGGAACTGTTTTATTTTCAGTTGCTTCTTGCTCAACTAGTATTTGAGAGAAAAATGGGACTACTCGCATTGTACTCATAAGTTATTTATACAGATGTACCCTCAATCAAATCAATCAATAACTTTATTAATGCGTCAAAAATTTACTAGCTGTCCACAAGTGGACTACTAATTGGGGACACTTAGAATATTTACAATAAAATTACAATAAAATATCAAATACGACTAATTAAAATTACAATATAATAGTAAAAACGAACCTCGCGTGCATGTCGAAAATAAAAATACTATAGTGTACTGGAAGCACTTGGGATTCGAGTACAAGCCCAAGCACATGATTAGCGAAAATACGTTTCTATAGTAAAAACATCAGTAATTTGAGGCTATGTTCACATTGTACCGGATCCACTTTGGATCAGGTACAAAATTTGCACGGATAGGCCTTCCGTTCATACTGTAACTGCTATCCGGACGCTGTCCGGATAGGTTTCGGACCACCTATCCGTGCAAGTTTTGTATCTGCTCCTGCAGGAGCAGGTACAGTTTTGGATCCGTAACGGTCTAAAGTTGTACCGGCACAATGTGAACAGGTTGAACGGTTCCGTTTTCATACTGGGGACGCCATTTTTAAAGATTCGGACATTCTGCGCATGAGTAACATAAAAACTATTATGGACCGGTACAGTGTGAACAAATGAAAATACAATACCGGGACAGTGTGAACAGGTGTAAAACTTGCACGGATCCAAACTGTACCTGAAGGATCCAACCTGTACCGGTACAATGTGAACAAAGCAGAAAATAGCTGAACATAACATGATTATTTACTTACAGACTACATGACTTTGGCATATAAAGTACCCAACAAATTTTAAATATTTGTGTAAAATTAGGGTCAGTATTCCAATATACTTTTGTAAAGAAAAACATTAGAAAGGCAGAAATTGATCGTTCCAACACATGGTTAATTTGTCGGTCTCAGTATTGTCACACAATCAATAAATCGAAATAAATGTATATTGTATTATTTTGATATACACCAACTTCTGATGTTTTTGAACGGGCTCACAGAATAGTCTGTCAAAGCCAACAGGGTTTTTGTTTGAAAAATACACAGTAGTATTGAATCAAAAAATTTTCTCGGCTTGGTTTTGGAGATGAAATATTTTGGCATTGAGAAAATTGTTTGCTTCCACAATGTCACACGTCGGTCCATACAAACACCTCGTTGTTCTGCCATATCACTAGCTGGGGGGCTACCGTATCACCTTATTTGATTATTGCCTATGAAAGTTATAAACAGATTTTTGACAGGCTTTCCTTATACGTACATTCAACAGATAAAGGGAGGAATTTGAAGGATGGTTTGAATGGCAACTCTTCACAGGACGGCCAGAGTTCCTCTGGTACAAAAGAAACTGATGCTAAGTTTGGTATGGAGTTTTTCTTTGTATGTATTTGACCCTCCCTGTTCCCCTGACATTAGTCAAGTAGATAAATGAATGAAATATTAGGGTATATTTCTAAAGCACAAGGTCCAAGTAAAAATATTCAAATGTGTTTAACTTAAACTTTACTCTACCTAGCTAGTACCTGTACAGTAGTTAGACCTAGTCGCGCTAAATGATGACAACAATGAGTACTTTGCACAATAGACTAAAATGGCTGAGGAAATTCACATGACTTCAAGACATCAGTATTCAGTAATCAAAACAACTAATCTCAACGTTTTTTGATATATTTAATGTAAATTTCTATTGCTTTTATAGGATCTGCCATAGAGTTTTCTGAAAAGGTAAGGAGGGTACAAGTACTTTCTATTACTTACTTACTTACTATTAATAATCGCATAAGAAAGAAAGCCGAGCATTTGCTAGTGAGAGAGTCAAAAAGGGGAGTGAAGCTAAATCAATGGAACTCAATTTGCAAGTCATCGTTATGCGTAGTTTTGCTAGTACGATACAGTCCTTTTCTTGGCTTCCTCTTGGCTTCCTTGTAACCTGGCAGTAGTCTGGAGACGAAGAAAAACTGCAAGTCTGCAGCAATTTTTTTGTTGTGACTGAAAAGTTTTTTGAGGCTTACTTGGTCATGTAAAGTGCAATCACCTCGGGTAATCAAGCTCCGAAGCATGAAAACTTAAAGGCATAGGGTCGTTGTGTTAGTGGAACAAAGCAGCAGTTGTTGTCAAGAAAGGGTAAGACTTTATTGCCACTACAAGGCAGAAAATGAAATTGTCAGAAAGAAATCTAGAAACAAACGGAGTACGGGAAAGGTCTTTGTTAAAGCTACTATGTATTGTCTAGTACATATGGAAAAGTAGCCTGTACTCAAAGTGTAATTATTCACACTTTCTTCTCCAAAGTTAGGAGTGGTGCAATTCCCCTTGAATATCTGCCATACCTTGCGCAGGATATACTTGCTGATGGAGACTGGAGATCTGTTGGTCGAAGTCTCAAACTGGGGGCTGGGCATTTGAATGGTATTGAGAGGGACTGTGACGAGGAATACGAAAGATGCTACAAGATGCTGAAAACTTGTCATCAAAGTAATGCTTCATATAAAGTGCTTGCAGATGCCTTAAAGAAGCACCGCGTTTTGCACACAATTCGTGCAAACTACTGTCTTGAGCAACACAATCCACCCACGAAGAAACCGCCTGTGGATTTAGGTAAGTTGCTCGCATAATTTCTCAGTGTCTACCGTCGTGCTTATTTTGACTATCTAGGCTTGCTCCAAGTCGGTCGTTTTTATTGTACTTGAGAGGTTCGTGAAGACGCCACGCCAGTTAATAATAATATTATTGCGTGTTCGGCGGGAGGGCAACGTACGAGTATGATACATGCAGCTTGTATCACCTACAGTTCACCGCAGCATTTGCAATCCGGTCGCGTCCAACTAGTACTTGTGGATGCTTTAAAAATCCTCTTTGTAAATCTGCTATTCTTTGTCTTGACAATCTGATTAAGTTTATTAAGCGGCCGATGCCCATATATGGGCATCGAGCCGCTTCAAGAAATGGACGGTTTTTTTTTCATAGTCACTAGCCTAGCCCTCTACACGGTTGACATGATGTTATCGCATCTCGTTCTAAAATTAGCCAGTAGAGAATTTCTCTTCCACAGGCTTTCTGTAGTATCGTGTAAGTGCGTACATGTATTGAGTTTATTACAGGAATCGCATTGAAAAAAGCAAAGACAAATGTCCCACAGCAGTGAACAGCAGTGTTGTTGCAAAATGTGCTAAATTTGGCGGTGTGACCTTTGCGCGTTATTCGATCCCAGCGGGGAATCGGCTTCCGGTTTCACGCAAACTGCGGACTTTAGCGAGACTGGCGTGACTACTTGTTTTTTTCGTAGTCACTGCACTTTCCCCAGTTGACATTGCATTGCATTGTCTAAAATTAGCCACTAGAGAATTTCTCTTCCACAAGCTTTCTGGATAATTTCTTCCTACTTTTAGAGAAAATTTCGATTTTCGTATCGTGTAAGTGCTCTTTTCATGTTCTTTACAAAGAAACAAGCGAAATCCACACGGTTGACATGACGCAATCCGACAGTGTCTAAAATTAGCCACTGGAGAATTTCTCTTCCACAGTCTTTCTGTAGAATTTCTTTCTACTTTTAGAGAAAATTTCGATTTTCGTGTCGTGTCAGTACTCTCAAATATTGAATTAGACAATGGAAAATAACAGTTTTTCTTCATACAATTACAGTATGTCAATTTATTTACAAGGAAAAACGCATGACTGACCTTTTGATCAAGAGGGGTTTTCCCATTACATTGTAAACGAAGCCAGGAGACATGCAAATAAATAGCCACTAGAGAATTTCTGTTCTGTTTAATACATGCACCTCAAGCAGTCAGGAGACATGCAAATAAATAGCCACTAGAGAATTTCTGTTCTGTTTAATACATGCACCTCAACCAGTAAACGAACTATAAAACCCGGTCCCAAAAACATAATAGTTTTTCTTAACACAATTCCACAGCATATATGTCATTCACAATTTATTTTCACGTTGAGCGAAAACACATTTTTTCCCTCGTTGAACATGAAAATTAACCACAAGAGAATTTCTCCGTCTTCCTTAGCATGATGCAATATTACATCAGGCAGTCACGTTTTTCGTCACGCAGGTTCGTGTGTTGACTCTTTATAGGCCTTAGAGTCCAGTGATCGCGAGTTTACTCGAAGCGATCGAAGCAGAATTGTCAAACACAGCGCTCGCTTGTAAACAGGTGAATAAAATTACGTTTTACTTGGCTTGTGTGTAAGCTTGTTATTTTTTAATTTTCACGACTTACATAACAATCAACGTTATCCTATTCTGAACGTATGGGTTACCCTGTGGAAGACAAAAATGCTCAAAAACCAAACCCTGTCCAGCGGGACATTCCTATATAGCGTACACAAGGGAGAGCCCCCCCCCCCCCGAGGAAATCGGCCACTTGTAATCCCTTCAGGGGATCTTGTTTAAACACGGATACAAATGATTTTTTTTTGCTCAAAAGTTTTTTGGGGTCATTCATATTATGTGAGTTATGTAAGTGTCTTCTTTTTTTCCTAATCGTTCTAATTGTTTGTATATATTTATTTGTTTTATGAAGGAAACCTTAAGCCGGGACCTGTAAACGACGAACATCTGCCAGAAATTTCTTCTGCCATAGAAAAAGTACGTAAAAGATTGGGCAGAGCTCTCGGTGTAACAGATGATGAATTGGACCGAATAGTACATAGCTACCCGCAGAACATAGCTGAACAGTCGTACCAGATATTGCGGAAATGGAAGCAGACAAATGGGCGTGAAGCTAATTACAATGCGCTTGGACAAGCTTTTCATGACCGTACTGTAAATATGGAAAGCTTTGTGGAAACGTTTTGCCTTCAAGTTGGTTAAGAAAACAAGTTTTTAAGAGCGGCAGACCGTAAATAGACGACGACGTTTTTTTTTTCGTGTTCGCTTTCTTTCACTCCCGAGCTGTTTTGTTTTGAATTTTCGATTCTTCATTTGAAGAATGGATTATTGAAATGATTAATGAAATCAAATTTGCAATAATGAATTCATTAATGCATTCTTGGCCGGAACGCTTGAGCTGTTTTGACTGTAATATTGACGTAAATTGCTCATGACAAAACACATTTCAGCCAAAGGGAAAGTACCAACAGCAGGGCAATTGAAGATGTGGAAACAAATGTCAAATAACCGGGTGTTAACGTTGGGGGCAGCTGATAAATATCCCAGGGGGGACTTTCATATAACAGTGATGGTGGTGATCGTCGTACCTTTTAGGGGTTAAAATTTGTGGTTTGGTACCGCTTATGGTGTTAAAATCTAAAATGACCACCGTTAGAGTTATTCCGGTACCTTTTAGGGTATTAAGTTGAGAAAAAATATGACAGGAACTAGTTTTGTCTCTTAGGGGTAAAAATATATTCGAGCCACACCCAAAAAATTAGATTTTGGTACCTGTTAGGGGTTCTTTTCAAAATTTCCGACGATCGCCCCTGTCACTTTTATATGGGAGTCCCCAAAGCAAAATATTGGGCTTGTTATTTTTGCATGATTATGGACTTTGTCTTGGTCCACTAACACACACAAAAAGAATGAAGTCAATATCTGCCATCTTGACTGAACATGTATGGCACCCTGCTCGAAGTAAGAATCTCGCAGGTTCAATTTTCAATGAAATGTAATTTTTTTGTAAATCACAACCAGCGATTTAATATCGCGATTTTGCGGAAATTTTAAAATCTTAGTCACTAAATTTTCGTGATTTCATCCAAAATCTCGCGAGTTCGTATCAAAATTCGTATCGAATATTTTCTTGAAATAAAACAATAAAATCAACACGACCTACCATTTTCAAAAACATGAAATACAATGTTCTTATAATCCCGACGTAACTAATCGAACCAAATCGAACGTTCGATTAATCGAACTGAATCGAACTTAATCGAACCTAATCACGTGAGTAGGTTCGATTAAGTTCGGTAATCGAACAGAATCGAACTCTCACAAAAAATTTGGAGTAATCGAACGCAATCGAACTTTTGATTAGGTTCGATTAGGTTCGATTGAGTTCGATTAGGTTCGATGGCACGAAATGGTCGACGTTCAGGATGGCATTCGATTGAAAATGGATTTGGCATTTTGTTCGGCCGTTAATTAAGAGTAAGCTGATAAAAAATAAATCATGAAATGGAACTACAGTGAAGTGAGATTAATTTCCTATTGTCTGTTGAACGTAATTCTAAGTTGTTCTCACATGCTGAGAGAGACTGTTCAAATATCTGGTATATTTTGAGTCATTTTTAGCCGTTTTTCGATTGTGTTCGATTCGGTTCGATTTGGTTCAGAAATCGAACGTAATCGAACTCTCACACAAATTTTTTGGTTCGATTTGGTTCGATTACCGAACTAATCGAACTAAATCGTTCGATTAAGTTCGATTAGGTTCGATTAAGTTCGATTACCGAACGGTTCGATTAGTTACGTCGGGTATAATACGCAGAATCGTACGGCGTGCAACAGCAACAGAATGAATGAAGTCGCGACTGATACGTGAAATTTCATGTAATAAGGTAATTGGTTCACAAACTCGTGAAATGCGCTTCAACCAATTAGAGCAAAGGAGCTGCTTTATTCAGCCAATCAGGAGTAAAACCAAAACCAATCATGACGCGCGGGTATTCTCACGGTGGGAATCGGAACTAGCTTGCAATCGAGGCTCATGCGGGGGAATATCATCAAAAATATTTGCATTTGAAAAGATTCCCCGCATGAGCCTCGATTGCAAGCTAGTTCCATTCCAACCGTGAGATTACGAATATTGTCTACGCGCGTTTCCCCGCGCTTGGCATGCAATATTTTTACTAAGGCCTCAAGCCTTGGCTGCTTGTGTCCGTGTTTGAGAAATTAGTTCTCCTTAGTTTAGTGAGTTCTGGTTATACTACGGCGCCTTTGAAGTTTTGTCCGTTTTAACAAAATTTGTCCGACTCGCAACAAGTAGGTCGCACTTGTTTTGTGATTATTGTATCAAACAAATTTCAAAACGTGTCACACGTGCGACGCGGGCCAATCATAGGACTGCGGCTTCTTTGTTATTTTATCGTTTTGAACACGTTGTTCGTCCTGAAAACGTAGGTCGCACTCGTCTTTGCTTTTATTGACGCTAAAATTGAAGAAATCCACCAAAGTTACCAAACTTGTCCGCAAGTGCGCCTTGGGCCTATTCTTGTCTTAAAGAGAGGGGGCGTTTATTTGGAACATTTTGGTACAATGTGCCAAAATACGGAAATGTTTGCACTTCAAAGTGAAGTCAGTGAGCTTATAGAGATCTGCACATTTAGTATCAGACTTTTTGTTGTAACTGATTTTCGGACTTGTTACTATTTATTTGTAGTGTCGTTACTATAATCAAGTGACTAACTTTCATAATAGTTTTAGTGAACTGAATTTTATTGAAAGATCAAGATGGTATTACTACACTGTTCTTTTATAGCCATTAACAACACCTCTACTGTTACCGGGGCCACTTAAACTAAACTAACCAATCAGATTACAGGAAACGAACAATGCATTCCAACTAAAATCGTTTGAGCCAATCAACAGCGCGGAGAACACAATGACCCAAAGCGCAAAATTTGATGGAATGCATTGTTCGTTTCCCGTAATCTGATTGGTTAGTAAATAGTTTAAGTGGCCCCGGTAACAGTAGCAGCACTGTAAAAGAGACAAATTCTTGGTGGATTAAACCATTAACGTTCTTTACGTCACCGCCTGGTTCCCAGGCTTACTAGATTACCTTAGGCTACTATTTATTGCGGTAACTAATCTTTGCGATTTTTGGCAAATCGCAAAATTTAGTTGCCACAGTAATTTCTACTCGCGAAATTTACCCTGTTTTGCTGAAAAAAGGACGTTTTTGACGTTTTTTCCTTTTGACAAAGTGTTCTTGTTGAGTTTAGTACGTTACTTTTCGTTGACTAAAACAAAATTCAAATTCTCGCCTTGTTTCTCACTTGTTCTTTTTTCGGGAATATATATTTTTTCTCAAGCGCTGAAATCTGTTGTATTGTATTCTTTGAAAAATCGAAAAATTAAAACTCTCGCAAAATACGCAGTTTCCCAAATCGCAAAATTTAAGTCAGTATCGCAATAAATAGTAGCCTTAAGGTATTGTGCAATTTGATTACGTCACCGAAGTCCAGGTCCTTACGCCGTGTACTTTGTGCTTGCTCGAGAGAGTAAGAGAATGCCTCCGGACAATAAAGGCTGGTTGGCTGGATACCACTTATTGCTAAGCTTTAATTTATTCCTTCTCAAAGAGAATTAAGCATACAAATTGCATTTTTACATTGCTATTTGTCTAAAATTAATGTTCCATTAACATTACAACCTAACTATATCTAAATTATTTCAATTAAATTAAAAGTTGGACTCCACGAGGGAGGGACTTCCTATACAGCACTGACGGACATGCTCATCATACCCTTTAGGGGTGACAAAGGTGTTTGTAGTTGTATTCATTTTAGGTACCTTTACATGGCATTTGCACAGTTTTTAGTGTTTCATTGCTAATTAATTAAGTTGATTTTAGCAGCAAAAGGAACCAGAAATGCATCAAACAAGTTAGAAAATAAACCTTTACGAGTAGCAGGTGCTTTATGCAACTGCCTTGGTACCTCTTGGTGGTAAAATGGAACATGAGCCACGCCCATAAAGCAAGAGTCAGGTACATTTTAGGGGTTCCTTTTAGAATCCCGTCACTTTTTGTATTGAAGTTCCCCTCAGGAATTACATTTTCCTAAATGATTAGCTATTGAATTTAATCCACGAGGCAAGCTAGAAGGCCCTGACTCGTGTGCACTCTTTTCCCATGTGGCCAAAATCATGCAAAGGCCTTTACTGACTGTAGTTTTAATTTCAGTGGCTATCATGCCTATCATTGTTGTGATTGGTGGACAACATGCGTACATGCATGAGGATGTTCTCTTCCCGTTCTCTTTCTTCACTCAGACCCCCTCCTCTTGCTCCTCTTCCTCTTCCTGCTGCTGCTGCAGCCACAGCCATAGCTGCTGCAGCACAGCTGCTGTGTCTCCTCCTCCTCCCTCCACGTCACGCTTTGACACATATCCAAACCAATACGTTACAACTAACACTAAACCATTTTGAACAATAGTAGAAATTAAACTTTCACTGAGGAAAACCTGTGCAACTACATTTAAAACCAACATCAACAGCACAAATGCCACAAAACCTCCTGGGATAAGAATCGCACACATGACAAACTCAAGAGAACATTCAGGTGAAGGAAAAGCTTTGCGAAACTCACAAACAAGAAAATAAAAAGCAGCAGAAACAGAAACTACTGTCACTAACACTGTAATACCCCAAAATGGTTCTGTTATTATACCGAGCAAAATCCACAATAAATGATGACATGCCATGAATATTGCTGGATAAAGTAAAAAGCAAGAAACAATGTTTTTGCTTGTGTCTTCGTCATGACCTGAGGTTAAGTCCCACTTAAAATTATGAAAAACCCCTTTACAGTCTTTGTATTATTGTTCCAGCAGTGTATACCGATACACCAAAAACCCCGCCTAATAAGAACAAGCAACACAGCTCCAAAAAATACATGTACATATAAATCTTGTTGAACAGTAGATGATGCCCAGGCATAAATATTTAAGGACAGTCCCCCAACAAAAACAAATATAGACAAAACCATGACTGCAGCAATTTTGCTACCGTCCCATTCCCGTTTTCTACAGTCCCATTCCCGTTTTCTACAGTCCCATTCCCGTTTTCTACAGTCCCATTCCCGTAGTTGCACTATTGTCCATTGTGATGCTAACATACTCATCACTAAACTAATAAACAGTAAGCTCCAACACACTCCATGTAGAAGCTGTTTGGACCCAGAAAAAGATGAAGCTTTGTTGTGGCCTGTAATGACACACTCTGCTGTGTTTATTCTTGGATCAGGAAGACTTGGTCCTACTGCTATGTCCTGCAACTACAAAGCAATTAAAAAATAATTATTTAATTAAATTAATTATCTCTAGATGATGGTGGTGGTGGTGGTGGTGATGAAGATGATGTTGGTGGTGTCAGACGATGCTGATGATGATGATGCATTCTCGTCCCCAGAGTCTGCGATCCTTTTGTTCAGCACCAAGAATCTCGGACTCTGGCGGGGACAGATAGAACAAATTTTTTGATTGGCTGTTAAAACAATGAACAGACAAAAGACAAGAGAAAACGAGCACTCTGCGCAAGCTCAGAAAATCCGTACCAGCCAGAGGTCGTGATTTCTTGGTGCTGACCAAGAGGATTGCGTACTCTGGGGATGAGAATGATGATGATGCATCAAGGTAAATATTCTTAAAGAGACCTATTCAAAAAGATTGAGGAGAATAATTTTTCAGTGTACTTGTAACCTGCGATCAGGAAGGCATTCTTTTCTTTTCGCCAAGCTTAGAGGAGGGCCTGATCGCAGGTTAGTATACATGTACATGTGAGAGATCAGGCAAGCGCATTGGATGCTGTATTGAGCGGTCCGGTTTTGAGTGCTAGCTTGCCAGGATCATTGGTTGTGTTCTTGGGCAAGACACTTTGCTCTCAGAGTGCCTCTCTCCACCCAGGAATGGTATGTCAAACTATGGCAGCTGCCTGACAAAAGTTGGGTGGTAACCTGTGATGGACTAACTCCCCATTCACTCTTAGTTACTTCATGCTACTGAAACCTTCTTTGGGAGTCCTCTTCGGGGCCCAGCTCCCATTATATATTCATTGTTGAAAAACATATGACCAGATGCGCTGGAATCCACCCCTAATTTGAGCAAGAAAATGCCCACTGTCACCCCCTCTCCTTATTCAAACAAGGAAATCTTCACTTCGAACACCCCTCCTCCCCCCCCCCCCCCCCCTCACCCACCCCACCCCATCCTTGGGGAACCTCTGAAGCTGCAACACTTATTTACCCACCGTGGAAAGGAAGTATATCATGGTCTCATTTTGAGGAAAGTCACTCGGAGAGCCGCTGCAGAACTGTGGTAATGTTATGTGCAGCTTTCTTTCTCGTCTGTTTGGCCAAATTGCCCACAAGGAAAAAATATTCATGGCAGACAGGCTGATTCCTCCGCTGACATACAAACACGACACACTCCACTTGTATTTTCTGGTGATGTTTGCTGCAGTTGACCCGTTCTGCTTCACGTTTATATTCAAGCTGGTTGTGCTTCCGTTCCCACTTGTCAGGAATGTTACTGTAATGTCAATCAGCAACGATGGGAGAGCTACTGAAGGATAAACAGCCTTGGAAATATTATAATAGTTGTCATATGGAGGCTCGGATGAAATCAAATAGCGTTGTACTTGGTCATCGCGTTCCATGCACGTTGCCAACACACTCTTAGAATGCAACACCATGATGAACATGAGCTTGATATACCCCGAAGAAGCCATTTCCATTACTAGTAGTTCTCGTCGTTCCACTCGATTAGCACTGGGGACAACTGGGGACTAGAATGTAATCTCGTCCGTAGTCTCGCGCGTCCGGAAATATACTGAAAAAATGTCGAACCAGAAGCCAAAAGGGCCACTTCTCGAGAAGGGAATGAATTTTACCCGAAACACAAAATCCAAAACGAATAAAGCCATCTACACTATCAGAGAAGTCTTTCAAGATGACATATACGAAACAAAAGGAATGGCATGCGCTGTGGATGTACGTGGTTCTGTAGGTTTGCTGACTTGGAGCGGTGTATTCGGCGCAGATTCTACCTCCAAATCAATCGCTGAATCAATTGTAATGGATCGGTTTTCGAAAACATTTCCTGAAGATCTAGAAAACCGCCGACTTTCAAATGGAAGTATCAAAGAAAATGGCCGTTTCTCATTTATTACGGTGAATGGTGTTGATCCTACGAGCATTACTTCTCTCGACTTACTTCCGCGAAATGACATAAAAACTTCAGACTTCATTGCATACTCATTTTATGGAAAAGAGGTCTTGGAGCTGAATTTCAAGTATGATGAAAACCAGAAGAAGCATAAACTGGACACTGGTGAAGGGAAAAAACGTATAAAATTTTTGGAGAAATCTTCCATCATAGGTGCCCCAATTATGGTTGATCAAGATAATCGCAAGGTTGTTGTTGGAGTAGTAGGGGTGAGTGGTGGAGAACTAAGCCCCTATTTCATAACGGAAAAAGACATAAAAGAACTTGGTGAGTATTATTCATACTTTTTTGGTTTTTGACCATTCAAAGCATACGCTGCCATATCCACACATCCAGGCGTCCATATTTCTCCCTGTTGCCCAAGCATGTTTGTTGCCCGGCTCCCCTTTACTAATCAAACAGTTCGGTAATCAAACGATTGGGTTCGATTGGTTCTGCAATCGAACACAATCAAACTAAAAAATTTGTGTGAGAGTTCAGTTGCGTTCGATTTCCACACCCAATCAAACCCCGGGGGATACTCCTATAAATTCGCTGCACTGAGCGTATAAAATCGCCTAGTGTGTCGGGGACTTACATGTAAAACCAAACCGCATTCCTTTCCCTTTGTTTGACTACAGCAACATTGACACCTGTTGACAAAAACGTGACTGTTACTGTTTGCTGAAAAGCTGCTAGAGCACTTCAATTCTTACACTAGGACATTATAATTAAGTTTTTTTGACAATATTTTTTATATCATACATTTTTTCTTCAGTAAAACCTTGTTTTAGTTTGATGTCTGGCGTGCATCAAATTCAAAAGGCGGCATACTGGCGTGCGTTTGACGTTTCCGCTGCTACAGTCGCGATAAGACACGTCCTTTGATTGGTGTAGTTGAAGGGTAGTTAGCAAATTTTGCGCGACTTACTCCCGGTTATGGGAGCAAAGCTGTGATTGGATAAGCCACATAAAAGAATGTGGTTCAGATTTAAGCAGCCGTTAGTGAGGGAGGAGAGCGTTGCGTGACAAGCCAAATAACGGCTGCATATGAGACTAGGTGTGGGACAGAGGAATTTTGACTAATCTCTACCCCCTGGGGGCAAAAAGTAAATGTGCAAGTTGACGCAAACTATAATGGAAAAATACGGGACGGGGTTCACAGTCTCATTTTGAGTAGTTCTGTATACATGTCTTGATTTTTGCAAACCGTCTTGAAGCATTTCATATTGCCATGATGGTTTTTTGTCCCAGGAGGTGGACATGCTCCCATATGACAGGGATGCTCGTTGTCTCTTTTAAGGGTGTAAATTATGGATTTTGGTATCGCTTAGGGTGTTCAGGACGGAATGCTGATATTTTTGGGCATTGATGTATCGTTAAGGGTTCCACATGAAGAAATTAAAAAAAAAAACACTCGTACAAATTAACAGTCTTTTGCATTTTGAGAGAATTAGTTAACAAAATCTCAGTTTTTTTTTTTTGCTCCAGCAACGGCAGCATCTGATTGGTCCATAGACAAAGCACGTTAAAACATTATTGACAACTTGTTGACAAGGTTGACATAAAACCGCTAGCTAGATAAACAGTTCTTTTTTCAATAAAATGTTTCTGTTGATACGACGCTCATTTCCAAATCCGTTTCTGTGACGGTAATAATTTCAAACTTTTCGCGCAACTGATCCTCCCATCTGGCATCTTGTTTTCCCCTTCCTGTTTCTGGAGCACAGGAAAAGTTTATTTCTTAACCCGGCTAAAAATTCACGCTCTATTTTACTCAGCGCATTTTTACTCTAGGCAGAATAATTCAAGCCGCCGGTCGTCTTGTGATTTTAGAATTTGAGAGCTGTACAAAATCTAGCCCGGGACAGAAGGACGACTCTTCTTTTGAGGTAGATCAGGGGAAATGATGTTCAGTCTCTTGTAACGATCGTCTTCTGGCTTGTTGCTCGACTTTGCTATTTGTGTGGGCATTGCACTGATTTAAAGCTTGAGTTTCCGGGACTTGAATATTCGACGCGACTGAAATGCGACGTATAAATTGGGCCATACTTATGTTCCGTATCTTGAGGGAAAACTTCACACAAACACGCGAAGATCCCTTGTCATATTTGCTGCTAAATTCATCAAGAAGTTTCTCCAGTAGCTCTGCGATGCGAGGCTCCACGCCGGACTTCTGAGGGATCCTGGATATATTTTCAGTGGAGATGTATCGATTCGATTCTTTCCACCAAAATCTCCGACAGGAATCTTGAAATTACATGGCACAAGCGACACGCATCCGATTTTCCAGATTTTACCTTTTTTTTAAAAGTAGAAGACGCGGGTGTTTTTTCTATAATAAATAGGCAATAAGCTACATCGTGTGCAAAGCGTTCAGCAAGTTGCAAGTTGTTTCTCGAGGGGAAAAGAACGACCGACGGCCAGTCATTTTTTTCGCTTGCGAAACTCTCACGACATCTGATATCAATGTTTTGGTTTTACCTGGCCACCATGTTTACATAGAGGCGGAGCGTTGTCTGTATAGGTGCCAATATTTACTCACGAGCCCTGAACGGGAAAACATGAGAAGTGCGGACAGTCCCTCTATTTTTTCGTGCCTCCCCGCGCCCCGCCCCCCGTACCCAGGGGAGTTTTGTCCTCTCCCCAGATTTCGCTTGCCAAATAATCCAAGATGGTGGCTCCACGATCGATCGTGACAGCGCGACGATTTCAGCGCAAAAAATAGAGGGACTGTGAACAGTCTAAATTTCAGCTCAAGGGAATCTATTCTTCGTGAGAGCCAAATGAAGTTTTGTATCTAAGGAGAATTTAGCGGGAAAATACAGAAGCATCGGGCCAGAAATAGGTTTCAGTTTTCAAAAACAATCGCTGCGTTATGTGCTTTTGACAGGTTCCAAATATCCAATTTCGATTGCAAAACTTTCAGCAGTCACGAAATATGCGAGTGTACGTACATGACATTTGCAATTCTTCGTCATCGGAGACAATTTTCTTGTTTTGAGCGAGTAAAACCATGACTTCCCAACTCCACAGCATATTGTTAAAAAGTCTGTAGAGGCCTTCTCCCATTTTGGAAATGCTGAATATTTCCCGAAACATCAAGCAACATTCAAAGAATTACAACACAAAGAAAATCCGACATGTCATCACTTCGTTCAGGACTCGTCGAAGGTGTTGTTACTAAGCAAAGGTGTCATTGTTTATACCGCTGCTTGTGATTGGTTTCGCGGGGAAAATAGCAAGACTTATAAGGGAATACTTGCCATATATACATGTAGGACAGTTTTCTATGTTTTTTTTGCTGGATCTATATATCGCCAGCTTTCTCAAGATGGCGGCCGAGTGGATAAACACAAATTTCAGTTCAAGAACGAATTCTGGCAAAGATATCGCTCTATTTGCGAAAAATAAGGGCTTGTATGTGCAACATGCTGGTAGTGTTTTGACCTTTCCTCATCAAGGATCTATTTTCTCGTCATAAAACTTGGCAAGCCTCAACTACACATAATTACGATGATTTTCAGCGCAGTCCACCGCAATATGTCGGATTTATGAGGTAATGAATTTGCATAAGATTTGAAAACAATAATTTCGCTATCAAATCTTTTTGTTTTGTTTTTTCATGGCGGACTGCGGCCTAAATTTCCATTTTATGGATTCATATAAGTGTGCCAATTTATTTCGAATAATATACAATAATATTATTTATTATTATTGCATTAAAAAAATGGACAATATTTCATAACTTGGCTGTTCTGACACCTCTAATAATTCTTCAAATTCCTCAAATTCCTATGTTTAACTTAAAATAAAAAACATTTTTTCATCGTCCTCACATAATTATGATTTAAGGTGGCTGGTAACGGTTTACAGCCCTTGCGCTTTGATTGATCGATACTACCATCTTATGTCAGTTAATGTTAAAATAAAGGTATCAAACGATTGCCCAATCATCGGTGAACAAGTTATGATAATATTTGTGACATAATAAGTTACCATAGCAACAGTATTACCTGTCAAAAACACCCTTATTTTTAGCTTTAAGTGCTTATAACTCAAAAACGAGCCCGGTGACCCCCATTTTTTATAATTGAATAATGATCAGCATGTTAAGATACAACTTTTTGCAAAGTTTAAAAAATTCTGCGGAGGGAATTCAGAGCCACCTTAAATTTTCGAAAATTTAAGGTGGTTCTGAATTCCCTCCGCAGAATTTTTTTAAACTTTGCCAAAAGTTGTAACTTAACATGCTGATCATTATTCAATTATAAAAAATGGGGGTCACCGAGCTCGTTTTTGAGTTATAAGCACTTAAAGCTAAAAATAAGGGTGTTTTTGACAGGTAATACTGTTGCTATGGTAGCCTAATATACCAGGAAGATGATCATAATGTGTTCATCGATGATTGGGCAATCGTTTGATACCTTTATTTTAACATCAACTGATATAGGATGGTAGTATCGATCAATCAAAACACAGGGGCTGTAAACCATTACCAGCCACCTTAATACTGAAAATTTTGTTCAATTCTAGTAAATATTTCTATAATTTCTAAAACGCTGAATTTGATGAAAAATGTCCAAATTAGCCTCCGGTACCTCCTTAACAATTATCCTGCGAAATCGCGCTGAATATCGCCTGATACTTAGCCGACGAGGCCGAAGGCCGCTATAGGCTGAGTTGGCTAAAATCAGGCGATATTCCGCAAGATTGAGCAAGATTATAATTTATTCCTCATATAATTTGGATTAAATGGTCATGTAAATTTTGATGTGGTTAATGAAATTAAGCAAAGTTAATCTAGAGTCAATGTAGCCAGCGGTTTCCCCTTTGGCATACTACAGGGGGCCTCAGGGATTTGGCAGGATGTCATGTGATTGCAATCATGTCTTTGTCACATTCTGCGCTGATCCTTGCAGATCAATGTACAGCATTGTGCTTTGCAGATCATGGAGCTGATCTTTGCGGATCAATAAGATCTGCATAATAATAATTATTATTATTATGCAGATCTTTGCGGTCTATTGAGCTGATCTTTGCGGATCAATAATAATTTGCTATATTGCTCAAGGAGAATCGTATGATGAGTTTAATGCCCACTCAATTTGGTTAACCTTTGAAAAATTAAATATTTTACTTGACGTCCTTCTTTATTCCAAATTGGGAATCATGTGACTGCCTATATAGTAATACTAATCCCACTAAGTCTGAATATATAGGATTACAAACCTGACTTGATGTGGTACATGTAATAATAAGTGCATTTGGCTTGTATTTCCATCAGATCTATCAAAAGAAGTGATTCAAGCAAAGGACAAGTCTAAACTTGTGACTGGTACTGTGGCCTCTTATTTGTTTCATTGGGTTACATTTTATATTTATGGCTACGTCAATTCTGAGCCTACTCACGCCTAAATCACATGATATTCCTCGTTCAATTGGAATAAATTTGTAAATTTTGTGCTCCCTCAATATGGTTAGTCTTTGAAAAATTAATTATTTTACTTGACGTCCTTCTTTATTCCAAATTGGGAATCATGTGACTAGTAATACTAATCCCACTAAGTCTGAATATATAGGATTACAAACCTGACTTTCTAACATGATGTGGTAATAATAAGTGCATTTGGCTCGTATTTCCATCAGATCTATCAAAAGAAGAGAAAGCAAAGGACAAGTCTAAACTTGTGACTGGTACTGTGGCCTCTTATTTGTTTCATTGAGTTACATTTTATATTTATGCCGTATACCTGGCAACTCTCACACCTACCGGTCGAAAACTTCGATCTCACGCCCGCTCACGCCTACGGACCAATTTCTCATACCTGGCTGAAAAATTGAGCTATTACAGCATTAACTGACATACTTTTGAAAAATATGTTAACTTGAACCAATACGAGGAAACATAGTCCTATAAATAACGCTATATGTCGTGTTTGAATCCTCCAAACCGTGTCTGAACACATTGTAGAACTGGATACAAACTCTTTGTTAACGTTCGGAAATCTTCGAATCATCTTCGGAAATCTCCGGATGTCTTCGGCAACGGTCGGAAATCGTCGGATCATCTTTGGAAATAAAAGACAAAAATCTCACGCATTTGACTCAGGAAAAGTTGGCAGGTATATTATGGCTACGTCAATTCTGAGCCCATTGATCACCCCCCCCCCCCCCTATTTTTCCCTTGAAAGTCATTTGTCATTCGAAGATTACAGGAATTATAACGTACTAAGTTTTTGCTTTGATTTCATCCAGGTTCTACTTGTTATTTGTTTTCTTGTTAATTTCTCAATTTAGTTCTAAGTAATTCATTGTTGTGTAATTGTAGTTCTCACCACATGCTAGCATAAAGAAGAAAACACTGGAAAATACTATGTGTTCATGTGTGGTTGATCACAGCGAACTCAGGCTCGATTTACCCCCAAAAATAATCGAGTTCCCAACAACTTATGGATGAAAACAGAAGTGGATTGGAAAGATTCATTGTGCACATAATATTTGCTTAAATCCAATGCCAGATCATTTGCATGAAGATATATCATCATCATTATCATCACCATCATCATCATCTAATATCATTATGTAAAGAAAAATAATATCACTGTTATGAAAAATATTTTGAAAGTCAGAAATTGAGCTTCTCCAACCACCAACCATCATGAAGAAAAGGCTTTGACTTGATTTTTTGTGTTTAGGTTTTGTAACAAAATAGCCCATGAAATCTGCCAGGGATATCGAATACACAATAGTATTGATGTCACAGAAATCGCTTCGATTCTTGGCTTGTTTTTTGAGATGAGAAAATCTGCTACTTCCACAAATTGTTCCTCAGCTCCCTACTATCGTAGTTGCCAATTCATTCAAAGAAACCCCACACTTTCCATACTGACAGCTTGTTCTGCCATATCATTCTCACTTGATTATTTCCTATTACAAAACAGGTTTTTGACGGGCTTTTCCTCAATAGAAAGCGCATTTGATCATAATTTTTTTTATGAAATTTGCGCAATATGTATAAATTTTAATAATTATTACATACATTTAACAGGTCAAGGGAGGAATCTGAAGGAAGGTTTAAAGGACGGCCCAAGTTCCTCTGGTACAGATGAATGTGATGCTAAGTTTGGTATGGAGTTTTCTTTGTATGTATTTGACCCTCCCTGTTCCCCTGACATTAGTCAAGTACATAATAGTCTGTTGACAGACGTTTATTTTTTCGTAAGATACTGCTGGGCGATAGCAGGCATGAAGTACGATAACGAGTGCGGAGCACAAGAAAAAAATAGAACGTGTTCTATTTTTTTCTCGCACTCCGCACTCAAGCGTGTGCTTCACACCCGCTCAATCGCCCAGTATCTTACAAAAAAAAATAAACGTCTGTGAACAGACTAAGTATGTAAATGAATGAAACATCAGGGCATATTTCTAAAGCACAAGTTCCATGTAAAAAACTTCAAATGTCTTTTACTTTAATTTTACTGTATCCAACTTATTGAATGTATAGTAGTTAGAGTTAGTGTTACTAAATGTTATGGTGACAAGTGCTTTGCACACTCATTTTAGACTAAATTGGTTTTGTTTCCAGACAAACAAGAACTGTTTTATTTATGAATCTACAGAAAATAGAGACTTCGCTGTCTCACTTCAAAAGTACACGATAACGTTATAAACCTTACAAACATGGCAATCACACAACTTGAAAAGGGAATTTGTGAAAAACTGAAAACGACTGTGGGAGCATTGTTATCTGATTGGCCGAAAAGAGAAAGCTACAGTATGCATAAATGAACATGATGTATGTACATGTGCATACATTTGCTTGTGGAAATACGGGATTTCTCGATAGCGAATGAGTGTGGTATCAAGTGACACAAAAAGAGCAAGTATTCTATATTTCCAAGCAACCATGTACTGTATGTTTACAGACAAACCTGACACTCTTGGGTAAACGTCTCTCTCCTCCGCAGAGGTTTATAGGGGGTTTTGGTGTGGGGAGAATCCGCTGGATTTCCATTACGAACATCCCATAGAACCTCCGCAGAGGAGATGATGTGATGTGATGTCACTACACTTTATTTATATAGTAAAACGGCCATTGCCTAGCTTTTACCTGTTACCAGTTACCCTTTACTACTGTTACTTGTTACCTGTTACCTGTAAAAAAAAATAATAACTGCCACATCTACATGTACAACAGACAGTAATACTGGAAATAATGTGATTTCATCTGTTTGTGGAAGAACTAATTAAAAATTAAAACAGATCTATATTTTCAAAAATTTTACAGTAGATCTGATAGCCACGTGCTTAATGGTCAACAGGTGTGTCGGGGATTTAGGTAGTTACTTCATGTATGGGGACATATATTGTACCCTAATAGTATAATAATAGTATAATACCCTACATATACCCTTTCCCTTTGTTTGATTGCCTGTTGACAAAAACGTGACTGTTACTGTTTGCTGAAAATTAAAGCTGCTAGAGCACTTCAATTCTTACACTAGGACATTATAATTAAGTTTTTTCGACAATATTTTTTATATCATACATTTTTTCTTCAGTAAAACCTTGTTTTAGTTTGATGTCTGGCGTGCATCAAATTCAAAAGGCGGCATACTGGCGTGCGTTTGACGTTTCCGCCGCTACAGTCGCGATAAGACACGTCCTTTGATTGGTGTAGTTGAAGGGTAGTTAGTGTCTGAAAAGAATAATTATTGTGTTTATGGATTGCGTTACACTAGCCTCGTTTCCGAGTTAATGTGTTCAAAATGACGCTCGGACCTCGTGGTCAAAACGTTCTGTGAAGTTTTGGTTGTTTTCCAGTTGGATGCGATATAAAAGACATTTTCATGAACCTGAACCTTGTGAGTTGATTTGGTGTACAAGAAAACGTTTCCTACATTAGCAAATTTTGGCGCGACTTACTCCCGGTTATGGGAGCAAAGCTGTGATTGGAGAAACGTAAAATAATGTGGTTCGGATTTAAGCAGCCGTTATTGAGGGAGGAGAGCGTTGTGTGTCAAGCCAAATAATGGCTGCATATGAGACTAGGTATGGGACAGAGGAATTCTGACTGATCTCTACCCCCTGGGGGCAAAAAGTAAATGTGCAAGTTGACACAAACTATAATGGTGAATGGTCTTTAAAAAAATATGGGTTCACAGTCTCATTTTTTTAGCAGTTCTGTGCGTCTTGCAGTCTTGATTTTTTTGCAAAGCCGTCTTGAAGCATTTCATATTGCCATGATGGTTTTTTGTCCTGGGAGGTGGATATGCTCCCATATGAATGTGACGGGGATGCTCGTTGTTTCTTTTAAGGTGTGTAAATTATAGATTTTGGTATCGCTTAGGGTGTTCAGGACGGAATGCTGATATTTTTGGCCATTGATGTATCGTTAAGGGTTCCACATGAAGAAATGAATGAAACATCAGGGCATATTTCTAAAGCACAAGTTCCATGTAAAAAACTTCAAATGTCTTTTTCTTTAATTTTACTGTATCTAACTTATTGAATGTACAGTAGTTAGAGTTAGTTCTACTAAATGTCATGATGACAAGTGCTTTGCACACCCATTTTTATAGACTAAATTGGTTTTGTTTCCAAACAAACAAAATTTATGAATCTACAGAAAATAAAGACTTCTCTGTCTCGCTTCAAAAGTACACGATAATGTTATAAACCTTACAAACATGGCAATCACACAACTTGAAAAAGGAATTTGTGAAAAACTGAAAACGACTGTGGGAGCATATATTGTTATCTGATTGGCCGAAAAGAGAAAGCTACAGTATGCATAAATGAACATGATGTATCCGATGTGCATACATTTGCTTGTGGAAATACGGGATTTCTCGATAGTGAACGAGTGTGATATCAAGTGACACAAAAAGAGCAAGTATTCTATATTTCCAAGCAACCATGTACTGTATGTTTACAGACAAACCTGACACTCTTGGGTAAACGTCTCTCTCCTCCGCAGAGGTTCATAGGGCGTTTCGGTGTGGGGGGAATCCGCTGGATTTCCATTACAACACCCCATAGAACCTCTGCAGAGGAGAGAGGGTAAACGCGATGTCACTACACTTTAATTTATGTAGTAAACAGCCATTGCCTAGCTTTTACCTGTTACCAGTTACCCTTTACTACCGTTACTTGTTACCTGTTACCTGTAAAAAAAAAACCCTGCCACATCTACATGTACAACAGACAGTAATACTGGAAATAATGTGATTTCATCTGTTTGTGGAAGAACTAATTAAAAATTAAAACAGATCTATATCTTAAAAATTTTTACAGTAGATCTGATAGCCATGCTTAATGGTCAACAGGTGTGAAAACAGGTGATCTTATCAATGAGGAAACAAAAAAGAATGCAATGGGAGTTGGCTTGACTTCCCAGCTGAATAGAGACAATTTAATGAGCAATCTCTCTAGCCGTAACCTGGTGGTAGATGAAGTGGCAGGGGACGGTAACTGTTTTTTTAGAGCGGTAGCCAGACAGCTTTGCAAGCATATGACACGTTACAAGGAAACAGTAGGAGAACATTGTACTTCTCTTGGACTAGAAGGATGTGAGGATGAGGACACTGGAAAACTCAGGCAACTGTTTGTTATGGAACTGAGGGGAAATATCGATGAGTACAAAAAGTGTATGACCTCTGGCAGTGATATGTTGAAAGAGATAGGAAAATTTGAGGTTAATGGTTATTTTGAAAGTGACGTGGGCGATCTTTGCGTGACAGCTACCACCAAACTCCTTCGGATACCAATTGTTCTAGTAACAGCTTATCAAACTCCATCAACCAGGGATCTTGCACCCGAGACCTCGCTACTACCCCACCCATTGTTCTGGCATATGATCATTCTGGACCTGGGCACTATGATGCTACAAACGGTATGGAAATCATGAAATTGATAACAATAAACATAATAATTATTATTTGCAACACTCTTTGATTCAAAATTTCTTCTGATGCGAACTCTGCAGAATGAGATGTACACTGTACCCTTGCATGCTTGGTGTCAAAAATTAAAAAAAACTTATTATATAGCATACTGGAAGCGCTTGGGATTCAAGGCAATTAGCACATGATTAGCGAAAAGATGTTTCTAGTTAAAAAAAGCTGCAGCAATTTACATGTAAGCATAATAATAGGTATAGAGATAAGTAGAACGAACATACTCGTTGTTACTAAGTATCTGCAGTTTCCATTATGAATCACTGCGACATAAGCATAAACACAAGCACAGGGAAAGAAAATGTTTCTATTTAGTAAAGTTCTGCTTGCATTCTATTTGTGCTTGTGTACGGGCAGTTTTACGGTGAAATATTAGGACTGCTTTGCATTTGCTTGTTCTTTTAAGGGTGAATATATTTTTAAAACAAACTAAGCTAAAATATTGTCAGGTATCTTGAGTTCCATGAGCACTAAATATATCATAAATCATATTTTGATGGGAACTGACCAATTGGCGTGGATATTTCTCGAACAAACGCTATGTGATTAAATTGTTTGTTATGCGATGGGACTTGAAATCAAATGCAGTGAATTCTCCAAAATTTGCTCAAAACATGATGATTGCATTTTGCCATAGATCTTTTTTGTGATTACAAAAAACAAACCTGAACCCTCAGTAAGAAACAGAATAAACTGTTGGATATTCCCGTACCATTGGCAATATGGTACAGTATTATATTATACAGGATCCGGCCAGGAAGAAATATCTATTATTCTGCTAGGATGTATAAAAACAACCAAAAGGCTACAATGTAGGTTTTAATAATAATAATAATAATAATAATTATTATTATTATTTAGCACCAAATCCACTTATTGCTCATGGTGCTTTACAATAAAAAATATTAAAAAGATAAAAGATAATAACCCTTCATGAACCAAGTGTGGCTTAATGACCGGGGAATGATAATGAGCTACTAAGGGACGTGAATCATTGAGACAGCCCACAAACGCATAATTGAGTATTGTAGGGTACATTTTCAATGCTTGTTGCATTTTCATTTTCATTAGCTTGCATTGGTGTTATGAAATAAGCCACAACATAATATAATTAACGTTGTGGCATTGTTATTTTGTCTTTTTTACAGAGATTCAGAGCTCAGATAAGAACATTGAAAAGGTCATTCCAGCTGAAACACGATCCACCCACGGTAAGAATAGGAAAGAGCCCACCAAAATTTCATATATATACAGCTTCGAAATGCCCCTGCGTCTTAAAGCCTATGAATAGGTCCGGGGAAGCGAGGCGGGGGATCATCTGGAGACTGGAGCCTATTTATAGACTACCCTGCTCCAAACAGGAAAAAAAAAACAGTCTTGCACTCGAAAAGCATGAAAGGAGAGACCATAATCGGGACCCCAAACCGACTTGAAACGATGTTGAACTGCTTGACAAATTAATTTTTAAGCATTATGAATGTTACGTACATACATACTTTATTACAATACAATAAATGGTTAGTGTAATGCGTTTTGAATGACCTCACTTGCCCCAGTCTGTTTTATTTTATGCAATCAGTGTTTTGGATATCCCTATCGGGATACCCATATTTATTCATCCCTCAACCTTGATTTGAACTGCAGAGATCTCCTGTTCGCTTGTTTTTGTCATATTGAAAGGTGCAGTAAAGTGTTAACTAGCACAATAATTATTATAAAAGCTAATTCGACTATCTGGATGATTTGGTGTAAAAAGAAACCTTGTCCTTTGGGTCTTGGTGTAGTGGTTTAACCACAGGAAACAGATAAATTATACGGATTTAACACGCTGTTCTGATGACCGCCGCCATTGCACAACAACACTATTTTTTAAATTACCCCCACTAAGAATCTTGGGAACTATATACATAGGTCCGTAAAAACATGCACAATATAGACAATATACTACCGTGTGGCATGCAATTTTCACGGGATCTAATTTTCGCGGGTTTTCCAACGATCCGCGAAAATTAGATCCCGTTAAAATAAACTACTGCGAAAAAAAATTCCGCAAAAATTTACTCCATTTATTTAGATTACACGCAGAATTTCAATTAAATTGACTGCAAACAATATTACAAGTACCGTAGGCGAAATACCGGACAGGAACTTGCTCGAGATCCGCGAAAATTTGCTCCCAGCGGTACATTAAGTCTGAACTAATCCAAATTCGCGAAAATTTGTTCCCGCGAAACACAAAAAATCGGCAATCCGCGAAATTAAACTCCCGCGAAAATTTCATGCCACACGATACTCTGTTTTTTTTTTTGCAGAACCAATAAAGATTGAGGTGAAGCCTATGCACCAAGAACAAAAAGAAGGTTCAAGAGTGGAATTCATGTGCAACGTCCTTGGAAAGAGTGAAGTGTCTTATAAGTGGCTCAAAGATGGCACGGAGATAAAAGGTGAAAATAACTGCAATCTTGTCCTGGACTGTGTTAAGATGCACGACTTTGGCTGCTATGAATGCCAAGTGAGCGACACTAATGGTCCCTCAAGACTTAGTGCGAAATCAGAACTAGATGTTGTTCCTCGTGATGGAATGGGTGAGTATTGTTTGAGTTGTTTTCACACTGAATACTGTGTGGCATGAAATTTTTGCAGTTTTTTTTTTACGATCTGCTAAAAAAAAGTTCCTGCCAAAAATAATTCCCCTATTTTTGGGGGGAAAAATTATTCCCCTCATGAAATATTATCAATACCACCATTTTGGTTTACTTACATAATTTTTCTCTTTTGTTTATGAACAAAACTATTAAATAACATGTATATTGTGATGATGAATATATGAATGAAATCATATATGTGAACTGCGGATGATCATCGCAGTTATGAATGCAATTTAAGGTGGTACTGGAGGCTAATTTGGTCATTTTTGGGCAGTGCTTTGAAGGGTTGAATCACAAAATATAGTCATGGGAATGAAGTAATTTCAACATCACTTCTTCTTTACTTCTTCTAGATTCTGGTGGAAATATTTTTGTTTCAGAAAAATTTAAGGAATTTCTGTAATTAAAGAAATTGAAGGGTGTGGTCATTTCTGAGAAATTTTACAAAATTGACGAAATCTAAACAGGAATTTATTATTTTGTGTTAATACTCAGGACACCAATAGAATGGAATAAAACTCAACTTTTCACCAGAGTACACCTTCTCGTTTTGAGTATGTTTGTTTTAATCGTAAAAAATCACAAAATTAACCTTCATAATAAGTGTGATGCTGTCACGCAAGTGGTATTCCATTTCAGAAGGTGTACTCTGGTGAAAACGCTCGTAATTCCATAGATATCAAGCTTGCCAAGTTTCACTGTAAACCGATAAATCCTTAAAATGTAGTTTTGTTTATACTGGGTGCATGTTCGAATCACAAAGCTCTGAAATCCACAAAACACGCCATAATTTTGCGTCTTTCTTATCCTTTACGATACCTTGCGTTATATTTACTCCGTCGCCATGTTTTCAAAGCCAGCAATACTTAATTTCAGCGGCAAATGCCAGAATTTACTCCTTTATAAGGCCATACTTGCCTTATAAAGGGAGCCTATTTTCCCGCGAAACCAATCATAAGCATCCTCGGAGACCCAGGGGTTAGAAGTCTTGATGACGAAAAGAACCCCTGGGGAGGATGTCTTACCACACGAGTTCTGAGAGGTAATTTGCATACTGGCTCCTGATTGGGCGCGGAAAAAATCCTTTGTATTTTTCCGCTCAATCAGCGACCGAGAAACTTCGAATACTTTTCGTGCCTCTAACACGGAGAGCAGTTTGCTCGCCATATTTGTTTTGCCCGTTCGCTAGACTTTGCTCTCAACGAAAAGCTTCGGTAAAAATTTCCTGAAACCCTACGAAATCACGCCGGACTTCGCAATGGATTAGTGTAACAGTTCGAGCGATTTGAGGTATCGAGTGGTTAAGTTACGTTTTGTGCTGTGGCCATAATGCGACTCGCGATACCGAATTTTCACAACTGCGTGTACCACCATGTTTTCAGCTTGCTCTGGTTTAACGTGGACCCTGCTTCATTGCAGCTTTATATTCTTGTTCTACCTTGCGGTATGTACAAATATGGTAGGGTTCTTATTTTTACTGAAGCTTACCGTTCTAGAGCGAAGTTTGTCGCACGGGCTAGACAAATATGTCGAGCTGCCATCGTTTGCGGTCAATTTGTGTTCCATGGGCAACAATTACGTCTATGCAAACCAGAGATGTTGGAATACTTGAAATCAACCAGCTGTCGAAGAAACAAAATTTTTGCACTCTTTGACGATAGAACTAGTGGTGATAGTTTCTCTAGGGTTAAGCATCTATGCTGTGATGTCTGTGCAAAGAAGTGTGATAATTTGTGGAGCCACAGATTCATTGATATCGCAGAGGACTGAAGTTACAACAAGTCAGAAGACAAGGCCTGTTTCTGTGGATCAAAGAAATCAGCTGAAGGATCTCCTCAAAGGATGCCAGGGAAATATGAGACAAGAAGTACTGGAATCCAACCCACATTTTTTTTATTCCAATGTTGACAATGTTACTTGCTTTACCAACCAACTCATAGATGATACTATTTTAAAGTGTGACTCACTATTTTCTGTGGATGACATTCTAGAAATGCTTCCTGTGTGGAATGTGGATCATGCTCACAAAATATACAGTTGTTTATACAATGTCTTTGCAGATCTCCATGAATAAGTCTGAGGCTTGCTTCCCGGCTTCAGTTTTTCAAGGTGGCTTGTTTAAAACCCTTGTGGTTTCATGGATTGATACTATCACCATGTTTAGCAGGTGGCTCATAACAGTTTAGAGCCCTTGCACTCTGATGGATCAATACTACCATCTTAGATCAGTTGATGTTAAAATAATGGTATCAAATGGATGCCCATCTTGACACAACAGGTTACAGCAACAGTTAGCTTTAAGGGACTGTGCAATAATTATCAGGAGGGGGGGGGGGGGGGGTTGGAAAATGGGCTTCATGTAGGAAAACTTATTTTACCTTGAGCCCCCCCCCCCCCCTCTCCTTGCTTTGATTTTACTTTATGCCTCCCCCCCCCCCCCCCTCTGGTTTTCCAACCCCCCCCCCCCCCCCCTGCATTATTTTTCTAAAACAAGCTCGGTGACCCCCATTTATTGAATAGAGATCAGCATCTTAAGATACAAATTTGTTTTGCAAAGTTTAAAAAGTTCCTCAAAGGGGATTCAGAGCCACCTTAAATTTTGAAAATTTAAGGTGAAAATTTAAGGTGGCTAAAATTTAAGGTGGCTCTGAATCCCCTTTGAGGAACTTTTTTTACTTTGCAAAACAAATTTGTATCTTAAGCTGATCTTTATTCAATAAAATGGGGGTGACTGAGCTTGTTTTTGCATACATTATGTATACATAGAAGCACTTAAAGCTAAAATTGTTTTTTTTTCGACAGTATATACTGTTGCTATGGTAACCTATTATGTCAAGTAGATGATCACAACTTGTTCACCGATGATTGGCAATCGTTTGATACCTTTATTTTAATGTTAACTGATACAGGATGGTAGTATCGATCCATCAAAAGGGCTGTAAAACTGATCAGCATGTTCAGATTAAAGCTTTTTCTACAGTTAAAAAAATTCTTGGGTACATCTCAGAAAAATTAAGCCCCATATATTTTTTTTAAACTCTGTAAAAAGTTTTATCTGAACATGCTGATCATTATTCAGTAATAAAAATGGGGGTCAAGCTCATTTTATAAGTACCCAAAGCTAAACTTAAGGGTGTTTCTCACAGGTTATGTGTTAATTGTTTTGTATTTTATTTTTTGTTACTGGTACTGCTGCCATGGTAACCTGTTATGTTATGAAGATGTTCATTTTGTTCCACAATGATTAGGCATTCATTTAGACTAATACCATTATTATGTAATAACAGTTATGTACTGATATACACCATATTCATAAATGGCCGCCCAGCAATTGATGCTATTACATTACCAAGCACTGCAAAATATGTTATCGTGGGAAGTTTGAACGTTTTTGGTTTATCGGCTGCAAAGTTATGGCTCTTTCAAATTTAAGACATTTGTATGGGAAATCAAAACCTAGTCTCACTAGCCTCATTTTCATCTTTGTGCAAAAATTGAAATGCCTATAACTGAAGAAAGAATTCAATAACAAGAAAGATCATGTCAAACTGAGTCAATATGTGTATGAGGCCATATTCCTATTTTGAGGAGACATTATAGGCATTTCAATTTTTGCACAAGCATGAAAATGAGGCTTGAGGTTGGTTTTGATATTTCCCATACAAATGTCTTAAATTTGAAAGAGCCATAACTTTGCAGCTATTCAACCAAAAAACGCTCTTCCCAGGATAACATATTTTGCAGTGTTTGTTTTGGGATTAGGAGGAAGGGTTGGGAAAACCACAGTTGGTACGTGGACTTGAGAGTCATTGAAGTTGTGGAACACAATCATCACTGTTGGATGAGAGTGGTAGGCATAGCACCTGAGGGTAGTGATCTGCTGACAATGGTGGTTGTATCTGACATGGTTCCAATGGAGATGGATCAAATACAAGTCTCTGACCTTTCTTTTTACGCACTACTGTAACATTTTCGTCTCCTTTGCTGGTACATGTAAATGCTGGAGAGACTGGATGTCCACGTTTAAAGCGAAGGGTTTGAGCTGTATCTGCTGCATTACTCCTTAACTGTTGAAGATCACTTTGATCCTGATTGGACATCCTCCAAGCTCTTTCGATTCTATATTTACAGGTGTCGCAGACTGCTCCAGGCAAACCATCTTCACTTAATACTTTTTGATTCACAACACTTTCGAACACTTTACTAAATTGGCTAGTAATAGTCCTTTTCCTCTTCTTATACTTGTCAACAAATTCCAACGAACAAACCCGACAGCAATCCTGTACAGTCTTTTTGGGAGTGAGATTTTCACTCATGTCGACTGCCGTTTACAGAGGCGGTTTCATCGCGAAAATAATTTATAGCAGCCGAACGGCAAATGGCAAATAAAGTTCGAAAGTTCGCGTGGGAACATTGAAATCAACATGCACAAATTGACCGAAAACGATGGCAGCTCGACATATTTGTCTAGCCCGTGAGACAAACTTCGCTCTAGAACGGTAAGCTTCAGTAAAAATAAGAACCCTACCATATTTGTACATACCGCAAGGTAGAACAAGAATATAAAGCTGCAATGAAGCAGGGTCCACGTTAAACCAGAGCAAGCTGAAAACATGGTGGTACACACGCAGTTGTGAAAATTCGGTATCGCGAGTCGCATTATGGCCACAGCACAAAACGTAACTTAACCACTCGATACCTCAAATCGCTCGAACTGTTACACTAATCCATTGCGAAGTCCGGCGTGATTTCGTAGGGTTTCAGGAAATTTTTACCGAAGCTTTTCGTTGAGAGCAAAGTCTAGCGAACGGGCAAAACAAATATGGCGAGCAAACTGCTCTCCGTGTTAGAGGCACGAAAAGTATTCGAAGTTTCTCGGTCGCTGATTGAGCGGAAAAATACAAAGGATTTTTTCCGCGCCCAATCAGCAGCCAGTATGCAAATTACCTCTCAGAACTCGAGTGGTAAGACATCCTCCCCAGGGGTTCTTTTCGTCATCAAGACTTCTAACCCCTGGGTCTCCGAGGATGAATCATAAGCGGCCGCATAAACAATGACACATTTGCCTGGTAACGACACCTTCAAGAGTCAAGCAGCGAGGCGATGACAGGTTCGGTTCTTTCGGGCTGAAAATAATATGTTATTCCTCGAAATTCAAGGAAATATTCGGCACTGATGGAATTTCTAAGAGCTTCAAAACATATTTCTTACAACTGAGTCTCATTTACGAAGTTACGGATTGTGTTCTAAGCGAAAAAGATGCCTTCGATGTTGAAGAATGCCGCGTACATCGCATCACGTTGCGTAAAGTTTGCAGTCGCTGAGATTGGATACATTACATTGACCTATTCAATCAAGTTACTTTTATGTGAAAATAAAAGGCGATTATTTGCCATTTCCTTTTCAGTTTAGCCAGAATACAGTGCGATTTACTTATTTGAGTAGAATTCAATGACTGGTGAATGTTTTGCAATTGACATCGGGTGTCAAATACGCATACCGCATGGGGTTGTTTTTGAAAACAGAAACTCCATTTATATCGCTTGATTACTGTAATTTTCCCGCTAAATTTGCCATAGAGACGAAAGTTCATGTGCTAGTATCTCGCTGAAAAATGATTCCCTTGAACTGAAATTTTGCAAACAAGTTCCTTTTATTATCGGCTTCAAGCTGACAAGAAATTGTCAAATTCTGAAACGGTCACGTTAGCCTCCAGTACCACCTTAAGCAATTGCAATTTAAGCCTGAAAGATTTATTTTCAGGCTATTTTTTCATAACTGCAATGATCACTTATTCATTTATCATGTATATTGTAAAAGATAAAAGACAAAGTAACGAAACTCCATTGGTTTAATTTCAGTGTACTCCACTTAGAAGGGCCGATCTGTTTTCCGACACTTCCTCCATCCATTTTATTTTCGATGATCAGATGGATGGATTTTTACACATAATTGTTAAAATCAATCGCCACCAACACTAGTACTGTCATTAACTAAATACAAGAGAGGATGATCTAAGAGAAGGATTCCCTGTGCCCCTTGATAATTTTTTTGAAATCTATTTAACAATAAAATTAATATTAGGTTATGAGCTCGAGATTTCTATGACGTGATAGTTATGAGGCCACAGGCCGAATCAACTATCACTCATAGAAACTGAGGCCCATTACAGGCCCAAAATAATATACTAATGATCAAATGCGCTTTACATGGATAGAAAGATAAAAATTAAAAATGATAATATATACAAAATTTACAAACATTGTGGTAGATAAATATGAGAAATAAAAACTAAAATAATTGAGGTTCGATTCCCCTGACCCAGCTAATGCCCCACATTGCTACGGACAGGAATCCCAAAACGCGCGAATCCCCTACTTAGGACACAGCGGCCATTGAGCTAATAAATCCCCACCAAAGCTACACATAGCATGGGGGTGGGGGGTCGGGGTTTACTTTGACTAGTGCATAAATATGGGTGTAGTAGCTTGTAGTGTATATGTAGTTAATCAGTAGATCTAGGCAATCAGATTTATACTCTACTTGGTGATTATGGACCTACTTCATTTGTCAGGCTGAAGTGGTTCTTATGTATTGGAGATTTAATTTGCCAAATTTCAGCCTGCACCTGGTTCTTAATCCACAGTTTGTTAAACGCGGATTTTTACTGTAATTGAGTTTCGCGCCATGCTGTGAAAGTTATTTTTATTTCCTTCTGATCAAGGCTCCGACACTTGAATTGACCAATCAAGTACAGCTCCATCGAGCCGGCCGCTGCAATAACTTTGTACGAATTTAACTATCTTAAATGGTCGGTGACCCCTGCTTTAACTTGTTTGCCAATTTTCTGCATATTTTGAAAAAACTTTTAAAAAAAATGACAGTTGGAAGTTTAATTTTTTTTCGTTTTTTTCTACCCATGCGCCATGGAATCCAGCACTGCCAAAATGGCGGCTGTCAGGGTTCGCAAATGCCGTCCTTAAAGATTAGGTTTATTTAAGGGACATCACCAGCTGAATATATTTGTTTAGTAGACACCCTTCTATAACATTTGGCAAAGAAAGTTCGTCTCCAGCGATTCATTTGTAATATTTTTAGACGAACAGTCACTGAAGATTATTCAAAAAAGGGTATTCTTACACTTATCTTATCTCCGAAACAAAGTCGGTGACCCCCAATTTTTTTGCATTTCTGACATTAGTAACTTATTATCTAACTGTGTTAAAAGTTAAAAAAAAAAATCAGTGTTAGAAGATTTTTGCGCAAAGGTAAAATAGCTCAGCTACGGACTGAAAGTTAAAAATAGATTTCAAGAATTATCATTGGAAGAGACCCATGTATGGGGGAATGCTTCTCTTAGATCATCCTCTCTTGCTAAATAATACTTTTTTGTATTTTCCAGATTACAAAAATCTTGAAATGGTAGATCTCAATATTCAAGACAAGGTCGCAATGCTACTCACCACGAAGATCTACGGACTAGGGGGATGGAGACAGGTAGCTTGCAAGTACAAGATGGATAAAATTCGCATAGGTCACATTGGAGGAAAGCCAGAGCCAGGCACACTAATTATGGAGTACGTTACAGCGTCCCACCCAGATTTAACGGTCTACGAGTTTTGCAAGACGCTTAAAGAACCCAACATACAGCGTTTTGATATCATCAAAGAATTGTTGGGTCATCTTTCTGTTTCGTCACAGCATACATCATAGTTTAGTACATTTATAACACGGTGTAATTTGTGCGAGATGTAGGAAGCGTTGTAGACTACGAGCAATCCCTCTTTCCCTTAGCCCGTCGAGCGAGAAAGAATGGCCTCGACAGACTAAGGTAAGTAGGAACTGCTCGTAGTCTAAAGGCGCGCTGGCCTAATGATGAGTGCATTCGACTCTGGGTCATTGTGGTCGCTCTCGCAGTGCCCCTCTCTACAACCTGTTATGGGCTAGCATCCCATCCAGGGGACGTAGACAGACTCCTAGTTACTTTATGTGTCAGAATCGAGAGGTTAATTAGCCACTTGATTTAAAAGCCTTTATATTTTAGTGTTATGTATTTAAGACATTTCCCTTGTATGTAGAAACCCAGTGTTCCCCAGTTGTTATAACTCGATAGAAATACGGGCGAAATGTAACATTTGCTTCCTTGAAAAATAACTCAAAGACCTTGGATGGAATAATCCTCCCAGGGTATCAGCGAATGTGCAGGGTTATTAGTCTCCAACATTGATCAATTCGTTATTTCTCTATACCTATTCTATAGTAAATTCAAGTAATTAGGTCAGGAGAACTTAGAACCTGATGTAGAAAAATGTGTTGACCTATAACCAAATTTTCCTAAGTAGAATGGTAAAAAATGTATGAACAGAGTTGGGAGAAAATTAACTTTGACCAAGTGTGCCATTGTCGGCAGACGCTTTATTTCTAGGATATGTGCAATAATTTTTTACTGTTACACAATCTTATCGCTAAAGCCTGGTTTCCATATGATCGCAACGATCGCAGTCACAACGATCGCTGTGATCATATGGAAACCACTCTTGCGATCGTTGCGATCGTTGCGACTGCGATCGTTGCGATCATATGGAAACCAGGCTTAAGATAACGAAAATGTTAATTCCAGAAAATACGAAATGTCACACAACACACCTGTTATTGGGGGTAAAGGGCTTTATTAGCCTGTATAAATAAGCCCGCATAAAGATAAACAATGCTCCCAAACCTCCCAAACAGGCCAGGGTTTGAGAGACAAGGCTTGATTGCCAGCCGCTGTTTGGGAAAATGATCCCATGCTCATCCCCCTCGAGAGAGCGGCGGAAATCGAGCCTACGTTTGTAGGGTACATGCATATATACAATTTTACAGATGGCCGCTCTCGAACCTCTTTTCCTGCTTTAGATATTTTTTTATTTATATAGATAAACTGTGTAAAGAGATTAGGTTGGCCATGGTCAAACCAGGCTCCATTACCAGCCGCTGTTCGGAAAATGAGCTCATGCTCCTCCCGAAAATCAAGAAACCACTGAGTGATTTATGGTATTTTGAATCAGTTTATGATAATAATTTGGTATTTAGCATTTTTACTGCATTTTAGAACCAAGAGTAATTTTCTTAGCTAAAATTGATTATATCCAATAATTAGTCTTGAAACTTTGAGCTTATGTTGATAATAAGATCAAAGATGTGCTATTACATGTAATGTTCTGAACAGTAGCTTGTTCTAAATAATTCGCTACCGCAAAATTTCTAGTCAGGTAGTTAGCATTTCTCAAATTTAATTTGTGTAGATGTTACTGCCATTTAGTAAAAAAATGTATTTGTTGTAAGTTAACAATAAAATATGAAAGAACAAGAATCCATTATTAGTAGTCTATTAATATTGACGTAAATTGCTCATGACAAAACACATTTCAGCCAAAGGGAAAGTACCAACAGCAGGGCAATTGAAGATGTGGAAACAAATGTCAAATAACTGAGTGTTCCTTTGATGGGAGCTGATACATATTCACTTTCGGATTTGGCTCACACAGGCGAAATATTGGGCTTGTTATTTTTGCATGATTATGGTCTTGGTCCACTAACACACACAAAAAGAACGAAGCCAATATCTGCCATCTTGACTGAACATGTTTGGTCGAAAAATGATTTATTATATATGGCATCCTGCTCGAAGTAAGGATCTCGCAAGTTCAATTTTCAATGAAATGTAATTTTTTTGTAAATCACAACCAGCGATTTAATATCGCGATTTTGCGGAAATTTTAAAATCTTAGTCACTAAATTTTCGTGATTTCATCCAAAATCTTGCGAGTTCGTATCGAATATTTTCTTGAAATAAAACAATAAAATCAACACGACCTACCATTTTCAAAAACATGAAATACAATGTTCTTATAATACGCAGAATCGTTGTACGGCGTGCAACAGCAACAGAATGAATGGAGTCGCGACTGATACGTGATGATTTAATTACAGTATAGGGTTATTTAATTTATAGCTAACATATAACGTCACTTAGTTTTTGCGCCACTTTTTTTTCGCGAAATTAACGTGTCGCGAACATTTCATGTAATAAGGTAATAGTCCTTTTCACGGTTAACCTGAAATATTTGCATAACAATGCAGTTCAACATAGAAGCGAGGCAATTTCGGGCACAAGCAGTAAAACATCGTGATTTTCTTGAGCTCCTTGAACTATGTTAGCATAAAAATAGTTTTGAAACGGAGAAGAACTAAATATACAACTCTTTTAGTTAAAGTTTGCCGTAAAGATCGTAATCCGATCTCCCTGTTGCTTATGCGAATCTACTCTTTATTAATAGAAAAAAGTCGTTTTACAATTTTATCTAAAAACAACGTAAACTATTTACAGTTTATACTAAAAGAGTTGAAGGAGCTCAAGAAAAACACGATGTTTTGCAGCTTGTGCCCGAAATTGCCTTCCTTCTATGTTCAACTGTATTGTTATGCAAATATCACACGTTAACCGTGAAAAGGGCTATTGGTTTACAAACTCGTGAAATGCGCTTCAACCAATTAGAGCAAAGGAGCTGCTTTATTCAGCCAATCAGGAGTAAAACCAATCGTGACGCGCGGGTATTCTCACGGTGGGAATCGGAACTAGCTTGCAATCGAGGCTCATGCGGGGGAATATCATCAAAAATATTTGCATTTGAAAAGATTCCCCGCATGAGCCTCGATTGCAAGCTAGTTCCATTCCAACCGTGAGATTACGAATATTGTCTACGCGCGTTTCCCCGCGCTTGGCATGCAATATTTTTACTAAGGCCTAGAGCCTTGGCTGTTTGTGTCCGTGTTTGAGAAATTAGTTCTCCTTAGTTTAGTGAGTTCTGGTTATACTACGGTGCCTTTGAAGTTTTGTCCGTTTTAACAAAATTTGTCCGACTCGCAACAAGTAGGTCGCACTTGTTTTGTGATTATTGTATCAAACAAATTTCAAAACGTGTCACACGTGCGACGCGGGCCAATCATAGGACTACGGCTTCTTTGTTATTTTATCGTTTTGAACACGTTGTTCGTCCTGAAAACGTAGGTCGCACTCGTCTTTGCTTTTATTGACGCTAAAATTGAAGAAATCCACCAAAGTTACCAAACTTGTCCGCAAGTGCGCCTTGGGCCTATTCTTGTCTTAAAGAGAGGAGGCGTTTATTTGGAACATTTTGGTACAATGCACAATGTGCCAAAATACGGAAATGTTTGCACTTCAAAGTGAAGTCAGTGAGCTTATAGAGATCTACACATTTAGTATCAGACTTTTTGTTGTAACTGATTTTCGGACTTGTTACTATTTATTTGTAGTGTCGTTACTATAATCAAGTGACTAACTTTCATAATAGTTTTAGTGAACTGAATTTTATTGAAAGATCAAGATGGTATTACTACACTGTTCTTTTATAGCCATTAACAACACCTCTCTTAAAAGAGACAAATTCTTGGTGGATCAAACCATTAACGTTCTTTACGTCACCGCCCTGGTTCCCAGGCTTACTAGATTACCTTAGGCTACTATTTATTGCGGTAACTGATCTTTGCGATTTTTGGCAAATCGCAAAATTTAGTTGCCACAGTAATTTCTACTCGCGAAATTTACCCTGTTTTGCTGAAAAAAGGACGTTTTTGACGTTTTTTCCTTGTGACAAAGTGTTCTTGTTGAGTTTAGTACGTTACTTTTCGTTGACTAAAACAAAATTCAAATTCTCGCCTTGTTTCTCACTTGTTCTTTTTTCGGGAATATATTTTTTTTCTCAAGCGCTGAAATCTGTTGTATTGTATTCTTTGAAAAATCGAAAAATTAAAACACCCGCAAAATACGCAGTTTCCCAAATCGCAAAATTTAAGTCAGTATCGCAATAAATAGTAGCCTTACGGTATTGTGCAATTTGATTACGTCACCGAAGTCCAGGTCCTTACGCCGTGTACTTTGTGCTTGCTCGAGAGAGTAAGAGAATGCCTCCGGACAATAAAGGCTGGTTGGCTGGATACCACTTATTGCTAAGCTTTAATTTATTCTTTCTCAAAGAGAATTAAGCATACAAATTGCATTTTTACATTGCTTAATTTGTCTAAAATTAATGTTCCAAACATTAACAACCTATCTATATCTAAATTATTTTAATTAAATTAAAAGTTGGACTCCACGAGGGAGGGACTTCTTATACAGCACTGACGGACATGCTCGTCATACCTTTTAGGGGTGTTTGTAGCTGTATTCATTTGGTACCTTTACATGGCATTTGCAGAGTTTTTAGTGTTTCATTGCTTATTAATTAAGTTGATTTTAGCAGCAAAAGGAACCAGAAATACATCAAAGATGTTGGAAAATAAACCTGTTCAAGTAGCAGGTGCTCTATGCAACTGCCTTGGTACCTCTTGGTGGTAAAATGGAACGTGAGCCACGCCCATAAAGCAAGAGTCAGGTACCTTTTAGGGGTTCCTTTTAGAATCCCGTCACTTTTTGTATTGAAGTTCCCCTCAGTAATTACATTTTCCTAAACATAGGATTTAGCTATTGAATTTAATCCATGTGGCAAGCTAGAAGGCCTACTCATGTGCAAGCTCTTGCCTTCTATTAAAATTGACTGTGGCATTAATTTCAGTGGCCACGATTGTTGTGATTGATGGGCAACATGGGGAAGTTCTCCTGTTCTCTTTCTTCACCCAGACCCCCTCCTCCTCCTGCTGCTGCATCTCCTCCTCCTGCTGCTGTGTCTCCTCCTCCTGCTGCTGTGTCTCCTCCTCCTGCTGCTGTGTCTCCTCCTACTGCTGTGTCTCCTCCTCCTGCTGCTGCATCTCCTCCTCCTCCTCCTCCCCTCCTCCTCCTCCTCCCCTCCTCCTCCTCCTCCTCCTCCTTTCTTCACATCACGCTTCAGATATACTAACCAATACGTTACAACTAACACTAAACCATTTTGAACAATAGTAGAAATTAAACTTTCACTGAGGAAAACCTGTGCAACTACATTTAAAACCAACATCAACAGCACAAATGCCACAAAACCTCCTGGGATAAGAATCGCACACATGACAAACTCAAGAGAACATTCAGGTGAAGGAAAAGCTTTGTGAAACTCACAAACAAGAAAATAAAAAGCAGCAGAAACAGAAACTACTGTCACTAACACTGTAATACCCAAAATGGTTCTGTTATTATACCGAGCAAAATCCACAATAAATGATGACATGCCATGAATATTGCTGGATAAAGTAAAAAGCAAGAAACAATGTTTTTGCTTGTGTCTTCGTCATGACCTGAGGTTAAGTCCCACTTAAAATTATGAAAACACCCCTTTACAGTCTTTGTATTATTGTTCCAGCAGTGTATACCGATACACCAAACAACCCGCCTAATAAGAACAAGCAACACAGCTCGAATAAATACACGTACATATAAATCTTGTTGAACAGTATATGATGCCCAGGCATAAATATTTAAAGCAAGTCCCCCAACAAAAACAAATATAGACAAAACCATGACTGCAGCAATTTTGCTACCGTCCCATTTCCGTAGTTTTACTATTGTCCACTGTGATGCAAACATACTCATCACTAAACTAATAAACAGTAAGCTCCAACACACTCCATGTAGAAGCTGTTTGAACCCAGAAAAAGATGAAGCTTTGTTGTGGCCTGTAATGACACACTCTGCTGTGTTTATTCTTGGATCACGAAGACTTGGTCCTACTGCTATGTCCTGCAACTACAAAGCAATAGCCCTTTTCACGGTTAACTTGCGATATTTGCATAACAATACACTTGAACATAGAAGCGAGGCAATTTCGGGCACAAGCTGCAAAACATCGTGTTTTTCTTGAACTCCTTCAACTCTTTTAGTCTAAAAACAGTTTTAAAATGTAGACGAACTACAATTCTTTTAGTTTACGTTGTTTTTAGAAAAAATTGTAAAACGACTTTTCTCTATTAATAAAGAGTAGACTCGCATAAGCAACAGGGACATCGGATTACGATCTTTACGGCAAACTTTAACTAAAATAGTTGCATATTTAGTTCTTCTCCGTTTTAAAACTATTTTTATGCTAACATAGTTTAAGGAGCTCAAGAAAATCACGAGCTTGTGCCCGAAATTGCCTCGCTTCTATGTTTAGCTGTATTGTGAAAACTAATCACATATTGTAGAGCAGAATAGAGAAATTCAACTTAATTCCACGTTGAAAGGTTGTATTGAACTGAAAACTTATTAGCTCAAACAACTGAAGTTGAAATTCTTCGTTTCCATTCTGTAAGATGGTTTGGTTTTCTGTCTGAGTGGCCCCGATTATAGTAGTCGCACTGTAAACAGGGTGGTCAAAACGAAGACCCCATCGATTTCTTGTCTCTTGGCGTCTGACAAAGCTTTTTAGCGAGGGTCTTCGTTTTGTAGTTTGAGCCGGCCTTTTCTACAAAACGAAGACCCCATCGATTTCGTTTTATTTTGGCGTCTTTCAAAGCGTGTAAGCCAGGCTCATCCGCCTGTAATTTGACAGGTCTAAAAGTGATGAGGTCTTCGTTTTTCGGTCTTCGGTTTTAGGTCTTCGATCTTCGGTCTTCGGTCTTCGGTCTTCGGTCTTCGATCTTCGTTGGGCGTTCGGTCACCGCTGACCGAAACGCGCTGGCTCTGGGGACGTGACGAGATTGCCGCCATCCTCGTCCCCAGGGCTCCTCGTTCTTTTTCTTTGCGCCGGAAACAAGTATTTCGCCAACCACGTGACCAAAAGAAACGGAGGATCTGGGAACGAGAATGGATTGCGGAGCAGCAACACGCAAGGGAAACTGCGCGCGGAATAGAAGTCACACCGAGCGATCACGATTTAAAAGTTTGCAACAACATTCGATTCCGCCAAGATTTGCACGATGTCAAGTTTTAGTGAGTACCAGTATAACTAAGTAGTAAGTTTAAAAGTCAGGAGTTGACATATTTAAATTGAAGGGTTTTTTTGAAAATACGTTTTTATGTGACTCGCTCACACTGCACGCTAGCTCGTGCGATGCAGGCCTCTGGGATTACATGTATGATGTGATCGTTCCCAGCGTCTGGGTCTGCCGTAGAAAACAGGCTTCAAGAAAAAGTCCCTCGTGGTAATTAGCCTCATGTCCATAGTATACAAAATTGCACTGTGTGCAACTGATTTTGTATACTATGCCATATTGTGGACGGTCAGAATCGTCTTGCTCTTTAGAGCATGGGAAAAGGCTGTTGATGGTTACTTGTGGTTTGTACGACACACCGACCTGTTGTTGTTTCGACCAAATTATTCTTTCAGAAATTCCCTGCACATATGGAAGCACTACAAAGCCAGGGCTAAAAATTAACGGTCGCCAGGTCGCCAGTGGCGATTTAAAACTGACCAGGGCGACTAAAAGTTGAGGTTTGATCTACAAAGTTGAGGTTGCGGTTGCGACTACGATATAAGCTTAGAAAAGTTGCAAAGTACGAAGTTAAAATAAAAATAAAATATGTACCGGTAGTTAAATTGGACTACCTTTCCTTTCTTTTCCTCAACTCTAAGTTCATTGACTTTAGTGGATTTTTAGTTCTTAACGAGCCGATTTAACGGTTTCACGAGTATTTAGATCGATCCGCAAATATATCTGGACGCCATTTTGATTTGTTATTGTCACGTGACTCCAGTCTTACCCAGAATTCTATGCGGCACGTTTTCGAGTCTCGCATGTCTATCGTCAACATACTTCTCGCCAGGTTTTGGCCCCGGGGGGGGGGGGGGGGGTACTCCCTTACGTGTATGGCACGGCAAACAGGACAAATTGAAGACGTACACCTTTAATTTGAAGACGTACACCTTTAATTTGAAGACGTACACCTTTAATTTGAAGACGTACACCTTTAATTTGAAGACGTACACCTTTCATTTGAAGACGTACACCTTTCATTTGAAGACGTACACCTTTAATTTGAAGACCAACACCTTTAAATTGAAGACCTACACCTTTAAATTGAAGACCTACACCTTTAAATTGAGGTAAACACCTTTAAATTGAGGTCAAACACCTTTAAATTGAGGTAAGCACCTTTAAATTGAATACGTACACCTTTAAATTGAAGACCTACACCTTTAAATTGAATACGTACACCTTTAAATTGAAGACGTACACCTTTAATTTGAAGACGTACACCTTTCATTTGAAGACGTACACCTTTCATTTGAAGACGTACACCTTTAATTTGAAGACCAACACCTTTAAATTGAAAACGTACACCTTTAATTTGAAGACGTACACCTTTAAATTGAAGACCTACACCTTTAAATTGAAGACCTACACCTTTAAATTGAGGTAAACACCTTTAAATTGAGGTCAAACACCTTTAAATTGAGGTAATTTAAACAGCCTTCCGCCGTGGTATTTCACTTCCGCCGTGGCTTTTCACTTCCACCGTGACAAACTTTCGTTGTTCTGCCGTGAGTTGGCGTTGTTCTGCCGTGGGTTGGCGTTCTGCCGTGGGCTGGCGTCGTTCTGCCGTGAGTTGGCGTTGTGTTGCCATGAGTTCGTGTTGTGTTGCCGTGAGTTTTGGTTTTGCCGTGACACTTATGGGCCACCGTCAGTAACTGCTCTCTGCTGAGGAAGTATCTAGGCCTTCCTAATGGTTTTTCTCTGTAAATGTGAATGTTCGAACCCGATGTAGGAAAATCCTCAGGCATATCTCGAAGGCTGTTTAGAACATCTTGCAAAATTCTCACGGAGTATGGTGTTACAAAACCACTTTCGCTTAATCGAAGAAGGTGGCGGTGAAAATGTTCCAAGCAGTTTATAAAATACTGAATATCATCAGATGTGACAACCGCCCTATTAGCTGTTTCGTTTATAGCAGCATATAGCTGAGTCAATTCATTTCTTATTCTCTGGGAAACATCTTCCGCCATCTTGGATTTGACGTGTGGGATACCGCTGCTTACGTATGCGCGCGGGCCTATGCTCAATTTAAAGGTGTACGTCTTCAATTTAAAGGTGTTGGTCTTCAATTTAAAGGTGTTTTGACCTCAATTTAAAGGTGTAGGTCTTCAATTTAAAGGTGTACGTATTCAATTTAAAGGTGCTTACCTCAATTTAAAGGTGTTTGACCTCAATTTAAAGGTGTAGGTCTTCAATTTAAAGGTGTAGGTCTTCAATTTAAAGGTGTACGTCTTCAAATTAAAGGTGTACGTCTTCAATTTAAAGGTGTTGGTCTTCAAATGAAAGGTGTACGTCTTCAAATGAAAGGTGTACGTCTTCAAATTAAAGGTGTACGTCTTCAAATTAAAGGTGTACGTCTTCAAATTAAAGGTGTACGTCTTCAAATTAAAGGTGTACGTCTTCAATTTGTCCTGTTTGCCGCGCCATATATGTGGCCTATACGGGGACGTGCCGCTGGACAGGGTATGGTTTTTGGTCTCCCAGCCCTGAACAGGGTATATAATTTTCATGCGAGTCTGTCCTAAACAGGGTATTGTTCCGGGCTATTGTTGCACGGAGACGTTTGCCGGTCTTTAGCAGCTCATCAATCAACATCACATCATTTTCAAGACAAGATAAATGCTATTGTTGTCGGTATCCTACACTTGTTTAGAACAAGAGAGTGTGTATTTTGTCGTTTGCCCTAAACAGGGTTCTAAAATAGAGGGTGTTGCCCTACACAGGGTGGGTATTTTAGTGTTTTTTTTTGCCCTAAACAGGGTCAGGGTTTCAAACCCTCAGCGGCACCCCTATACCCAAACATGGGTCAAGTACCCCCCGGGGTTTTGGCAAAGAAATTCTGATGTAAAACCCACAGAATGTGGAGATTTCTCCAAGGATGTGAGCCGCTGCCGTCCAAAAAAACCTAAAACCAAGGAAGATGCCGTAGAAAGTAGCAAAAACTACGAAAAGACGAAAAGGAAACAGGAATTTCAGAAAAGCTGGACTCGGGGGAGGCCATGGTTTGTTGTCCAAGATAACGCGTTTTGCTCCCTTTGTAAAGAGGCGGCAGTATTAAACCGTTTATTCAAGTAAATATGTTTTTTTTAATCAACTTGAGGAAAATAAGGGCCACTTTAATTTGGCCTGGGCCACTAAGAATTCAAGGAAACTGGCCCGACTGGACACCAAGCACTGGAGTTAATTTTTAGCCCTGCAAAGCCATTAGGTTTGACACCTGCGGGTTTTCTGTTTAACATTCTCTCGCAGTCAGGGGTGGATCCAGGAATTTTAGAAAGAGGGGCCGTATAAATTTTTATGAGAGACAATCTGGACGTGTTAGCGCCCATACAGTCAGGAGCATGCCCCCCTGGAACATTTTGATAACTTAAGTACCCTGAGATGCAATCTGGTGCATTCCAGGCCCATAGACAGGATTTAGAATGGGGGTGCGTTAGAGTACCAAAGGTGTGATCGTACGAGCGCCAAAGGCGCAAGCTTCTAAGGGGGGTCGGGGGGCATGCCCCCTCGGGATATTTTGAAAGATTAGGTTGTCTGAGACTTCATTTTGTGCGTTTTGAAGGCAGTTTGATATGAAACTGAACTAAACAGGTTTTTGACGGGCTTTACCTTATACATTCAACAGGTATGAATGGCAACTCTTCACGGGACGGCCAGAGTTCCTCTGATGAAACTGATGCTACGTTTGGTATGGAGTTTTCTTTGTATGTACAGTATTTGACCCTCCCTCTGTTCCCCTGACACTAGTCAAGTAGGTAAATGCATAGCGCTGTGCCCTTTTACTAAAAATAGGTTTTGTCACATGAGACCACATGAGACCCCCCGCACGCACTCAGACAAACATTGCGATCTGTGAAAGGCAAATGTATGTGCGAGAGCGGCGACAGTGAAACAAAAAAACCAAAAAATTGGTGAAATCGTGGGCTTTGCTTTCCAGATCAGAAGGACGAGGGATGGTACAATGCACATGTACAGTTACTGTAGTACTAGTTATAGACTTACTGTAGTAATGCTAAATGATGACAACAACAAGTACTATGCACAACAGATTAAAATGGCTTCAAAGAAATTCACATGACTTTGAGTCAGTGATTAGAACAATAGTTACTGATCTCAACATTTGTTGATATATTTAATCCATTGACTACTGGGATTTTTCCAAAAAACATCAATCTAACATCCCAGATGCCTATTTCTGGCCATTATCTCAACAGTTTAATGTCAAACTGTCTAAAACTTAGTTTAAAACACGGCAACTAACATCCCCTTCTACGTAGAAGCAACAAATTCAATATTTTCCTCGGGCATGCGCAGAAATCAAAATTTCGACATAGTTTTTGGGTTTGAAAAACCCACCTGACTTTAGGCTTTTCTTTTCCTTTTATTTTTTTTGCCGTTCTCGCTCTCCTTTTTCTCTCATTTTATTTTGTGGTTTTGTTGGCCTTTCTGTCGTCTTTGTTCACGTTGAAAAAGTTTTAGCCTAAACATTGGGAAAAGGAAATTGTTTTGACAAAGAGTGTCAATGGTAGTGAAGGTCACGTTTTTTGGTGATTTTGGAGGAAAAAAATCCAAGTTGTTTTGTGTGTATCTCTGGCCCAATTTAACGTTTCGTGCTCATTTAGGCATGCTTTGTTAGACATTTTCCACCTCTATCCGTTGATTATCAAAGACATCCTCTGGCGTGAACAGTGATGACGTCACAAGTGGTACACGTCTGTGGTCTCTTCTTGGCCGTTTATGGCCGGTTTAGTAGTCAATGTGTTAATGTAAATTTCTATTGTTTTTTAGGAACTGCCGCAGCGGTGTTTGCTGAGAAAGGTAAGTCCTTTCTATTAATAATCACATAAGAGAGAGCGCCGAGCATTTGTTGGTGGGAGTATCAAAAAAGGGAGTGAAGCTATTAAAATAGGCTCGATTTCCGCCGCTCACTCGAGTCCGGTCTTCGTTCCTCCCGAGAAGAACGGCTGGACGCGTGAGCGAGCAGCCGTGTCTGTGACGTAATCAAAAAAATTAATTTATGTAACGCTACTCCGGCTCGTGACATTCGTTTATTTTCCATTATCTCTTATATTTTCGAAAGAAAAAGATCTGATCTGAAATATTCCGCGAAGGATATTGATTTCTCGCCTTTATTGTGAAGCTATATGACTGAAAACCCGGATGAAAAATATTACAAGATGTAACATGACCAGTCCGTGACAAGAAACAATGTTTTGATGCAATTTCGCCAGAGACGTCGCGTTCTTACACCACATGATTTGCATAAAATCCCAGATCAAATTTATCACACAAGTTTACCGACTGTTTCTTGTATTGTATAGTACATTTTGAATGTCCAAATGGATCTCATCAGTTCCCTTGTGCGGTAATAGTAGTGTCTTTGCTCCCCGGCTTAGCGCGAACTTGCCGTGATGTATTTCCTTGGTGCGGATAAAAAATCCATCCTGTCGGTTGAATTACCAAGACATCATGCCCATTAATTGATTCCTGTTGCCTATCTTCGAGAGTTTCAAGGTTAAATATATCTTGAAGATGATCGAACGCCGCATCAAACAACTCTTTGCATCAGATTGAAAGATAATTTATGCCGGACGAAATTCTGCAGGCGGTATTCTGATTGGCTAAAACCAACAAAAGAAACCTCACGCGTCCAGCCGTGAGTTCGGGGGGAGGAGCGCGGGCTCATTTTCCCGAACAGCGGCTGGTAATCGAGCCTACTATTAAAATGGATGGAACTCAATTTGCAAGTCATAATTATGTGTAATTTTTGCTGTATCAGGGATGTAGATAATAGCCGGGAGCCGGTAAAAATACCCGGCTGTCACGCTGATTTTCCCGGCTGAAAAACCATGTACAGTCTTTAAAATGGATACCTCTTTCTCCTGAATGTTTTTAGCCAAATATTTTGTAACTTTTCTGACCGTTTGTACCTCTGTTATTGTCTTACCGTAAATAACACGACTGTAAACATGGCATTAGCACGCCATTTTGAACGACGATCGTGTGTTTGCTCAAGGCTCATTGACCAGCGGTGTCTCTACTTCATGTATGCGAAATAATGTACGCCAATTCGCGTTAACGCTTTGCTTATTAACTGAATCGTGGTATTTATTCTTGTATGTATTGTAAGGAACGTAAAAGACACATCACAAAGTTTTTCACAGCTTTATTAACAGAAAAACATTGATTCTTGCTTACTGAGAACAGTCCAAAATGGCAATGAATTAACCCCTGAAAATCGAGGAAAACGCATTTGCGAGAGTCTAGATTTCAAAATTTTCTGGGGGGGCATGCCCCCATACCCCCCTAGTAGGATTGTGCCTTCGGCACCATCGGCCTCCGGCCAAGTATTTCCGCCTATTAGCTATATAATCCCGCCTGTCAATAAATGAATCTACATCCCTGTGTATAATAGTCCAGCTGTTAACCCTTTAACCCATTGACTACTGGGCTTTTTCCAAAAAAACGTCAATCTAACATCCCAGATGCCTATTTCTGGCCATTATCTCAACAGTTTAATGTCAAACTGTCTAAAACTTGGTTTAAAACACGGCAACTAACATCCCCTTCTACGTAGAAGCAACGAATTCAATCTTTTTCTCGGGCATGCACAGAAATCAAAATTTCGACATAGTTTTTGGGTTTGAAAAACCCACCTGACTTTAGGCTTTTCTTTTCCTTTTATTTTTTTGCCGTTCTTGCTCTCCTTTTTCTCTCATTTTATTTTGTGGTTTTGTTGGCCTTTCAGTCGTCTTTGTTCAGGTTGAAAAAGTTTTAACCTAAACGTTGGGAAAAGGGAATTTTTTTGACAAAGATGGTCAATGGTAGTGAAGGTCACGTTTTTTGGTGATTTTGGAGGAAAAAATCCAAGTTGTTTTGTGTGTATCTCTGGTCCAATTTAACGTTTCGTGCTCGTTTAGGCATGCTTTGTTAGACATTTTCCAACTCTGTCCGTTGATTATCAAAGACATCTCCTGGCGTAAAAAGTGATGACGTCACAAGTGGTACAAGTCTGTGGTCTCTTCTTGGCCGTTTATGGCTGCTTTAGTAGTCAATGTGTTAACTACTCTTTTTTGGGGGGGCATTTTCAAGGTGCCCCAGTGAGTTACCAATAGCTTTTACAACAAAACGAAGAACAGGAAGTATGTAAAACCATATATGGTTTTTAAGAAGATAAAATTTTATTTTCAACAATGACATGTTTTGATTGACAGGTTACCCCCCACGTAGTTGTGACATCATATGTCTGAATTTTATTAACATTTTACAAAATTTGCCATTTGCTTTCTTGTAGCCAAGAGTATTGTAGCTGGGAAGGTTTTTTAACCCACAAAAGTAACTAGAGCATATAGAAATCATGTTTAGACAACTTTGGGTGTCACACATGAATCGTTTGATTGACAGGTGACGTGAAAATAGTCACGTTTTCCAGCCTTATTTCATACCTTATGTAGGATAACTGGTTTTCAGCAGATTTGAAATTATAGAGATGAGTCAAAATAATAATAAACACACCTCATATGATATTTCTTAACATTATCACACCTTATAACGGTAATTTGCTCAAACATTGACAAGATTCTTGCTTAACTTCATATGTGTAGATGCATTGCATGTCACACAACACACAAACACAATGATGACAAAGTAAAAATTTTATATCAAATTGTAGTTTATTTAGCTAAAAATACTCTACATATCAGAAATAAGTATCTTTTAGTACGCCACTCTCTTTAACTCTTCACATTCTGCGCAAATATTCAGTTCAGAACAAGGAACAGGAACATTGCTAAACAATGAAATATTGTCACGCAATTCAATTTGCATACAACACGTCCAAAACAAGCAACATCCTTCTAAATAAGCAAGCTCTAACTATATTAGAAAACAGATAAACGATTAGACAAAGACATAAAAAATAGCATTTAACATTTACCGGTTTATCTGCCCGAAAGACGGAGCCATAGTTCCTCAGGATCTGAATCGATCCTGCATCGATCATCTCAGTTCTACTGAGGACAACAAATCTCCAAATTCTGACCCTGAGTCCACCACAAAATGGCTGTCTAAAGCATCTTGGAGCACGTTTTCAACAGAAGTATAAATCCTTGTTTTGTTTGAAGCCATTTAAGCAAGGAAATTGCACTCAAAGTTGCTCAATCAAAACACGCGTCTTCACAACAAGAATGCAAATGGCGTCTCTTCATGGCGTCACGACGCGAACATGAAACCTTGATCGCTTGCAACACGTCATCAATAGCGAATCATGTTAAACCTTATATAATAGTTTCTTTATGTATTTTCTATCGAAAGTGGCTATTGGCTGGCTGGCAAAGCTTTATTTCCTCATGTAAGAAGCATGTAAAGTCATCGTTCGCCGGCGCACGATATTTATTGCGCGAACAGTTAAAGGGTTAAGGGACAAAATTGTTCATTTTATAATAAAAGCATGAAACTTGGCAGGGTTACTAAACTATATGAGACAAACATTTCCTGATATGGGGCCATCCAAAATTAACACTCAGAACCACGTAATGCGCATGTCTCTAAATTGGTACATACATGGAAACGAGGCTGAGACAAAATGTCAATTTATTGGTGTTTCTTGGAGTACTTTGGCGTAGGTTTCTTTCTTTTTATTATTAGAGCTCATCTTTACAATGTCTTTAAGTCCGAAAATGACATGTGATCGGTCATGTGACCTTTTTTAAAAATTAATAGCAGCGCATTAGGTAGTCTCCCACGCAGCCGTTATTTGTGTCGTCACGCAATGCTTCTCCCCACTAACGGCTGCTCAAACCTGGACCACATTCCTTTCCTTTTGTTTTGACCACAGTAACTTTGACACATCGGCAAAAGCGTGACTGTTACCGTTTGCCGAAAACTTGCTAGATCGATCCAATTCTTGAACTAGGATGTCTGTTGTAATAATTACAATGAAGTTTTTTCGACATTATGTTTTCATATCATACATTTTTCTTCAGTAAAACCGTGTTTTTATTTTGATGTCTGGCGTGCGTCAAATTCAAAAGGGGGCATACTTGCGGGCGTTTGACGTTTCCGACGCTAAGGTCATGATAAGACACAATCTATGATTGGTGTATTTTGGTGCGAACAAGTGCCGAAAATGGCACTGCAACTGTGATTGGCTTAAATCTGCAAAGGAATGTGGTCCAGGTTTGAGCAGCCGTTAGTGAGGAGAAGCGTTGCGTGACGACACAAATAACGGCTGCGTAGGAGACTACGCATTAGGCCGTGGCTGAATTGTTGGGATTAAATAAAATACTAAAGAGATCTATTAGATACAATGTATAAAGCATGAAACTTGGCAGGGTTACTAATCTCTATGAGACAAACATTTCCTGATATGGAGCCATCTCAAATTAACACTCAGAACCACGTAATGCGCATGTCTAAATATTGGTACAGAAGGCCTTTACATGGAAACGAGGCTGAAACAAAATACCAGTTTCTTGGCATTTCTTAAGATACTTTGTGTAAGTTTCTTGCTTTTTATTATTAGACCTCTTTTTACAGTGCCTTTTTGTCCAAAAATGTCACGTGATAGGTCATGTGACTGTTTTAATTAATAGCATCGCATTAGGCACTGACTGAATCATTGGTTTATATAAGATATAGATATTTCTTCGATGCCAAATGAAGTTTGACTCTCTACCTTCTGATAGAGACACAATCGCAGACACAATTATTTCCATTCTCCTCTTCCCGTTCCTTCCTGATATAGAGTTATCACAAATGTACATGAAATTGAGGCTGAGACTATCGATTTAGCTTTTATTGAGATGATTTGTTTGAGTTACTTGCTTAGCATGATTGAAGTAACTTCTATGTCACTTTAGAGTCGAGACGTGATGGGCACATAACCTGATTTGATTAACAATGTTCTAAGGCTCTGTTTAAACATTTTGCCGGGTTAAGAGAGCCTCAATGTTCCAAAACAGCTTTCTTTGGTTATAATGTTGCTATACTTGCTCTAAAAAGCATTATTTTGATGGATCAAGTTACTTACTTCTTTGAAACATCAAGAACAAGATTTTAGGTTTTGTTGCAATTTCCACCACAGTTAACGTTGCACAAACCAGTGCAATCAAAATTGGCTTTATTGCAATTACAGCAGCCTTTGCAGCCTTTCTTGCAGCGACAATGAATTAACTCATAGCAAGTGTCCTTCGCCTGAGGAAGAGTTGCCCACTTCGGTTTCCGCGACTTTTTCATCTCTTTCCCATCCCCATGCAGAGGGTGGTGGGACAGGTTGCCGTGCTTGTAATGGAAAACTGTACGATTGTGTGCTGTTCCAGCGCTGCTTGAGTCGGTGGAATGTTTTCAAGACTCCTAGACGTTTTTGAGAAAATATCTCACCTTGCTTAACTTCCACCATTGCGCTCATTTGGTCATATGGGAGGACAACAAATCTTCAATAACAGCCATACAAGCATCATCCACCTTCTCTGACATCAACACCAATCTAAGCAGAAGATTGGTCAGGCCAGGAAAGACGTTCCACACATCCCACGCTGTCTTCTTGACTTTACCACCAAAAAGGAAACAGTATTACACCCAATGCGGTTTTTGCGCCTACTGGCGATGATGATTACGATGATCACACCCAATAATGGCATGAAACAAGGGTAAGGCTTTCGCTTTTTCCATTCCTATTTTGGTGCCATTTTGTGTACATCACAGCTAGGTGCTTCAAATTCCTTCCAGTGCCATAGGAAATCCCAATTTCATCTCCTGGAAGGCTCTCAGGTACGGTTATGCGGCAAGCATGACAATTAACATCTGCATTGTTTGTCCTAATCTTCATGTTATTCACCAATGCCCAGACAGGCAGCCATCCATCCAAGACATGGACCATAAGACGTGCATCAGCTTCTTGGTGATTGCATGCTTCCAGGGACATCAAGTTAGATCTATTTGCTGAGGTTATATAATTATATAACCTCAGCAAATAGAAAACCTGTGAAAAACCTGTGAAAAACCTATGAATTTACCTGTGAAAAAACCTGTGAAGTTCAAGTATTCACAGGTTTTTTCACAGGTTTTTCACAGGTTTTGAAATTTTGAAAACCTGTGAACAGGGCACTTTTCACAGGGTCAAAACCTGTGAAAAAACCTGTGAAAAAACCTGTGAATTACAACCCGTGAAAAAACCTGTGAAAAAACCTGTGAAAATGAAATTTGCTGGCGGCCGTTTTCACAGGTTTTTTCACAGGGTCTAAAATCAAAAAACCTGTGAACAGGGCACTTTTCACAGGGTCAATACCCATGCCTTACCTGTGAAAAAACCTGTGAATTCCAACTTGTGAATAAACCTATGAAAAACCTGCTGTTGGACAGCTTTTTCACAGGTTTTCTGCAGGGTCTAAAATCTAAAAACCTGTGAACAGTCTGAGGGTCTTGTTGTGATTTCAGAATTGTCAGACTTGTACATCAGGATCAATCTGTGAACCTTTCGTACTCAAATTTGGCCAGATTGTAGTTCGAGGACTGGTCTTTCGATATATATGCGGGACCTGTTAGGAAATCGAATCGAAGAAATGCTTTTTAGGGCAAAATTTGAGAGGAAAGTAGGGGATTTTTTGGTACAAAACTGCTCGAAGTTGCATGCCTTGTTGTAATATTAGTATTCTAGATGCTAGTAAAAACTTTGAAGTCCGAAAACTGCTCTTGCACGCTTTAAATCACCGTAAAAACCGCATCAAAGCAAAGTTAAACAACGTCCAAACAATTTGACTTTATTGCGGGCGAGCAAAAGCGAGCCCGCAGACTAATCTTGAGAGCGGGCAGCGGCACGTTCTTAAACGGGGATTTGAAGGAATATATGAACATTCCTTTCGTCTTCCATCTGGTATGATTGGAATGTGAACTCTGTATCAAGAGAAGTGCATCACGTGTAAGAAGTTGTTTGTTGCACATGCGCGTATTAATGGCCTACTACCCCGGTAATGGAACAAGTCGAACAATACTGATACACTTTGTTGTTTTAAAAAGATGTTCGTTTGTAGTTGACAAACGACGAGTTCGTGAATGAAATACGGGTCATTGGAGATCATAGGGAGAGAGGTAAAAGATTTATTCAACTTCAACTGAAATCAATTATATATAAAGATGTGTTGGCGATGAACTCGTAAAATTAAATACGAGTCGTAGGAGATTAAATGGCCACGTGTGAAATGATCGAAGGCCACGCATGTTATCGTTCTAACAACCTTTATTCAACTGAAATCAATTATAGACTTAATTCATTGCTTTTCATACGTTAACGTTGTGTTGAAAAAGCGACAAAAGTTGAAAAAGCCCGTCTACATCATGGCGAATAAAGAAAAAATATTGTAGTAAAGTTTATTGAAACGTGACTAAATGAGTTTAGATATAAAGTTTTACGGGAGTTTTATTACATAACTAGAACCGGAAATATAAATACGGGCTGAGTTCGTAAAATTAAATACGGGTCATAGATTAGAGATCATAACGGGAATTAGGGATCGCCGTGTGAAATTATCGAAGGCCACGCATGTTATCGTTACGATAAGCTTTATTCATCTGAATACTTAATTCGATGCCTTTCATATGTTTACGATGTGTGATGAGTCATGCGCGCCACCACGGATAATTATAGACTTCAAAGAAGTGTTTTTAAAAATACTATTAAATTCACTGCTTTTCAAAGGTTTGCGTTGTGTAGAACAAACAACAAAAGCTGAAAGAAAGCCAATCTACTGGATTGCGAATAAAGAAAATATTATTGTAGTGAAGTTTATTGGAACGTGACTACCAGTGTAAATGATTTTGGATAAGTTTGATTACATAACGAGAACCGTAAAGATAATTTTTGAATGTTACAGTAAGGGTGGAAATATGTTTGCTACGGAAATGTAATCTTTTGTTGGGTGCAAATGTTTGACTACGTGTCACATGCAGGACTGCGCCCGGTTGTTCAAAGGGTGGAATAACTCTATGTTTAAAAGTGTTAAATAATAGAACGTGACTAAAATTTGATTCCACAACTATAGAACCGGAAACACGATTAATTGATCTCTCAGATTTTATTATGCCACATGAAATAAATATAATAAGTTATGTTCTGATATGAAAAGATCCCAATTCAGTTTAAAGCTGGGGGTTTCCACTGAATTTCCTTGCTCCTGGTATTAAGACAGCGAAAAACGTACGATGTTGTGTTACACGTGTCGCGCCATCTAGATCTGGCAAGATTTCAGCGCAACATGTCAAAAAGATCCGGTTCTTTTCAGTGTCTCTTACTTTCAAGCAAGAAAAAAAAGCCCGGATTTAATGAGCCGGGAGCATTTGTAGTGGGGCAATGAGCTCGGAAAATTAAATACTGATCATGAGTGATAGGAGGGAAAGTTACGCCAAATCGTCACGTGTGAAATGGTCGAAGGCCAAGCATGTCGAA
>MU827307.1:34248-126748 GCA_029204205.1 Desmophyllum pertusum | reverse complement strand
TCTTGTCTGACAAATCATCATTTGAACTTAGATTAAACTCAACTGAATTACCTTACCTTGGATCAAAAGAAATGTTGACAGTGATTTGTATGTGCATCACTATGAAAAGTTGAAATGAACAAGAAATGACCCGAGAATAAAAGAAGACATCTTTGAAATGACAGCAAACTATAGCCTCCTTGCTTCCTCTGCTCAGCTTGCTGATTGCTGATTGGTTCATTTCACTTGCAAGCCGCTTTTTTCTCCCGCTCTTTTTTACACTCGTTTCCAGTCTCTGTTGGGCCACATTTCAACTGACCACAAAGCTGCGGGCTCACATACTTGAGTGTGGCGGCCATTTTGAATTTGACACGATTTCAAGTTGCTGTACGTTTTTGAAAGAGAAATGTGTACAACATTTCAAGAAAGGCATTTAGTGTGGCATATATACTGTGGGAATTGATGCAAAGTCAACAGCTGACATCACTTGAGGTAGTTAGTTTAGTTAATACTGTATGTGTAGTGCAGTCAGTGAATCCAAGGGAAATTAGCTTATGTTTAGTCTGTTGAGCAGAGACAGATGAAAGTACATACAACAATTATTATGAAGTGAAACCTAATAAAAGTTGTTTTGATAGATTTAAATTGTGTCTAGTTGCACCTGAAATGTTCTTTGTGTGTTATAGTCAGCTGTGTTCTTTTTCACTCAAATTTCAGTAAAGTTTATTGTTCACAGTTTCTGTGGGCATTTTCTTCAAAATTGGTTCACAGGTTTTTCACAGGGTTTTTCACAGGTTTTCTGGTGGCATTTTCTTCATAATTTGTTCACAGGTTTTTTCACACGTTTTTCACATGTTTATAAATTCACAGGTTTTTTCACAGGTTCCTAAATTTGGGAAATTTTCTCAAAATTTAGGCTTTGCAAAATTCACAGGTTTTTTCACAGGGTATTTTCCAGTCACAGGTTTTTTCACAGGTTTTTCACAGGTTCTTCACAGGTTTTCATCCAATAGTAGGACACGCTCACCATATGCGCTATTGAGCTCCTTTCCGTCTTCTGTAGGGAAAGTTGCTGCTTATTTAGCAAGTAGGTAGAAGAATTCTGTATTGTTGTCATCCACGTGTAGGAAACTTGAGGGGGTGCAAGTGGATGGCAGTACATTTCCTCGTGTACTAGATCCGCTCTTGTTGGACTCTTTAACAAATGATGTCGATTCTGCTTGCTGACTCCAGCTGTTTGTTGATGAATGGTTCGAACACTGTATCAATGTATTCCTGAAGTGTGCATGCAGCTCCTGGTGCCATCATTTGAATGGCTACAGCTCCATTAAAAGGATATGGCATCCACGGAAGGTTGCTTGGCCTCAGCCACGTGGACACTTTTCAGGCGACGTTACCAATCTGACGTTTAGGCTATACTGCAAGTTGATTCATTTGTGAAAGTTCTGGTGGCATGATGGCTGATTTTCACACTTGAAAACTGAATTATTTGAGACTACCATCTCTACATTGGCATGCTATGTGTAGACGAGAGAAGAGTGCAGTGTTCCTTCAATGCTGAGACTTGAGCCTTTTCCTTGGATTGGCATTTTTGCCTACTGTCCTAAGCTGTAATCAGCTTGGATCTATCAATGAGCCTTTCTTGCACAAAGGTATCACACTGAGATTTTCTAACTTGAGTCCTCTATAATGTTATACGCAGTTGGATCAACAATGGCACTATCCATGACATATTTAGTGTGAGTTACAATCAGCTCTTCACCCTCCTCTTCAAACGGGTTACCCTGTTCCTCAAATTCACAAACGACAGACACAACATATTTTTTGAACGCGATTTGTGTACCTGGCATCTGTTCAATCATGATGACCAAGGCATTTACATGTAGGAACAAGGTTTTTTAATTCCTTGATCATCCTTGATATTTCTTATGCCATACAAGAGTTTTAACTGTAAAATGCAAGAAATAGCTACTGATTATTCTACTTACCCTAGACTGTGGATTACTGTAGGTACCAAAAGCAACTTATTCCTCACAGGCACTAGTATTCAATTTATATGTTAATTTTCGCAAAATAATGATAGTCTATAAGGCACTGTTTTCCATGTGAACGCAGCAAAAAGTCAGTAAGTTTGAAATCCTGCATTTGCTTTAGAGGGAACTTCATTTTATATCCAGAACTGCTAAATTACTAATTATTAATAAGTATTTTTAAAAACCTTCTACCGGCTCCAAATAAGAAAATCAATATCTTGAAAATTAATTGACGAAGTGTATCTACGTAGAACCAGATATCGCCATAAATACTCAAGTGTAAAATTTACCGAAAATGTCAACTTCACATCTATATGTTTTGAACTTTAACAAGGTGACAATGATACCTAATGCCTCAACCTCGATTTCACACAAAGTCCATATTTGGGCATGCGTAACATGTGTTTCCAGTGGAAAATTTGCTGATCATGAATGACTCCGTATCAGAATCCGGAGGGAGAAGTTAAGGGTCAATTTCTTTTTAATTTCATATGGCATCAAAAATGTTTCTGCTGAGAAATAAGAATTCTTTGATTCTAACGATTCAATCAGTGCCTTATGCTTTACTGTTAATAAAAAACAGTCACATGATCGATCACGTGACATATTTAAGACTTTAAAAGGCACTGTATAAGTGCCCTAATAATAAAAAGCAAGAACCCCAAGCGAAGTACCTCAAAAAAACTACATTTTGTCTCAGCCTCGTTTCCATGTAAAAGCCTTCTGTGCCAATTTTTAGACATGCCCATTACGTGGCTCTGAGTGTTAATTAAAGATGGCTCCATGTCAAAAAATAGGTACGCAACGCGTACATGTGTGTACTGCAAGGTTTTCCCTAGGTTGATTTATCATTTGGAAGTGGTAAAGTCTTTGTCACTAAATATGATTTACTCAAAATACACTAGCCAGCTTGGAAAGGATGGTGGGGATAGAAGGGAAGAAACTGGGAAGGGTGTATAAAAAATAAAATTCACATCATAACAAACTGTGTTAATTTTACTTGCCAGATAAATTTATTATTTATCTAATCTTGATAAATATGAAGAATGTAATTTACAGAAACAGAGTTGTAAGACTTGAAGAATGTGAATTGAACTGTATTGATAATTGATTTTGTTTTCAAAACTGATCAGTTATGTTAAGCTTGAAGAAAAAAGTATCAATTCATTATTTTGAGATAGTGACTGACTTCACAAGCCAAGTTAAAACCAAAAAGAACAAAGTAATGTTAAATTAAAGTGTGGAGACTACTTGATCAGAGGGACTCCAACATAGCGTTTCCATACTGAGCTCTATAAATTTGTGTGGAACATTTTGACAAATAACTCGAGTACGGAATACCGCACAGACCTGAGACTTGGACTGATTCCTTATTTATTCATTATCTATAACATGTCAATTCCTTGACTTCATTCATTGAACGGTTTTTGATTTTTTTAATTTATGGCGTGACAGTGAAAACCGAGAATAGGAAGGTGCCCAGTCTCGTTGACATATTCCGAAACTGCGGAGTTCTGAGTACCAGCAAGCTGCATGTCTCTGTTGTGTTCCTTTATTCTTTCACGCATCGATATCGCTGTTTCACCGATATATACTTTGCCGCATTCACATGGAATCTTATAGACAACACCGTCTTGTCTCGTTTCTCGCGAGTCTCGTCTCGTTTCTCGCGAGTCTCGTCTCGTTTCTCGCAAGAGTCAATGAGCCGGCATATACAGCTGTTTCGAGAAAGGTTGTCGGAAAAAAGCGCACGCGACACGCGACAATCCCGAAAGGTAATCTGGGAAATGATCAGCAAGGTATGTTCCTGACACTGTACCTGTCGAACCTACTTTTGTTGCTTTCTTTTAGCACTCGCAAACATACATCCATGGCGTCTCGTGCCATTTTCTCAGATTTCCCTGAAATGCTGAAGTCAAGGAACCGTGAACTTAAAACTACCCACAATACCTTTCGGGTTTGTTGCGTGCGCTTTTTACGACAACCTTTCTCGAAACAGCTGTATATTACTTCCAAACTTGCAAGTGACACTTCGCGTGTCAATGGCGTATGTGTCAAATGTTTTATCTACGATCCGTTGCCAAATCGATGGGACCGAAGGTCAATGTATAAACAAGCAATAATGTTCATGTAGTTAAACGTGTTGACAGAACCAGGGTAAAACTTACTGGCAAGTACAGAAAATGATCCGCGTATATTGATCGTTCGCAAGAATGGCGTAGTATCGAAGGCTAGATTAATGGCGTAACTTATCGAAGGCTTGATTCATTACGATCGTATCGAAGGTTAGATTTGTCGCGTAACTTATCGAAGGCTTGATTCATTGCGTATCGTATCAAAGGCTGGATCATTGCATCTTTCCGAAGGCTTGATTCATTGTGATCGATGTATGTATGCATGTATTGTATCAAAGGTTAGATTTATCGCATATCTTATTGAAGGCTTGAAACATTGCGATCGTATCGAAGGTTAGATTTATCCCGTATTTTATCAAAGGCTTGATACATTTTGATCGCATCGAACGCTAGATTTATTGGGTATCCTATCGAAGGCTTGATTCATTAGTTTTTATCCATTATACTTTGTAAAGCGCTTAGAACAGCGATGAATAAGCGCTATATAAATTAGTTATTATTATTATTCATTGCGATCGCGTCGAAGGGAGGATTTCGTATCAAAGGCTTGATTTATTGTGCATTTTATCGAAGGCTTGATTCATTGCTATTGTATCGACTTGATTTACATTATTGTGTATGGTATCGAAGCGCCGGCCATTAAAATTTGGAAACCGTGGTTTGTTATTGATTTGATCGATTGTCTGTGGTTTGTTTATCGATTTGATGTTAACAATAGAGCATTGTTAACATTTCTTTTGTTAACATTTCTTTTGTTAACATTTCTTTTGTTAACATTTCTTTTGTTTACAATTTTACGGTATAAGTGCATAGTGTTGACTGCGCAAGCGCAGTACACACAAAAATGGTACATAAGATTAGTAACCCTAGCTTCCAAGTTTCATGCTTTAATTATAATATATCTCTTTAGTATCTTATTTAATCCCAACGATTTAGTCTGCCTAATGCGCTGCTATTAATTTAAAAAAAAAAACAGTCACGTGATCGATCACGACATTTTCGGACTCAAAGATGCTGTAAAAAAGAGCTCTAATAATAATAAGCAAGAAACCCACTCAAATAACCCAAGAAATTTGCATTTTGTCTCAGCCTCGTTTCCATGTAAAGGCCTTATGTACCAATTTTGAGACATGCGCATTACATGGTTCTGAGTGTTAATTTGGGATGGCTCCATATCAGGAAATGTTTTGTCTCATAGAGTTTAGTAACCCTGCCAAGTTTCATGCTTTTATCATAAAATGAACAATTCAGGGAATTTTTGGCTCTTAACAGCTGGACTAATAATGAGAGGAAGACAAGCAAAAGTATTTTTCTTGGCTTCCTCTCATTACTCTGTAACCTGGCAGTAGTCTGGAAACAAAAAGAAACTGCAAGTTTGCAGTTTTTTGACTGAAAGCTTACTTGATCATGTAGTATAGGGTGCAATCATCTTGGGTAATCAAGCTCCGAAGCATGAAGTGTTGTAGAGTTAGTGGAGCAAAGCGGCAGTTAATTAAGTTGTGGGTAAGAGAGGGTAACACAAATTGCCACTACAAGGCAGGAAAAAGGAATTGTCAGAAAAACAAACAGTATATGGGAAAGGTCTTTGTTAAAGCTACTATAATATATTGTCTAGTATGGAAAAGTAGCCTGTAATGATTTTTTCCCCATAGAGTTGAGTACTCAAAGTGTAATTTAATAGTCACACTTTCTTCTCCACAGTTAAGAGGGGTTTAATTCCTCTTGAACATGTACCGTACCTTGCGTGGGATATACTACTTGCTAATGGAGACTGGAAATCTGTTGGTCGACGTCTCGGACTGGGGGATGGACAGCTAAATTGTATTGAAAGTGACCATGATGAGAAATATGAGAAATGTTTTAAGATGCTGAAAACTTGCCAGCAAAGTGGCAAGGCATCATATGAAAATGTTGCAGATGTCTTGAAGAAGCACAATTTGAATGCAACTCGTGAAAGCTACTGTCTTGAGGGACGCGATCCACCCACGAAGACAACTGTGGCATTGGGTAAGTTATCCGTACAATTTCTTGGTGTCTGTCTGCAAGAGATATTGGTGCCAGCTCGGTCACTCACTCATAGACATTTTTGGAATTCTTTGTTAATTAATTATTGAATATATCTGTCATCAAGATTTGTGGGCTTGCGGACAATTTTGTGGACCATGTACAAACATAGGCACGCAAGGTGTGCGGGAGTTGTTTTTTTTAAAAACGACGCGCATTCAAAATGGTGTGTTTTGATACCATCCCATGCCATAATTAAATTTTATCCTTCTTTTCCCATTTACATGGATCGTGATAGGGTTATAAGAAGAAAATATATATAAATGTACAGGAGTGAAAATAGGCAATATTTAAACTGAACACAAAAAATAGCTTATGAAATAAGGTTGGGATAAATTATCACATGAAAAACAAAACTATCATATTACATGGGTTTCGGAAAAAAACAATAGTATTATGTTACATAATATGTAACATAATACTATTGTTTTTTTCCGAAACCCATGTAATATGATAGTTTTGTTTTTCATGTGATATGTTCGCAAGGAAAACAACAGCATGATCTTATACGCTTGGGAGCAAACAAAGACAAATGCTGTAGGAAATCGACCCACACAGAAGCATCATAACCATAAATTTTCAGTTTCATTTCTGCAATGTTGCATGGTCCTATTCACTTGTGCATAACAACATCAGGTATCTGATTGGCTATGATTAACTTAACTTTGTACCGGTACAAGTGCACAAGCCTAAGCTACGTACCAGAAACAGCGATTACAACAGAAATACCAGTTCAAGAATTTGACACTTACCGTGAAGACAGCAAAATGTAAAAGCAAAGCCTGTACATCGCAGTAACACAGTAATTGCACATCTTTCTATAATTAACTTGAACGTTGTACAGGTACAAGTAGCTACAGTGAAAGTGTTAGTCCCGGTTCTCCGCTTTATAAATACGAGAATGTAGTTGAAAACAATCCTTGTTCAAGTCACTTTTATTTTCTCTTCCGAACCCTCGTGGTCTCTTGATGGCGCAATAGTCACGTGATTACCATACTATGGGGGGTGACCTAAGTACATTTTGTCACATACTCCCCCACTAAAAAGGAATGTCCTCCTGGACATCTTTGTAACATGAGCTAGTTAAGTTACAATACATTTGACACAATGACAAAACTGTTCTTATGAGATAATTAGACCTACAAAGATGCAGTCCGATTTCATTTCCTGATTCTATAACTCGACTATGAGCCAACATCAGTATACGTAAACACTGTCTGAATGTTCAAAATTGTCTTGCAATTCGTTATTGAACTTAAATAGTTTTTTTTAAACAAAATGCAGTAACTGTATAAGTCTTTAAGCTCCTAACCAGGGTTCTCCCGAAAATTTGAAGTAGAAGGAGAACTGTTTGAAGTAGACAGCAGTTAGTTTCTCAAAAAGGCCCAAAGCGACTTTCACATGACGTAGCCATGTTCAGGGTTGGTATGGGTTGGCAGGGTCCGAAATTGCGACCAGCGACTAAAAATTGAGTGTTGGCGACCCGAATTTCAAGGCTAGTCGCCAGCAGGCGACTAACTTTTAGCGTGTTCGATGTTTTTGAACCGGCGTTCAAGAAATTAATTTGGGATAAAAATTTCACAGCTGGTTTCCAGCAAACAACTTACGTTTTGTCTTGTCGAAGTTTTTAATGTCCAGTGAACTTAATTTAGGATAAAAATGAAGATAAGATTCCTGTTAAATGACTTCCACAACAGTTGTAATCCGCACACTGTATATGTAATCGACATTTAGCGGCCGCCATGTTGTTTCAGCGGTTTCATCTGACAGACATACCGTGGGCGCATTGCATAAACACGTGCTTTCCTTTCGCCGTGAATATTTTATTCAAATGCCACATCCAAAATGTAAAAGTATTGATCTCTAAATTTTTAACGTGCAAACGAATATGGACACGGTTCGCAAGATTGCAATTCATTACGTACTACAATAAAATTAATTTAAAAAAATATAATTTTTTTCCAGACTTTGCCATCTGGCGACTGAAAAATTTGGTTCAGTCGCCACTTGGCGCCTGCATAATAAAGTTAATTTCGGACCCTGGTTGGGGGGTTTTCAAGAAAATTTTGATATTTCAGGCTCTGTAAAGTGCATTTTTGTGGATCCTATAGATGGTTTTGCTAAACATGTGTATGTAGATAGTAGTGAACAGAAAACACTTTTATTATTCCATTCCTTTTTTAACGAGTGAATGCATGAACGAAGTTATAGCATTTAGTGGACAAATTTCACTCGCTCGATCCCTCGATCACTCGATCCCTTGGTCGATGGCCACTGAGTTGTAAACATTAATGTATGCATATTTTAAATTTATGCATTGAATATTTTGTGACAAAATGGCGTCTCGCGCGGAACTCTTCTACAGTATTCAAGACGGTATATTTCACTCATCTTACAATAATATTAGACACCTTTTTGGAGTTCGAAATTGAAAGAAATAACCCTAAAGAATACTCGATCGCGGAAGAAGGAGACATTTAGAATCTTAAAAGTGAGTCACATTTGGAGTTCTTCGATCGATTCTCAAGTCGAAAATATTTCCTCAAATGGATTTTCAAGACTTAGGAAAACGCTTGGGTATGTTAAATATTGTATCTGCTTTATACCAATTGTATGAATAAAATCCCCTCCCATCTGAACACTGTATATTTTTAGAATTATTTTTTCTAATGCGTGCAACCCAAAGCCTTCCGGCCGTAAATACACTTGTTGACAAATCACTTGCCCTCCCACACTGGAGGGTTTTTGGCTCTCCCATTGTTCTATTGTTTTAGAGAACAAATAAACCAATCAAAATTTGTCTTTTGCGCATATTTTTAGAGAACTCTAGGGCTCCAGAAAGAAGATTTCTCGTCTTGAAATGAACATCAACAAAGTATCCGACGTGAATTTGAAACTTTCAAGGTCTTTAACACGAAATGTTACCTCTTTGAAGCTGGAAATGTAAAGGAGAAACACCAATGAATTTTCAAGTGGCCTCAAAATGGATGATCACCGAGTAAAGAGTGAAGTAATCTCATGGTTCTCTCCTTCGATGCGACGGGATCGAGACGGGAGACATCGATCGGCTACAAAAATAGATTTGGTTACAGAGAATTGTGGATGTTGTAAAGACTTCTGAAAGCGAAATGGTAATGTAGTAATATTGCTTTGAATGTGGATGGGATTAGTGAAAGGATTTTAAAGCCATTCATTTAAGCAAATGACTGCAAAACGTCCAAAATCGAAACGTTCGCTTTTTTATATGGAGAGCCAATATTTGTGCCTGATTTGTGCCATAAATCGAGCCTCCAGCGGGCCTCAAAGCCATAAACTTTGAGCCTACGCTAGTCCTAATTTATTTAGGTCAACGTACTAACAACAACACAAAGACATATCTATGTTAATTTTCAGCCCAGAATTGAGCGGAGTCAAACTGGTCGAGTGGTTAGTGTGGTGAACTCCAAATTAAATCAAAGGTCCCAACCCTTGTGTCACATTGTTGTATTTTATACTCCTGAATATGAAACTATCTATCATTCTGTTTTATTTGTTTTCTCCTCTCTTTCTCTGAAAACATTATTTTCTCATTTGTTCATCTGATTTATTCTCTGTCGGTCCTTTTTTAAATTCTCTATCTGCGAGGAGATCGAACTTAATTCAATATTTTAAACATTTTTTTTTTAACTTAAATATCAATATCAATTTTTTTTCTCAAGAAATTGAAATCTTCGTTTTTAAAATTTTTTAATATAACATTACATTTTCTGACCACAGAAATCTTCAATAATTTTTCTTTATTAACATGTAATAACTTTCTTAACACACATTCATAGCGTGTAAGTCAACAGATTCATCAACATTTCGGTGCTTAACATTATTTCGACAATATTTACCGTACCTTGCAAAATGTATTTTTAAACGGGCATTCTCTAAAATATTTTTTGGTACGTCATTATTTACATTTTTATCTAGTCCCAGTTCCTCTTCAAAAGAAAATCGTTATAATTCAAAGAAAATAAGTCAATTAATCAAACCCTGTTTAGTTCTCTAAACTTCGTGGTTACAGTCGTTTGCAAAAATCAAAATGAGTGGAATATTATATTTTCAAGATCCCTTAGATTTAGATTGAAATTTGATATCAACAATAATAATTATTATAATATTTATTGGGTGTGGCATGTCACGTGACCAAGCAACAAAGTTCGTTAATCTTTAAATTTATTTTACTTTCAGCTCGTTTTGACCAATCAGCGTTCAGAAATTTCTCAGCCTGTATTATAATGTCCGTAATAGCTGGTGTCCGTATTACGGAGTGTCCGCAAGGCGAGAGTTGACTGTATTGCGTTACACCGTTGGTGTAAAGTTAAAGAGATCGAATAACATGCTAAGGTCACAGTCATATTTCATACACACGTTTGCAACAATCACCAATACATGATGTTGCCTGCAGACATTCGTCTTTGCTTTCCAAATATTTAATTTTCGATGCGATTCTTGTAATAAACTCAATATGCTGATAAACTTCAGAAAATATTTCAGCTCTTAAAACCTAGGGAAATGTCCTCTGTATCGAACAGAATTTTGAAGCTTGATTGTTGACTACAGCCGCGAGTAGCAAACACTCGTGTGGTTTTGGCGCATAAATCTCATTCAAGTTACTCGCTTTTTGAATCATTTGTTTTGGAAATTTCAACAATAATTTGTAGATATTGTCCTTTTCACTAAAATGTCCTGATTTGGGGCAAATCACGCCAGTGACTTTGTAAAAATCAGGTCAATAATTATTAGAGCTTCTGAAACACTCTTCAATCTGTGTAGTATAAATGCTGATGCATTGCACCATAGCGCATGGGTTTAAACTCACATGCACGTATTTCAAATTGAAAATCTACTTACTTGGTTAGACATTTTTTCATGTGGAAATATTATAACGATACGTTTTTGAAGTATTCCATTGCTAAACTCAGGATTTAAATTCTCCACACCTGCTCACATAAATTCCTCTGTTTGAAGTAAAGAGGATTAATACGCGTCTTTAAAATTGAAACTCTTTCTTCAATTAAAACTAATACACTTATAAACTTCAGGACATATTTTAGCCTGCTACTGTACTGAAATGAAGCGCGAGTTGGACCTCCCCGCCCGACTCTGAGCAGCTCGCTTTCGCGGCTTCGCCACTAAAACTTTACTTTGCGCGGCCAACAAGACCGCCAGATGTACAAGAAAACTCTTATCAGACATTCTTCAGATTCCTGTGCTAACAATGAATGTTAACAATAGATGTTAACAATGGAAGATGTTAACAATGGAACAATAGAAGTATGACAAGAATGCATCGATCGTCCACATTACCCTTTTTGTCACGTATCGCGTGACAAAAGGGTAAAAATGGAGTCGCCGGTTCAAATCCCAAAAGTGTAAAAACGAAAAATTAAATAAATAAATAAGTAAATAAAATAATAATACTAAAAAAATAAAAATAAAAAGTAGGGAAAAAACGAATAAGAAAAATGAGATTAATTTATAATTTAATGCATAAATTAATATTCATAAATTAATGTTTACAGCCCATCGAGTGAGTGAAAATTTTCATATCAGTTTCCACAGTTTAACTCGTTTCATTGCATTCACTCGTAAAAAGGACCTAGAAAACGATCCAAAACGACCCACAACCACCTAGAAAATGATTAAAAAATACCTTTCTCTTTCTCGTCCCCAGGGCTCCCTGGGGCCAGCTGGAAAATAAGAACTGGACTGTGGACTGGACTCTGGACTAACTTGCAAATTTTGATAACAAGTCTCAAACTTATAAATTAAACACTCTGCACTATAGCTAGCCAAGAAACATGATCTGATTACCCTACCACTGGGGAAAATTTTCAAGTTTGCTTGACTAATATACAATCTCCCTGAAATGAAATGAATATATGATCATCGCAGCTGTGATCTCCCTGGTTGTCCCGGGGGGTCAACCCCAGGGGCAAGCTAATGATGACATGTGCATAAATTTGTTTTTATCTATAACTTCTTTTCCACAAAAGAGTTTTCATTGACCATTATAAGACAGTCTTCTGCATCAACAACACTCATCATCAAAACATGCAGCAACCTCCTGTCTACCTCCTGACTTTGGCCAGAAATTTGGAATTTCCATAATAAAAATGATTAATTATCTGACTTTGAGAATAAATTTATAAATTTCTGTAACTGGACACTAAATTCCCAGACTTTTAGCTGACTTTGACAATTGATAAATTGAGAATTTCCATGACCAGATACTAAATTGTCTGGCTTAACTTTAATAAGAAATTAAGAATTCTCTGACCAGATACTAAATTCTCTAACATTAATTAATGTGTTTAAGGTGGCTCATCTTAGTTTTGCAAGGGCATACTTTCTCAAATTTGAATGGCTGATACTTCACTGTCAGAGCACCTTCTGGCTAGCTACTTCACCCATTTACTAGAAATAGAATGAACTTTCCAAAAATGTAGGTTTGATTGGCATCGGTGTTACCATAGCAACGCAGCGATGACGTCATGTATTTTACATATCACCTTTTTTCTCGACATCTAGACGTAAACTTTTAAAACGACCTAATTTCCTTGTATATATAAAAAATTGTAAGTTTGGAGTGCTCATAACTGATCTGAGATAGACATAATTTTCCTTGTAGCCTAGTTGTAATTCTTCACGACTACAAATTTTCAAAAAATTATATGAGAGCATTTTTGAAATAAATTGGGTTGAATATTTTACTTTGAAAAATTAAATATTCACCTTACGTTCTGTTTATTTGTCAATAACAATGGTTTCCGGACTGATTGATTCAATGTTTTTATCACATGTTATACGTATAGCATAGCACTGCTTTCCATGAGAATTTCATCCAATTTCCTTCATTCGATTTCAGATGATGTAGCCATAAGTAACGCCTGCAAGATGCTCATTTTACTCAACATAGTAATGTCTTTGTTACGGAAGCTGTAATTAAAAAACTACAGTTGAATCTCGCTATCTCGAACTCAGTTATCTCAAACTCAAACCCATTCCCCCTGCCCTTGTTTTTCAGTCATTTACTATCGGCTATCTAGAACTGCCCGCTATCTCGAACTGTTTTTTGTTCCCCTTGAGTGTTTGAGACAGCGGGATTCAACTGTAGTCGATGAATGTGTTTAAAAAAATTGAAATGATGTTCAACAAGTAATACATCTGTCTCTGTAATTTTCAAGTGTCTCAGCTGTCACGCATTCTTATCTAACTGTTTCTTTGTGTAGTAGCAAATATAGGGAAGAAGTATGTAGACCCATATTTTTCTGGCAATGGGGGTTTGTACTCTCACCCACCAGCTTAGGTTGGGATGGAATGGAGTAGGGGCGGGAGGGAGCTGACAGCTACGTGTCACCTACATTGATGGGTGGGCTGTTCATTACATTCTGTACTACCCTTTGAGTCTCTGAGTTAACATCAGACGGTGTTTTTCTGTGGGTTGAAGTCAAGAAATTGTGGGTTTTTTTTTTCAAGATAATTGAAGTTTTTTTAGTGTTCTGCTATATGAGCACTTTAGTGTATGAATAATAAATATTGTGTAGCATGTCTGGGTCAAAAGGTCATCAATGAAATTTACATGAATATTTGAAGCAGACTTACAGGAAGGCTTTCCACTACAAGGGTGTAAAAATTCACTAATTACTACACATTTTAAAACTGTTTCACTGAATATTTCTTGGTAAACCAGAACTAAAAGGGTGAATGTTTTAAATTTGAAATAAAATATTTTTTCTTGACCGTTGTCCCGTGTAACGCACATCTTCGTTTCAGCTGTCACACATTCTTATCTAACTGTTTCTTTGTCTAGTAGCAAACATAGGGAAGAAGTATGTAAAGACAATGATCCTCAGATCAGACCCATATTTTTCTAGCAAGCTTAGGTTGGATGGAATGAAGTGGGGGGGGGGGGGGCGGGGGGGGCGGGGGGGGGCGGCTGACAGCTACGTGTTACCTACATGCATATTGATGGTTGGGGAGTAGCTAATGGTCGTGGGTCGTGGGTACCAAGTCGTGGGTCGTGGGTACCAGGTCGTGGGTCGTGACTGAATAGGACGATTTCTGCTATGGAAAACATATGTATGCGCTTAGAATTCATCTTTACACTGTAAAAGATATGTAATATTCGGTAGTCTTGTTCGTGTTCGTATGACTTTCGGACAACATTCGGCAAATTTTCGGGAATCGTTGGAAATCTTTAATAAATTTGGTCTAATTCAAAATATATTCAGCCGTTGCGTAAACAAGACAAGTATTGACATGAATTTGGTATTTACTTTTATACCACACCCAATTGTTGGAATAAAATTTCAATCCAAATTTACGGGATTTTTTGCGAATGGCACGAAAGTTTAGACAAATATAGTGACATTTTTTCCATCAACCGATACTTTTCTAGAATTTAGGGCGTGGTCAGTCATGTGACCTCTTTAAAGTCATTTTCGGTGTTTTCCGAAACTGCCTCCATCATTGCTAATGGAATCTGTCTCTGAAGCAAAGGGTGACGTAGCCCTTGGAAATGCAGTAATTGTCCTATTTCGCGACCCACGACCTATTTACCCACGACCTATTTACCCACGACCCACGACTTGGTACCCACGACCATTAGCTACTCCCTGATAGGTGGGGTGTTCATTACCAACCTCATCCCCAGAGTCTTCTCGGCGTTCAAAATGGCGGCGCGAAGAAGACCCTGGCGAAGAGCAGGTCACGTGACCACAAAAGCAGCCAATCGCGAGCCCGCCGCCATTTTGAAACAATCAAAATCTCCAATATTTTTGGAGACACGTGACCTGCTGTTCGCCAGGGTCTTCTTCGCGCCCACCCGCCATCTTGAAAGCGGAGATGGCCCTGGGGACGAGGTTGGTTCATTACATTCTGTACTACCCTTCCAGTCTCTAAGTTCCTAATTGTTTCGTTTATTCATTTTCAGTTATTTGTTTGTTTCTTTATTTGACATTTCTTTATTTTTTTTTTCTTTATTATTCTTTGTATATTTTGTTTTGTGAAGGAAATGTAAAGCCGGGTTGTGTACAGGATCTACAAAGCATTGCCAATGCAGTAAAAGGAAAACGTAAAAGATTGGGCAGAGCACTCGGATTGGAAGACAATGATGTGGAGCAAATAGTAGATGAAAACCGGGGGAAAATTTATGAACAGTCCTACCAGATATTGCAAAAATGGTGTCAGGCCTATGGGCATGAAGCCACATACAGTGTGCTTGCGCAAGCTTTAAATGATCGTACAGTTAATATGGGAACCGTTGCTGCAACATTTTGCCTTGCTTAAGAAAACTGGTTTTTAAGACCGGCCATCTGTAAACATCGCCTGTAGGCATGCAAAATGAAAAAAGTCTGAAAAATGCTAAGTCAACCTTTCTTGAATAACGTTTGCTATTATGGAAGTTACAACCAGCCCTTTACAAAAAGACTTAGTTTTCTTAGACTTGAAACTCCCACAAAATTTATAGCTTATGACCCCCCATCCCCGTAATCAATGTTGGTTTCATGCTTATGGCTTATGTAACCTCAATTTATTTTTAGGGAACAACGTTGAATAGGGGGGGATAGTTCTTATCTCTACCTGGTTCAACTACTCGAAATTAAATTAATGGATCAAAATGATCCGAGATTGAGCTAATCCTCTTTGAATAATGCTTTGTTATGGATTGATGGTTATATATCTGTATGTACACTGTTCCAACCCAAGAACGTTGATTAATACTGTGTTACAAACATTACAATTGCGTGACAACCAAATACGGCCACGATAGAGACTGTGAACGACAGAGAGTCACGACTTCTTGCATTCAGTCGTTGTTTTTCTAGTTCGACGTTTGCAGGTACGTGCAGATATATGATTTTACAGATGGCCGCTCTCAAGTCTCTTTTCATGCTTTAGATAGGGTTTTTTTTTTTAGATAAAGTGTGGTTGGAAAAAAGATTCTGTTGACCAAGACCAGGGGGGGCTAGCAGCGAGGCCTGGGACCTAGTATACATGATTGCACATTTAAGAAATTTGGCCGAGCGAGACTAAGTACTGGTTTGTTTAAAATAAACATGACGGACATGACGTGCGTTTGTGTTCGTTCAGAAATATTTTGGAGATTCCACGTTCAAACATCTATGGGAACGATTCGGTCGCTGTTTAACTGAACTTTGGTCATTTTGGGACACCATGGATGAAAATTCCACAGCAAACTCCCGTAGAGGTACGTTTCTCGAATGATTGACAGATTTCTTTACTTGTGCGATCATGTATAGCGGAAAAGCGGCAAGATCAAAGGGCGCTGCCTGCCCCCCCTGACCAAGACCATGTGTTGAAACATTGAGTTTATTTTGATGAAAGATTTTCTATTAATGTTCGGAACAGTAGCTTGTTCTACTGAAATAATTCGCTTCCGCAATCTAAATTAAAGCACCGACTGCAGGGCATGGTTTTTCAGCAGACTAATAAGTACGAATTCATTTCTAGTTTAATTCTATCCTATGAAACCTTTTCAGAACTTAATAAGTACTAAGTACAATTTCCTTTGTTTGTTTGTTCTCTCGGGACTAATTTAAATACTTACTGTACTCGAATAAATGACTCAGTTCTGGACTGATTCATCCGAATATTAGAAACGGATTCATAAGAAAAACTATACTATACATTGATCTTTATTGGAAGGTTAGTAAAGATATAATTTAGTAGATCTAGCTGCTATACCTGTATACTCTTTTGTATACCAGAATGTACAATTAATTAAGCTGATCTTTAAAGAACTGTGTACACCCTTTTCAGCCTTTTCCATTCATGTATTGTTCTAAGTAAATAGTTGAAATTATCTCTGGCCTAGAAACTTGGTTGTAACTTGTAAACAAGTTTCGTCCTAGAGGTGGAGTTTTGTTAGCGTCCGTAGCTACGATTTGTTTGGACCAACTGTTTGTTTAATACTTGGTTGTTGTGTAGTAGCGATCTGGTCAATCGTAGATATCTTTACTATTCCTTGATTTGAAGCTGTTATCAATTTGTAAAAACGATCATTGTAAAGTTAGCTTGGTACTCGACTTTGGTACTCGACTTTGGTACTCGATTTTGACGGGAAACTTTGGACTTCATATAGAAATTCTGGAAAACATTACTTTTTGCAAACTGCGCAATGCCTTCGTCATTGCTTGCTAAAGTCTTTATGCGCAAGCGCACATATAATTATTTTGTCTTTGATTGGCATTCCTGCCTTATTAATTATGTATTTTGTGACGTGATCAACCTTCAATATAAATGAGCGAGTACCGAACTCAACTGTAGAGTTTTGAGTTGTGCCGAGTAAGGACAACTTATGTATCCCGCCTTGATTGGAAAGTAATAAATTAAGAGAACAGAGTTCCAGTTTCAACGTTGATTTAGTCAAGAGCTAGTCCCCGTCAAAGACATCAAAAGACTAAGTTAACAAAATGATGTGGGCCGTCCGCTCGCTCACTCGCTCGCCGCATTCCAAACACTCCTAGTTAACTCATTAGTGAGAGTACCAAGGGGGAGAGGGGATAGTAAAATTACACGATTCTCTTCGCGAATAGACTTTGTGTGTAATGATTTGAGGGATTGACATTATTTCATATAGGAATATTAAATATTAGGAATCAATATTTTAAAATAATAGACAGATGCGATAATAGCCCACTTCAAAAAAGAGTGATAGCCTGGGATCGAGAGTGGCCGCGCGAACGTTTGTGGGATTGTTTGGGTCTAAACGCGCAAATGGCGAATTTTATTGCGCGACCAAGGTAGGAAAAAACCGTAAACAAGTAGTTAAAATGCTCAACAATATTATACTACAGCTGTTTATAAAGAAAGGAAATACCATATTTCGGGCATCTGTAGTCTTTCCGTGTTAGGTTTTTCCTTCAAGAATGTTATTGTAGATTTCAGGGAAAATAACACTGCAATCATGAAATCAGTAGAAATCAAACGGACAAATTTTGGAAATCAAACATTCATTTTAGAAATCAAACGGATAAATTTTGGAAATCAAACATTCATTTTAGAAATCAAACGGATAAATTTTGGAAATCAAACATTCATTTTAGAAATCAAACGGATAAATTTTGGAAATCAAACATTCATTTTAGAAATCAAACGGACAAATTTTGGAAATCAAACATTCATTTTAGAAATCAAACGGACAAATTTTGGAAATCAAAAATGAAAGAAAATAAATCAAACAGATTTTTAAAAAAAATCAAAATTTCATTTGAGAAATCACAAATCGCACAAAATAAATCAAAGCGAAATTTTTTTTAAATCAAAGTAGAAACCTTGAAATCAAAATCGATATTTGCAGTTATAAGAAAACAAGAAAAGAATAAAACAAATATTTTTTTTAGTGATACTCCTCGAACACCGTACAAAACAGCATGAAATAATCACGATAATTCACCGGAAATGTTATTTGCCGATTTCGTGAAGTAGTTTGCTGTAACGGGTGTTTCAATTTCCATGTATAGCTTGTTTCAAGGCGCAGAATACCGTCTTTAATCTCGAAATTTATAGATAAATGAATCTTGGTGACGCGAAAGCAATTTAAATCTGCAATCATTCTAGACGCGGATGAAGTTTACAGCGAAAACCAAAAATAACACCTTCTCGAATTAACTATTTTTAGGGGTGATTACATGGCGAATTTCAGCCCGGGCTGAAATCTCAGCCCGGTTAGGGGGCTGGAATTTTGTTGCGATTACGTGACGAAGTTCAGCCCGGGCACCAAATTTGAAATTGCGCGGGAAGAGTCATCAGAGAATCAGGGGCGATTTGAATAACCTGCAACTTATTTACATATCGGCTGAAACGTTTGTAGAACGAAGCATAAAAAAACCCCAAAAGGATCCATTCTCATTCAATGTCATGCAAATAAGTTACCGGGTATTCCACTGGAACTTTTTTCCTTTGCTGTTGCCATCTTGTTTAAAAACACAGGAGCGATTTTACAATAACCCGCAACTTATTTACATACCATACCGGCTGCACGTGTGTATAAAAACAAAAGGACCATTCTCATTCAATGACATGCAAATACGTTGCCGGGCATTCTACAATTTAGCCAAAACACAATCACTGCGCATGCCCAAGTTCACTTTTCAGCCCGGGCTGAAATATCATTCCGATTACATGGGTTTTTTCAGCCCGTTTTGCCGGGCTGAAAATTCCAGCCCGGTTTCTCAAACCGGGCTGGAATTTTCAGTCCGGGCTGAATTTTAGGCCGGGCTGAAACCTTGTCCATGTAATCGCTAACTTCATTTCAAGAGGATTTGATTCGGAAGCCGGGCTGAAATCTCAGCCCCCTTAACCGGGCTGAAATTTCAGCCCGGGCTGAAATTCGCCATGTAATCACCCCCTTAGAATATATCTGGTATTCTCGTTCAGTGATTTTGAGTTTATTTTTTTTTCTTCTAAAATCTGCATCAATTCCTTAAGTAATGAAACAATATATATCACTTCCGTCATAAAAATGTCTAGCGTGCACAGATTCAGTTATTGGGGAAAATATTCAAAATCGGAAAAAAATCGCGTCCACCGTCCACGCCATTCCTCGATTTTTAGCGGGATCATTTGCGGTCCATTCTGGGGATCATTTGCGGTCGGGGATCATTTGCGGTCCCGGGATCATTTGCGGAGCTGTACAGTCTTACGCCACGGTTTTTGCCTAAAAAATCGTTCCGCCAGCGGCCGTAAAAAGTTTTCTAAAATACGCCACACGCCGGTCGACGCCTACGAGAATGGAGAATTGGAGATGGCTATGAATCGAAATTTTTGGGTCCCCTCCTTATAAACAGGTCTGGATCCGCCACTGTTTATGTACCATTGTTAAGAATGTTTCGGATTTACGCCATGCCAGCGCTTACAGCACTGGAAAAAAGCCCTGTGAAATACGCCAAAAGTTGGCGTAAAAAAACTAGCTCCACGCCAAAGATCTTCGGCGTAACATACGAACTTTGACGATGTTAGCGGTCGACATCGTTGTTATGTTGAGAAAAAAGCTGGAAAAGATGACTGATAATCTTCTGACACATTTTTAATATTTTCTATCTGATCATGATAATTTGTCAATCTTCGCTTCAATCTCTGAGATCGTCGTTTTTTTTAATGACAATCGTCGCGTCTTCGATTTCTTCGGAAATACCCATAGAGAGGCTCAGATGGTTTGCCGAAAACTAATTTTCTCAATAGTTCACTATCGTCTCGCTTACAAATGCAAACGTTTGAGTTTCATGAATAGCTTAACAAATCGTGTATAATTAAAGGTTTCGTATCGTATCGTATCGTAATTTGTGCTAGTTAAAAAACACTCAATTTAATTAACGAATCACGGTTGCGGGCTAAAATTTTATTTATCGCCAGTTCCACTCCACTGAACATCAGACACGTAACGTTTGTACGCAATTACATCCTGTTTTTGCATCACAACGCTTATGGTCCTTATGCAATCCACTCGATCTGCCCGAGCTTAAAGCCATTCTGGCTCTTGTTATCATAAAAACGCGGGAAAAAGGAAGAAAAAATGTCTTGGCCGTTGCTTCGAATCAGGGCTGTGATTGGCTAGTTCTGAAAAAACAAGAACCCTGAAGGATTACAAGCGGCCGATTTCCTCGGGGGGGGGGGGGGGAGGGGTAGGGGTGGGGGCTCTCCCTAGTGTACGCTATATAGGAATGTCCCGCTGGACAGGGTTTGGTTTTTGAGCATTTTTGTCTTCCACAGGGTAACCCATACGTTCAGAATAGGATAACGTTGATTGTTATGTAAGTCGTGAAAATTAAAAAATAACAAGCTTACACACAAGCCAAGTAAAACGTAATTTTATTCACCTGTTTACAAGCGTGCGTTGTGTTTGAAAATTCTGCTTCGATCGCTTCGAGTAAACTCGCGGTCACTGGACTCTAAGGCCTATAAAGAGTCAACACACGAACCTGCGAGACGAAAAGCGTGACTGCCTGATGTAATATTGCATCATGCTATAAAGGAAGACGGATAAATTCTCTTGTGGTTAATTTTAGCTAATGTCAATTACATCATGTTCAACGAGGGAAAAAATGTGTTTTCGCTCAACGTGAAAATAAATTGTGAATGACATATATGCTGTGGAATTGTGTTAAGAAAAACTATTATGTTTTTGGGACCGGGTTTTATAGTTCGTTTACTGGTTGAGGTGCATGTATTAAACAGAACAGAAATTCTCTAGTGGCTATTTATTTGCATGTCTCCTGGCTTCGTTTACAATGTAATGGGAAAACCCCTCTTGACAATTGCGCAGCGTCATGTTATCGAAAGGTCAGTCATGCGTTTTTCCTCGTAAATAAAGTGACATACTGTAATTGTATGAAGAAAAACTGTTATTTTCCATTGTCTAATTCAATATTTCGAATGCTTCTTTAAGAGTACTGACACGACACGAAAATCGAAATTCTCTCTAAAAGTAGAAAGAAATTCTGCAGAAAGACTGTGGAAGAGAAATTCTCCAGTGGCTAATTTTAGACACTGTCGGATTGCGTCACGTCAACCGTGTGGATTTCGCTTGTTTCTTTGTAAAGAACACGAAAAGAACACTTACACGATACGAAAATCGAAATTTTCTCTAAAAGTAGGAAGAAATTCTACAGAAAGACTGTGGAAGAGAAATTCTCTAGTGGCTAATTTTAGACAATGCAATGCAATGTCAACTGTGGAAAGTGCAGTGACTACGAAAAAAACAAGTAAGGTCACACCGCCAAATTTAGCACATTTTGCAAAAACACTGCTGTTCACTGCTGTGGGACATTTGTCTTTGCTTTTTTCAATGCGATTCCTGTAATAAACTCAATACATGTACGTACTTACACGACACTACAGAAAGCCTGTGGAAGAAAAATTCTCTAGTGGCTAATTTTAGACCGAGATGCGATAACATCATGTCAACCGTGTAGAGGTCTGGGGTTAGTGACCATGAAAAAAACCAGTCCATTTCTAGAAGCCGCTTAAAAATTACAAAATAAGTACAAAACAAGATCCCCTGAAGGGATTACAAGCGGCCGATTTCCTCGGGGGGGGTAGGGGTGGGGGGCTCTCCCTTGTGTACGCTATATAGGAATGTCCCGCTGGACAGGGTTTGGTTTTGAGCATTTTTGTCTTCCACAGGGTAACCCATACGTTCAGAATAGGATAACGTTGATTGTTATGTAAGTCGTGAAAATTAAAAAATAACAAGCTTACACACAAGCCAAGTAAAACGTAATTTTATTCACCTGTTTACAAGCGTGCGTTGTGTTTGAAAATTCTGCTTCGATCGCTTCGAGTAAACTCGCGGTCACTGGACTCTAAGGCCTATAAAGAGTCAACACACGAACCTGCGTGACGAAAAACGTGACTGCCTGATGTAATATTGCATCATGCTAAGGAAGACGGAGAAATTCTCTTGTGGTTAATTTTCATGTTCAACGAGGGAAAAAATGTGTTTTCGCTCAACGTGAAAATAAATTGTGAATGACATATATGCTGTGGAATTGTGTTAAGAAAAACTATTATGTTTTTGGGACCGGGTTTTATAGTTCGTTTACTGGTTGAGGTGCATGTATTAAACAGAACAGAAATTCTCTAGTGGCTATTTATTTGCATGTCTCCTGGCTTCGTTTACAATGTAATGGGAAAACCCCTCTTGATCAAAAGGTCAGTCATGCGTTTTCCTCGTAAATAAATTGACATACTGTAATTGTATGAAGAAAAACTGTTATTTTCCATTGTTTAATTCAATATTTCGAATGTTTCTTTAAAGAGTACTGACACGACACGAAAATCGAAATTTTCTCTAAAAGTAGAAAGAAATTCTACAGAAAGACTGTGGAAGAGAAATTCTCCAGTGGCTAATTTTAGACACTGTCGGATTGCGTCATGTCAACCGTGTGAATTTCGCTTGTTTCTTTGTAAAGAACATGAAAAGAGCACTTACACGATACGAAAATCGAAATTTTCTCTAAAAGTGGGAAGAAATTATCCAGAAAGCTTGTGGAAGAGAAATTCTCTAGTGGCTAATTTTAGACAATGCAATGCAATGTCAACTGGGGAAAGTGCAGTGACTACGAAAAAACAAGTAGTCACGCCAGTCTCGCTAAAGTCCACAGTTTGCGTGAAACCGGAAGCCGATTCCCCGCTGGGATCGAATAACGCGCAAAGGTCACACCGCCAAATTTAGCACATTTTGCAACAACACTGCTGTTCACTGCTGTGGGACATTTGTCTTTGCTTTTTTCAATGCGATTCCTGTAATAAACTCAATACATGTACGCACTTACGCGACACTACAGAAAGCCTGTGGAAGAGAAATTCTCTAGTGGCTAATTTTAGAGCGAGATGCGATAACATCATGTCAACCGTGTAGAGGTCTGGGGCTAGTGACCATTAAAAAAACCGGTCCATTTCTAGAATCGGCCGCCATGGGCGTCGGCCGCTTAATAAGTGAAAATAAAGTCAAAATAAAGCCAAAGTGTTCATGGTTCGAGTGTCCGCGCTGTAAGAGATTTGACGAAAAAGCCGACTGCGATGGCTTTTCATTCGACCAGACAGTTGACAGCTATAACAACGACTGCAGGATAGTCACGAAACCGCCCTTGTCACGCTTGGCTTTTCAGTTCCACTTTGCAAATAATTCGTTATGTATCTTCTCCTTGTAGTTTCTATGTTTCATTGCTATTGTCTGCGAAGACAATAGCAATGAGGAAATAGCGAAGAGGAAATTTCAGAAACTTGCTATAAAGTGATCGAAAAAAAATCATCTGACTCGAATTCCAGCGAATTGCGACAGCAGACATTCTTTCGTGCACGCTCCTCGGCTCCAGTCAAATATATATGCAAATTTCAGTCATGAAAAACCGTCGCGATCGTGGAAGCAAACCCCTTTCTTTTTTGTCTTTTTAATCAAATCACTCAAACTTCTGAGTTGTTTTCCAGAATTACTATCACCTCTCTCACGGGGATGGAAAGAGATATTTTGTCATTAATCAAATCAACATTCGAAATTCGAATGTATAAAGCTACGGTTGCCTTCGAGTTAAATTTGGAAGTTTGAAAGGAATATTAACGCAACCGTTACAGGTTCGCGATTGATGAAAGTTATTCTCGATTTGTCGATGGCTTGATGCATGTCTCGCATGAGTAATATATCAACGTACAATTATATTTATTTGTACCATGTGCATTGCTAATAGTTCTCATTCGGCATTTATTATTTTTTTGTTTATTTATTTTAATTATTATTTTTTTTAATTTTCCGCCGTCCGCCGTCCGCCGTCCGCCGTCCGCCGTCCGCCGTCCGCCGTCCGCCGTCCGCCGTCCGTTTCCTCACTTTACAGAGTCCCGTTATCTTTAGCGCATAGCCTCCTGCGCAGACTTTCTTTGGGCTCGTCACGCAATATTTCCTCCCCACGAACCTATACTATATAGTCCAGTCATTCTATACTTAGACCTTGAACAAATTGCAACAGAAAGGCTTGTTGCGCCAAATAACTCTTTATGTGCCCCTAATCAACATATAAAAAATCGACAAAAATCTACGCTGGGGAAAATGGTTAATTTTTAAATTTACGTATAACTAATTTGCATAATTTCAAAATGTTGGTATGTTTGTGTTTTCTGGAATTATAACAACTTCCAACGAAAGTAACTCTTTAAGTGACCCTTACCAACATACAAAAAGATCTTGGAAAATATTCATAGGGGAAATGGTTAATTTCCTTATGTGCTCATAGTCAATTTGCATAAATTAAAAATGGTAGCATTTTGAGCTTTCTTGAAACACAATAAGCTGGGAGATCGTTGTGGAAGTATATATGTCAAAAAGGTAACTAAAGCATACAAAAACATTTAATCATCACAAAAACAAGCATATCTGACTGAGTTTTTTTTCAATTTAATGGTCTTCAAACAACATTTACAAAATGATACCTAAAAGGCTATCAGCGACTATAGTGACTATAGTAATACCATTTCACACATATGCTAACAAGTAGGTATCTCTTCTGACATTCTACTAGCTTTATTCATTACAGTTACTGTCCTCAGAAGTCGAAATTTTTGCGTCTGAGTCAGTACAGCTCACACCTCTGTACTCGCTACGTGCAAATGAGCATGGAATAGCAAATGTTCTACAACTGCACCTCCTACTGTCGGATCCTTGCTTACAGGTGCACCAGACAATTTCAATAGATTCTAGGGAGCTGGAGGCAGATCAGTCGTTTGTACTTCAAAGCGGTCTTGAACTCGTACCCATCCCCCAATGTTCTGGATTTAATTTCTCTCTTTTCCCCATCTACTGTTTAACTTGTAAGTAGACTCGGGCGCTGTAAGCAGCATGATGCTCTTTCAGCGGCAACTATTTCTTCTCTAGACGATTCTTTGGTGAAAATATATGCAATCTCCTTGAAGGATAAATCACTTCTCAACTTGCGAAGTACTGCTCCTTTTCTAATTCCCGCATATAATCGTGAAGTGGTATCACAGCCAGAAACAGCGTGCACAAAAGGCAATAACAAGTACAGCTCAGGACTCATCACACTCTTCAGTCGATTGATATGTCATACTCTCTAATTCTTCTTTGTCGTTTGTTTTCCATCTGATTTGAAGAAACGGGGTACGATTTCACATCCGCACGGTAGACACAGCAGTACCAGCAGGTCAGTGTCCTCTCCGATAACTGTAGTTGCACATTTTGTAGCCGAATCCACTGCTGTCTGGACAATTAGGAGGTCGGCATCACTTTCTGCTTGAAGGTTCTTCGGGCGATGATCGTTAAGCTTAGCACTTCTGTTTGTCCATTGCAACAATGCACATGTATCTTCGTTTGAGTAATAATCATCTTGATGCATAAACTACATGTAGCAAGTACAGTGAAGGAGCTTTGTTGTTTAAAAATTCATCATTCAATCTTGCTAACACGTGTACTGGGCCAGAATGTTTCTCATCCAAACTTGCTCTATACTTCTGAGCTTCAAGCTAGAAAAATGATTCTGCAAATTCCCTACCGAATATACTTGTTATAGAGTACCTGAACGGCTCTTATAACCTGGCGACCACGCCCCCCCCCCCCTCCCCCTCCGTTTCTCCAAGATTATTGAAACTACGACAACGAAACGTGGAGGATATATAGTACGTCGAACAATGTTTCTGTTGACGTATGGATCACGATATAATGACGTCATGAAATTACGTCATCATTCCGAACAGCTGCCATCTTGGATTTCTTATTCTTCCTTTTTCCAAAACGTCAGAAATCCACCAAAAATCAATCATAAGTTGCCAAAACCAATAAAAGAATGCTAAAATGATTAAAACAACAGGTAAAAGTTATTGCCACAAAGTTATTTTCGTCTTTAAAAAACACGAAAATTCCAAATTTGGAAAAACATGCCTGTCAAAATACGGTTGCCATGGCCCACGGTAACAGCAAGTTCCGTGAACAACGACATGTCATACCAAATTGTTCCCAGATCATTGCAATTCTTGATATGAGATAAAAAGTTGTTCAGATCCAAACACGTACACATGCAATTATATTGTTTTCTAATTACGCTTATTGTTTCAGCTATTTATTGAGCTATTTTTTTTTTTAGAAAAATAGCTTCTTAGCCGTCGTGTTGGACGATGTAGATAGGTATATATGTATGTTTGTCCCACCAATCAAAATCGGACTACCAACAACACTTAGTTCAACAACCAACGAAATTGCCGTTTGTATTAAAAGATGCACGGTTCTGAGAAGAAGAGCAATTTTAGGACTGCCATCTTTGTTTGTGTGTAAAGACCGGCATATAACTAAGACATCGATCACTTCGAGAAGATGAAGGTAACCTAAGCTGGTGATTAGCGCCAGAAAAGGAAAACCTAATGAGACCAATACTGAACTTGACATTTGAAAGTATGAATGGACGCCGATTCAGCACGCAGTAAGAACTTCGATCAACCACGAAGGAACAAACATAAAGAAGAAGAAATAGGGCTGTTACGAAAACTACGTACGACCCTCGAAAACTAAGACCTAGTATCCTTTGTATTGTTACTGTTATGTTCATTGATGAGATTTTACCAGAGAAGTCTCTTTTATTTTCCCTGGTTGAGAATTCTGCGCTAAAGTGTTTAAAACTACTTTGAATATTCGACGATTCGGTGACGAATCATGCCAAACAGAATTTGATTTTTGCTAAACAGGCGCTATTGCGATGTTTTTGCTGTTGAGTGCAGAAATTTTCACGCGAAGTGGTAAATTCGTGAGCAGATATTTTGAAGAGAAAAGTTGAAATATGCTTACGCAAGTTCTCTTGTCTTGACTTTCGGTAAATATTTTTGGGTTGATTTTATTGACAGAAACATGTTACGTTTTATCTGCAATGTTTACCATATTAATTTCGGTAAAACAGAAACGTACGAAATGTGATACTTTTGGTTGTAATGTAGGCGTGTGTAACCTGATACTTTTGTTTTTCATGCAAAGGATGTAACCTGATACTTTTGTTTTTCGTACAAACGCTTGTGATAATTGAATTAGTTCTTGTTGCTCAGTTGGATAAATATCTGCGTGTTGAATAAAATAAAATATTTTCTCTTCAATTTTATCACAAGGATTTTCAATATATGGTATTTATTTCCAGTTTGGTACAAATTTGCTGCAGTAGAAATATGGATATCGAGAACAAAATATAATTTGATTCACTTGTTTTCAAATGTAAATTTAATTAAATTACATGTAAGAGCTCATTTTCTTCTAGATTTATATATTACAACAGTTCGGAGCATGAAAAATGAAAGAGCCTAAATGTAAGACAACATGTAAGAGCCTAAATTTTAATAAAAATGATGTTTTTCTTTGGAATGAAATCAAGAAATTGTTTTCCTTCAAGGTACTATGAGGATTTGCAGTTCTTGGTGTTCTGCTATGTGAATTGTCATTAAATTTTAGCATTTTGTATTTGATTAATAAATGCATTACAACATGTCAGGGTCAAAGGGTCATCAATCAAATTTACATGAATGTTTTAACCAGACCTTCACTAAGGCTTTTAATTATACGATGATAAGGAGTACCGAATTTACTATTTAAAATAACACATTGTACTGGCACAAATATTTCTTGATGAACCACAACACACATGGTTAATGTTTTAATACCTAAATAAAATACTTTTGTTGACCCTTGTCATGTGTAACACAGGTTTGTTCAATTGTCACGCATTCGTTTCCAACTGTTTCTTTGTCTGGTAGTTAAAGGAAGATGTAAAAACAACTGCCCCTCACAGAACCGTTTTTATTTTATAGTAGTCAACTATTGGACTGGAGGTGGGGATTTGCACTCCCAGGGTGGGGTAGGCTCAGTCTCCAGCTGTGGGTGTTTCGGTGTGCCCGCGATCCTCTCCACCTGATCGCGGACTGGGGGAGCATGGGTAGCGGACTGCTCTGACATTCAACCCTTCGAGTCTTTGAGTTTGACCAGTCGGTAACAAATGTAACTTTTCAAAATGTTTGGAAAATATTCTTTATCTCAAAACACCAATGCAGTCCAATCTCTCATGTTACACTTTTAATATCCAAGAACTGCATTATTTTCTAATCGACGACATCAAACGTTATTTTCCTTTTTAACTACAATTCACATTTTAAAACTTAAACCACCCAACTGTAAAATTAATAAAACATAAAAAAACGTTTGAATATTCTCTGACTGGAAACATTCGATCGTCCATTGAATATAATCAACTTGTCCAGCACAAAACTGTTTGCCGGGAAAACAAGCCATATCGCTTGATTTTTCATAACTTAAAATACACTATACTAAAGCCATCTGCCAACTCAAAACAACCATGATCCATAACACCATTTTTACCACTCCAAAAATAGCTCTTGCACGCATTGCGTGCCTATGTTTATGAACCCTGTCATATCCATTCTCGTCCCCAGAGGCCACGATCCTTTTGGTCAGCACCAAGAATCGAGACCTCTGGCCGGAACCAATTTGTTGAGCATGCGCAGAGTAACCGGAAGTCCGCGAATCGCGGACTACCGTCAAATCTGACAAATCTGATTGGCTGAGAATATAGAACGAGTACTCTGCGCATGTTCAACAAATTGGTTCCGGCCAGAGGTCTCGATTCTTGGTGCTGACCAAAGGATCGTGGCCTCTGGGGACGAGAATGTGTCATATCTGTTTTAAATATACCGCTTGGCGGCAATTTTTAATTTATGCAAACCTTTCATTTAGAAAAATAGCAATTTAACCGTTTTCCCCCAAGTCGATTTTTGTCGATATGAAGTTTCTGGGCATATGTGGAATAATTTAGCGCAAAAATTAATTCTGTTGCAATTTGTTTCAAGGTTACGGAACTAATGTTCCGTAGATTGACTGGACTACTATTAGGGTACAATATACACCTATTTCAATTAACGTTGTCGGATAGAAAGCGTAAAGCCTACAAGACAAGACCGATGGTAGTCTGGGTATTCATTAGAATTTGCATATTGGTGGAAAAGAAATCTACAAGTTTTTATTTTGGTTGGCCCGGATTAGATAATTTGCTTTTCCACGGTTTTTTTCACTAGCCGATTTTGCTAAAATTAAGTTTGGCTAAAAGTAGCTTACTTCTACAGGTTTAAAACAAAAAGGAAGCGTTAGAAATAATGTTTTACATGTTACTTCTCATTAGTATTCAGTGCGTGCAGCAGTTTTCTACTTTTAACCATGCTACCTTTCGGTCTTGTCTTTCGGGCTTTGCGGCCTTTTACAGTAATATATTCTCACCAGGAATACCCGCACACAAAGCCAAATGGACCTAGATGAATAAGATATGGGAGAATCGGCCCGAGGCTTTGCGAGCGGGTAAACCTGGAGAGAATATGTTCCATCGCTACGGGGAGGAGGGTGGGGCGTTATCATCTTCCAAGGGTCCAGACCTAAACTTGACTGAACTAGGCTGAATTACGAAGCGGGCTGCTTTATATACAGGGAGGAGGTATATGGTAATGCCGCGCATTCTCCCGGGACACGCTGGGAATGTAAAGTAGTGTATGATTGTTCATTTAGGCCTTTTTGTGCGTATTTCCCTAGTGAGAATAGTAATATATTCTCACCAGGAATACCCGCACACAAAGCCAAATGGACCTAGATGAATAAGATATGGAAGAATCGGCCCTCGGCAACTACTCCCCGATAACCATGGTCCAGGGGCTTAACATGAACGAAAAGGGTGCGGCGTAACTTTCCGAGGGGAGAGTGGAACCTCCTCCCAAAACTCAGAACTCAAACGTTGGGGACACGAGACGAGTTTCCGACATGTCTGCTGTCTTATATATATGGCTAGAAAGGACACCTAGGGACTGGAAGTAACTGGTAGCGGCCATGCCGATGGTGTGGTATAGGTAGGAACTGGCTTTCCAACCAAACGGTAACGTATTGTATACAAAATACCATCCGTTCCATTCCAGGCCAAAATAAGATCTACTATAGAGCTTAATAGACATGGGCGTATCCGCTCTTGTAGTCCATGGTAGATTGGAAGTGGTTTCTTGCAACATATCGAGGGAGAATAGAAATGTAGTCTAGAGTACGGTGAGGGGGGGGATCCTTGATCCAGAGGTTAAGAAAACACTCGTAATGGCATAGCCTGCATGGGGTTGGTTAGCCTGTGGGGAAACTCGAGCCGGGAAATTACGTCTGCTCTCGCAGGCTAGGGGTTGGTTGGTTCGACCGTTAGCGGCATGACAAGGTGTGGAGGGGAAACATGGCTAACCTTACCTCAGATTGATAAAGAGCCGTTTGTCAGACGTTCTAGGATGGTGTCACTGATCAAATCCTCGACGCTTAAACAGGATTTTTTGTACGAGAACTAGACACAACGGGGTAATGGCGAGTTGTAATGTGTGCCTAAAACACATCAACATTGTAATACAAAATTAAGGTTTCAGGGATCCATACCTCTAAATGCTCTAAATAAATACAAAATCACACTTCCTCTCTTCAAATTCTGCTATAAGCTTATATTTCTTATATCGTCGAAGAGTTGTAAACATCGCTAGTGACTCGACTTAGCAGACGTCTTGACCGGTTCGCTGATGTTCTATAGAAAATGCCTATAAACGGCCAGACATCACTGAAATTTTGTCAACTACGCCATTCCACAACTCTGAGTACAAGGAAAATAAATAATCGAAGAAAAACGGCCTGCGCCAACTTTTCGACTAATTATCCAACCTTTCGTCTGCCAGCCCTCTCTCTCTCCCTTCTTTTCCATCTTCCGATCCCAGCATCCCCCAGTCCCCAAGACGCTCGCATATAATAGGAGACTGAGAGACGGCTGGAGACGAGTCAGGCGCGGAGGCCTAAACAGAATAGTTGGGACACCATTTAGGGCGAGGGTAACGGGGCCGCAACGCTCGGGCGTTCACCATCCAGTTGTCCCATTAAGGACACTTGGTTCTGGGGACTACTTTTTGTGGTGCGAAGAGAGATGTCTTTCTACGCTTGTGGGGTGGCGGAAAACAGGATGACAACATGGAAGGAATTAAAATGGGGACGAAATAAAATAGAGTATTCCGAAAACAAAGGTGAACTGACGGAAGGGTGAACGCCCGAGCGAAGCAGCCCCGAAATACCCCGTCCAGAGACAGAGTAATAAAGGGTTTTAGATAACCCCATCGGGGAGGCTTCGCAACGGGCGAAATGAGCTGGGGGAACTGAGATCTAGAACATTCTAAATAAACTAGTAATACGTGACTCGCAGGTCCTCGCGAAGCTTTTGTTGCCTAGTAACGGGCACGCTGCGATTTGATCTGCAAGGTTTCCAAGAATCGCTGCAAGGTTTCTGAGAATCGCCGGACGAACGCCGTGTTTTTGCTATGCCACCGGGTTTTGGTTTCGATTGGAGTTCGCTCGTCTCCCGATATCTGTAATAAATTGTAGCGCTCTTGTACTGTTTTCCCCAGTTTTCCGTCCGAATGATTTGAAACCACCTCGCTTTTGTAGGTAAAATCTTCTTCGCAATATCAGATCGGCGAATTATTTTCAGACACAAGTCTTCACGTCTACAATGAAAACTAAGCCATATGTTGATCGTACTTTGAGAAATTCCTGAGTCGTCTTTCCTTTTCCTGTTCTTGATAACAGATTTAATAAAGCCGGGTTTTTTTTTCACAAATGACCCGTATATAAATTCGTTCGATAAACAAACTTGTAGTAAAAATTGTTATTCTTCAGCAGCCGTTCCTGTTTCTACATTTACGTGTACTAAGATTACGCCGAAGTCAATGTTATTAAGGGGTTTAAAAAAAGAACGGCCTGGATTCGAACCGAAAAAAAAAAAAAAAAAAGAAGAAGGACCATGTAGGATTTGAAACTTTCGCCCTCAATCCCGAAGATCAGATTTAAAAGTTAGCGCCTTATTAACCATTAGGCCACGAGCGCGCCGTGTGACGTCATTACTGTCAACCACGATTTCCACAAACAAACAAATATGATCGTAAAGCCCACACGAGAATTGCTCTCGCATGAGCCTCGTCTTTCCCCTTCCCATGGTCCCTCGCGCTTCGGGCTCGTGCCCAGTCGCTCGTCCAATCGCAAAAAACAAATGCGAAGTGCCTGAGGAGGAGGCTGTTCCCGAGAGATTTAAATCACAAAGACCCTGGCGGCCATGTTGGATGACAGGAACAATAAAGCTAATTAGAATTCTTTTGTTAAGTGTCATCCAACATGGCGGCGATGACGTCAGTTGCAAACCAAGAATAGTTCAAATGTGGCGCCACAAAACGTAACCCATCAAAGTTGTCAAAAATATGTCAAAAATTAATCAAAAACTTTGTCGAGTGGCAACGGTAGCGTCATCTTCACTGTAAAAACATTTTCGATATATTAAAATTCAGCTTGATAACGAGGCTGAGAGGACACAAACTTTCAGGGCCGTAGCTAGCGGGGGGGCAAGGGGGGCAGTTGCCCCCCCAAGAATGGGTAATGCTTTCTGAAAAACGAAAACTGCGTATGTTTTTTTCGCGTTCAAACAGCCGCCTTCTTGATAAAAATATATGCCGAGGGTCTTTCAAAAACAAGATTGAACATTTCAAAGGCTTGGTACTCCATCTCCCCAGATTTTGCTCGGCATATTAATCAAGATGATGGGGAACGAAGAGGCGAGAACTTCTTACTTCTTAGGTAACTAAGTAAGTAGTTATATTTTGACTGCCCGGTACCATACTAATTTGAACATTTACGATTGCATGATTGAGAAATATATTTTGGAGCGTAAATCCAACTGGAGACATCTTTTACACACGAAATAGACTAATAAAATGTTTAGTGTACTAAGGCCGATATACGGTATGTATCAAGGTAACAAAACCTCGGAAATATTGCTGTAAGCACTAAAAATACCTGTCATTTTACACTGAATCGAGATTGATTTTTTGACAAAATATCTCATGGAAAATGCTCAAAATAGCATTTCCGAGCCTCTAGATTTCAAAATTTTCTGAGGGGGCATGCCCCCAGACCCCCCTAGCGGCTCGCGCCTTCGGCACTCGCTTCATTGCCCCCCCATTCAAAAAATTCTAGCTACGGCCCTGCAAACAAAAGAAACTGTAAACCATGCTTGTTCAATTTCCATTGTTTTGTGTTCTCTTAGCCTCGTTATCAAGCTGAATTTTAATATATCGAAAGGACCAATGTCGACCCCAGAGCCCTGTATGTCCCCATACATGAAGTAACTACCGGAATAGCGGGTCACCGCTGACCACAAACGCGAAGGCTCCGCTTCCCTTCCGCCCAGTCCGTGAGTCTGTTGGACTTTGATGTAGTCAAATTTGTTTCAGTGCTGACTGTTCGTTAATTGCTTCAACTTCTTCCAAACCAATTAATTAGAATTATCGTAAAGTCACCGTTGGATGGTTTCCTAGTTTGTGCACCACTGTGGCAGTCTTTGTTGCTGAACGTGAGGTGAGTGACTCATGTTGACGAGCAACGAGAGCAACGTGTTTACTGATTTATTCACGTTCTATCGGAGTCTAAATAAGAGCATTTATATTTGATATAAATCAGTGGTAGTCGTATTCTGTAGACTAGAACCCTACTCCTAGCTTGCATGTTCGACATCCTCAGTGTAATGCGCAATACCGCGAAAAAAAATCGACACAAACCGCAATTCCGTGTCAATCGCCAGAATACCGAAACCCGGGGGGTACTCCCTATAATGGACTATACGGGGAGGCTCCGCCCGAAAGGGGTCCTTTTTTAGGCTCGAGGTATGTGAAAGGGTAGGGATTTCACGAGTTGAAGTATATGAAAGGGTAGGGATTTCACGAGTTGAAGTATATGAAAGGGTAGGGATTTCACGAGTAAATGATATTATTGTTTGGTTAACATCTCTACTGGTAATGCTTGATGATTTCTGGTGATATATATTGTTCATTAAGTTCATTACAAGGGTATAGAAAAGGGATGCAGTGCTTCTACTGTACATGTAGGTATGTGAAAGGGGTACCATTTTCTATGGAAGGTATATGAAAGAGGTACCTTTTCTGTGGAAGGTATATGAAAGGGGTACCATTTTCTATGGAAGGTATATGAAAGGGGTACCTTTTCTGTGAAAAATGGTATATGAAAGGGTAAGGGGTTGGACCTCTGGGCGGAGCCTCCCCGTATAAAACTTTTTTGAGTACCCCCCCCCCCCCCCCCCCCGGGACTGAAACTCCATTTTTTTTTTCTACATCAACCTCAGCCATGTGTGTTCTCAACTGATCGTCAGCTTCCTGATGGTCTCCAAAGGTTGAATAATTACTTCAAGGAAATAAAAAATGGCTTTTACAGTGTAATTGGACGTTAAAACAACTGGAGACAATATCGAATTATCGACATTATCATCTTGGGTCATCTTACTGAAACGATTATAGAAACAACCAGAAACCGAAATACTGTGAAGAACATTTCAGTCTCTACCGAGTTCTGTTGACCAAAACCACATACCGAAGGGCTGGATGAAACCGCAATACAGTGGAACCTCGATATAACGATACTCGATATAACGATGTTCCCGGTATAACGATCAACATTTGACAGCCCGGCAAATGTTACAGTAAATGTATGGAGAAAACTCCCGATATAACGATACTCGATATAATGATATTCTCGATATAACGATATTCCCGATATAACGATCACAATCTGGCAGCCCAAACGTAAAATTTACCCCAATATAACGATAAAATCAATCATCGCGCGATGAAAAAGGAGGCTTAACACTTGAAAAGATATGACAATACTCCCGGGCAATACTTTTCCTTTATAATTTAGTTCTCATTGCATAAGGAATGTAACGTGTCTGTCAACAGCTTGTTACGATAGGGATTTATACAGTACATGAAAAATCAATTATTAACAATACCCCGATATAACGATATTTTTGGCTCTTTTCCCGAAAAATCGTTATATCGGGAATTCGTTATTACGATCTCCCAATATAACGATCTAATTTGGTCGGTCCCTTGGCAGATCGTTATATCGAGGTTCCACTGTACCGCACTTTAAGAATTAAATTACCGAACTGACCGTATTAAAAATGGTCTGAAACTATGGCGTTATATCCCAGCCAAAGTTCAAGTTTTCCATTCAACATCTATGTTTGCTATTTTGTCCATGTTTCACACTTTAACATTCAAGTTTACGATTCAACATTCATCATTCATCATCCAACATTCAACATTTGACATCCGATATTCAACATTCATCATGCTGGGAGCAGTCGCTTATGAGAGCTTTTAATAATTATTACAGAGTTCAAATGGGGTTTTGCAATGGTGGTCGTAGCTAGAGCTGGTCGCTTACGAGAGTGGTCGCAATGAGAGCTTCGACTGTATTAATAAAAACATTCAGTTTCTTTTCTGAAATGCCATTCCCTGCTAGCAGAGTGTACTTACTTTTTTCCGTTAGTTTGAAGCGTTGAAAAGTAGACCCTGCTCTGACTCGTAATGATGTTGGATGTAACCGCTGTCCACGATCATGGACGAAATGAACCGGTTTTTTAAACCCGTTGTCGTGAAGTATTCAGTATGCATGCCTCCTGGAATTATCACTGACTAGTATTATATAAAATGAGCCCACGGTGACAAAGCGCATGCTGTTCAATCTGGCCACTAGTGAATATTGAGCCCACATTTCAACATGACGTCTTCGATAACTTGTGGAAGCCTTCTTCCTGAACCTGTTGTCGCGGTTTATATTTCGCTGCTCAATTCTCTGATCGCCAATCAAATTGATTCATGCCATAAATTGGGCCTCTAGGCATCGAAGGTGGAACTTGCTATGCTACAATTGCAAGATTTCGAGACTATTGACGATGTTGTGCTGTTCTGCAGCCCGGAATGCCTCGAGCAACTACAAACAAAGCAACTTCTGGGAAAGATTGATGAAAGGTTGATTGGAATAGTTGTTGATAAAAAAATAAACATCTGTAAATGGACTACTGAGACTAGTTGTTTACTGGTAAGTCGCATTTTATATGTCGAGTACTTATGAGTATTTAGTGCGAAGGGATGTAACATACGACATATGATCATGTGCGATCACGTGCAAAAGTTGTTTGGTCGCTTAGTAACGCTAACGCATGCTCAATAGGAATCGTTACGAGTCAGAGCAGAGTCTACTTTTCAACGCCTCAAACTAACGGAAAAAGTAAGTAGACTCTGCTAGCAGGGAAGAAATGCCATGGTCATAATCATGCATTATCTAAATCCTGAAAATATATATATTTGAGCAAAGCGAGGAAAACTCACCATAAATATCACGTGCAAGATTTAAGTCTAATGTTGTTTATTTTAGTGATATTTTAGCATAAATTTAAAGTTAAGGCAAGCTGTCGCCAATTGAGCCTGCAGTCATCCTTGCGATCTGTTTTGACAGAAGACTTCCATATTTGGCATTGTCAATCAAGCGCTTAGTTTACCATGCGAGGCTTCTCAACTGTCCCATTCTTAGAAGGCTTCAAGTTTCATCGCAGCAACATTGATCCCTTCCACCCTCCCAGTTTAATTATGTTTGTTGTCACTTACTGTACTTTGGTTCGTACATTATAAAACATAGGCATGCAATGCATGCAAGAGCTATTTTTTGGAGTGGTAAAAAATGGTGTTATGGATCATGAAAAGATTGGATTGGAAACTGTAGATCATGTTGGTTGTTTTGAGTAGGCAGATGGCTTTAGTATAGTGTATTTTAAGTTATCAAAAATCAAGCGGTGTGGCTTGTTTTCCCGGCAAACAGTTTTGTGCTGGACAAGTTGATTATATTCAATGGACGATCGAATGTTTCCAGTCAGAGAGTATTCAAACGTTTTTTTAAATATTTTGATTAATTTTACTTGGGTGGTTTAAGTTTTAAAATGTGAATTGTAGTTAAAAAGGAAAATAATGTTTGGTGTCGTCGATTAGAAAATAATGCAGTTCTTGTATGTTACAAGCGTAACATGAGAGATTGGACTGCATTGGTGTTTTGAGATAAATAATATTTTCCAAACATTTTGAAAAGTTACATTTCTTACTGACTGGTCAAACTCAAAGACTCAAAGGGTTGAATGTCAGAGCAGTCGGCTACCCATGCTCCCCCAGTCCGCGATCCAGGTGGAGAGGATTGCGGGTACACCGAAACACCCACAGCTGGAGACTGAGCCTACCCCACCCTGGGAGTGCAAATCCCCACCTCCAGTCCAATAGTTGACTACTATAAAATAAAAATGGGTCTGTGAGGGCCAGTTGTTTTTACATCTTCCATTAACTACCAGACAAAGAAACAGTTGGAAACGAATGCGTGACAATTGAACAAACCATGCAGCTTTACAAACGGCAATTTCATTGGTTGTTGAACTAAGTGTTGTTGATGGTAGTCCGATTTTGATTGGTGGGACAAACATATGTAGATGACTGCATCTTCCAACACGACAACTAAGAAGCTATTTTTCTAAAAAAAAATAGCTCAATAAACTAAGGTGCGGGGAATATTATTGCTGCCTGCGGCATCCGTTCAGCCCTGGGGGCATATCAATTTTGCTGGACTGGCTTGGCCAGGATACCAGTCTCTATGTCCACCTTGCAGTACAGGCATGAGGCACCCCCTCGGCATGGCACCATGTGCCTGAGGCCCCTCATCCCACCATGTGGTCTGAGGGTCCTATCCGCTCCGAGCCTTTGGCAGTATATTCCACGCCCAATTTTGCCCACATACGAGTTTGTTGTCTTGTTGTCTTGTGCACCAGAACATTAATTTTGAATTAAAACCTAAAATTCCCAGTTAAAGATGGACAAAAGACAGAATCTTGAAATAAACTTAGTTTGAGATTAATTTTCATTCAAACTGAAGCCAACAAACATGTTCAAAATCATAAAAATATTTTAACCATGTTCAATTTCGTTATTCACTCTGAATTTTTGGCGATGGCGTTAATTTTGCAGTCATTTGATCATTTTGTGGCTTTGAAAAACCTTCCACTAATTCCATCCACATTCAAAGCAATAAAGTACATGACCATTTCGCTTTCAGATGAGAAGAAGACCCACCAAGTCTGTGAATTCTATTCAAAACTAATTTTGAGGCGTGACTTCCTGGCCACTCTGTATTCTGCAATCATCCATTTAAGGTCACTTAAGGTCACACCCTTGTGCTTGATAATATATTCAAGTTCTCTGGCTTTGCTGTCACATTCCTCACGGGCAGTTTGTCACATGTACAACGCAGAAATGTATAAACATTATAATTTTAATAGGAAAATCAATAATCGTTATCCCCAAGTGGCAAACTGCCCCTGAGGAATGTGACAGCAAAGCCAGAGAACTTGAATATATTATCAAGCACAAGGGTTTTCACTGTAGTCGAAAAGCGGATGATTAGAAGTTCTTGACTTGGCGGCTTTATTTCTCCTCAGGAAGGAAACCTACGGTGCTGAAAACTGCTAAGGGTTTTCCTTAGATGCTTTATTTCGTCATACTAAGATTTTTTTGGAAAATAAAGGGACAAATGCGCGATAAGTCAGATGAATATAAGATATTTAATTTCACCTTGCATGCAGCATAAAATTCTGCTTCTTGTAGCGCTGACTGTGTTTGCCGTAGGTTTCTGATTACTCAGTTTCTTTCTATAAAGCTTTGGGTAGTATCAGCCTTTCAGATGGGAGATAGTCTGGCTGCACTCATCCGCTATTTGTGCGTCAGCTAACACAAATGCATTAGCATAGCATTTTCAAAGTAAATTTCACCAGCATTTTGTGCAGCGAGTTGCATGGTCATGATTTTCATGAAACTTGGAGATACAAAACTTGAGAGCTCTGAGGCTTATTTGATGAAGTAAGGAAAAAATCTGTCGTCGGATTTCAAAATTATGGGCATTTTTAAAAAAAATGAGGTTTTAAAAATATGCTGATATCTCACGTTTTTTGTCGCACACAAAAAAAAATAACATGTTCTTGAAATTCCAACATTTTTCATTTAGGATACCAAAAATCAAAGAAATCGGTTAAATATTTTCTGCCAAAACGCGCGACTCAAAAATGTAACCAACGTGCCAATAAATAGTATCGGGCCACCTTAAGAGCAGTTTTAAAAGTTGGCAAAGAAGAAGCATTTTTTAAAGTATTCGGAAGAGGGTTCCATAGTGCAGGTGCAGAGTTGGAGAAAGCACGTTGACCGTATGTCACAGAGTTAACAGTTGGGGAAGGAAGAGCGAAGATTACGTGGTGGGCGATATTCTTGTAAGAGAGTCGATAAATAGGCTGGGGATAGTCTATATGGAGAGTCTTGAAAGTGATAAGTAGAACTTTGTAGATAATGCGTGATTCGACAGGAAGCCAGTGTAAATCTCGAAGGATAGGTGTGATATGTTTGTGTTGTTTAGTTCCAGTGATTAAACATGCCGCAGTGTTCTGAACTCTTTGAAGTTTTTCCAATTCCTGCTTGGGCAGACCATAGAGGATGCTGTTGCAGTAGTCTAGTCGTGATATGACTAGTGCGTTAACTAATAGTTTCATATTTTCCTTAGTTAGATATTTACGAATTCTTCCTATTGACCTAATGGCAGTGGTGGCGTTCCTGCATATCTCATTTATGTGATGCGTAAACTTTAGGTGTTTGTCTAAAGTAATGCCGAGATCACGGACTTTGTCTGCTATTTCAATGACGGTGTTGTTGAAGAAAAAATTCTGTATGGTAGGTGTTTTGGTGAAACGTAAACAAGATAACCTCCGTCTTTTCCGCATTACTCAATAACATGTTCTGGATGTTCCAACGCATCACATCTTCTACACAGTTACGAAGAGTGGTCAGCCCTGAAGACTGATTAGTGGGATTAATAGCCATATATAGTTGCGTATCATCCGCGTAGAACAAACCGGTCAAGTTATGACAGGAAATTATATCTTGAAGGGGGGCTAGTATCAATTGAGTTATTAAAATGTCTCTAGCGTGCTTTAATTGAAACAAAGCCTTGAGACTACTGTCCTGACCTTCATAGCCTATGATAGCTTAGTGGGCCAGGCCTGCTGATGGCAGACAGGTTTTATCTCACTTGGTTTAAGTTAAAAAGAACTAAAGCATAGAACCTTGTTTCTTGCAGCAGCTGAGCATCAAAAAGACTAATTGGCTATCGAGAAAGTTTCCGTGTGGAAAGACCTGATGTCAATAAAGGTTCCTTTTACAAAGGGCTGCAGTCAAACATAAAATGTAACTCAAGCTGAATATGGCCGCTGCAATGGAATACACTGACGGACAACTGAACTACTTCAGGTTTTGTTATGTTACCACTGATATACTAGCCGAGGGTCTGCGATCAATCTTCAAACAGGAATGGGACAAGCTCTACAAGGCAACATTAGGAGAATGGAAAGATGAGCCTAGAAATGGACTGGACTTTAAGAACCGCGAATCTCCTCGGAACCAGAAACGAAATGCCCACCTGTTAGCTACCTTGGTTAACGGAAACAGAGCAGAATGGGATTGCACCTGTCTGTTTTACGCCATCCTTTACTCAGATTGTATCAAAAGTCTCAGTGCAACAGTCAAATCAAATGTGGATGATCTCAGAAAGTTCCGCAATGAATTTTGTTACTTGCCACAAGGCCATCTCTCAGATGCAGAGTTTCAAGATGCCATTAGCAAAGTTCATGCTGCGTTTCAAGCACTTGGTCTCTCCACTTTGCAGATTCAAGGAATCAGGAATCAGACAAGCTTTCCTCTGGAGGAGTTAAGAGGTGTCTTGAAAAAGGTTGCGGATCAGCTACGATCATTTCCTCTGTATATTCTAGCTAGAGGAGATGAAGCCATAGCAGCTTACCAAAGAGCTCTTGAACTTGGAAAGACGCCAGACAAGCGCGTTAAAGTTTTGTTAATTGGCCAGGACCGTGTTGGAAAGACAAGTCTTGGGCGATCTCTTAAAGGCGAGCTATTCAGAAAAGATGAGTCGAGCACAGAGGTAGTGCAAATGGATATGCCTCTAAAACATGTTGGCACAAAACCATGGAAGAATTCCACTGAGGAACAAGAAATGACTGCATTTCATCACAAATGTGCTCTGTACATAAGTGACCATTTGTTAACTGCATTTTCCAAAGGAGAGGCTCTTGGCAAGGAAGAGATGGTAGAAAAGATGGCTATTATGTCAGGTTTGTGTGTGTTCTCTGGATCTACATGTAATTAGCTACTCTCCCATCAAATTTCATAAACCCATGCCAGAACAGGCATACTGTACAAAAAAAACGTAAATAACATTATATAGACTAAACCAATCTTAGGGATAAAGGAAGCCTGACTGCAGCTTCTTTAGAATGAATTGACTAGGAGTATTGTTACTTCCCTTGTATGGGATGCTAGACCATCGCAGGTTACCCCCCGGCATTTTGGCAGTCTTCTCCTGTTTATCCAAAACATATCCACCAGTATCCATTTGTACACCTGAATGGACAAAGAAACTGTGACATTAAAGTGTCTTGCCTAAAAACACAACACGAGGATTAACCATTAGACTGCCGCGTTTCCCATCAGTACCAGTGTACCACTTCACTGCATGTCTGAATGGTCCTGAATGTTTTTATCATTCCTAAGGGCATATGTTCAAGAAACTGCATTTCATTCATATACCTGTATTTAAACTGCAAAAGGTTTGGTAGAAAATGTAACTTAAATGTTTTTCCTTTTTTTCAGGATTGTCTATTGATGACGAACTACATGAACCCCAGGAGAGGAAGACGGCAACAAAGGTTTTCAAATTCCTGGTCCTATGATAACCTAGAAATTAAAGAATTTGAAGAAATATTAAGCCTTCCTTTTTATGTTGTGTAACACAATCATTACGTTACACAACATATTGGTATAGTTAGTTTTTGTCATTCACTCGATCACTCTACTTTTTTTCGTCTATGATGTTATCAACTTGAAATGTTAAAGAAACATATGGAAATTGAATTATGAGATTTTGCTTTTAACAACCCTTCAAATGCTACTGCAACGGAACAAGATATATATTTGATTCACTTGAGTCACGGTTTTCTTTGTGGTACAACAAGCTCCACTTGTACATTCGACGCATGCGTGTAGCGCCCAAATTTGGAATCCACTAATCTAATCAGAAGCTCTATCTATTGACCTTATTTCCTGCAAGTCGCTGATGTGATTTGCCCCAAATCAGGACATTTTTGGGGAAAAGGACCAACTTGTTATTGCAAGATCATTTTCAAAAATAAAACATTTACAGTCAATCATTTAAAAATATATATTTTTTAGTTCGGATACCACTATGTGTTCTGATTCATTCAAGAATGAGCTAAATTTGAAATGCAAAAATTAATAAAAGTAATACTTTTATGAATGAATAGCAGATATACATCAGTCTCAGCCAGTATGTAAATTCTCAGCGAGACACCAGCCAGATTCAGGCCATAAAAAATACACTAACCAGCGAGAATCGAACGTGACAAGTCGTAGCGATAATTTGGCTGACACGAGGGAGACAAACAAACAAGAATTGAGCGAGAATAGAGCGAGACATGTGTACTGCCTTATAGCATGACATTTGGATGGCCTGACTGAGCGAGAATCCGGCCATATCCAAGCCATAAAATAATCCTGCCGACTAGACACAGCATTAATAAAAAAATGAGAATAGAATAAAGAATATCGCTTTCTCAACATTACAAAACGTTATACGCAACATTCTACAGGAAAAAAAATCCTCCAAACTTTACTTTCCAATAAGCATGACATCGCAGTCACAAATAACAAGGCATAATCGTTGAATTGAAACTATTAAAATACTCGGAGTACGGCATTTGTAAAATGTTTATTCGATCGCGACAAAGAACACATAACTACAGACTAGTACAATATAAAATGTAAAAAAACCCAAAGCAAACAAAACAAACAAACAATATAAAATGTTCATTTAGCAAAGCTAAAATACCCAGTAAAATATACATAAGTACATTTACATGTATACGGTTTCCAGTACCTTCTGATCTTTTGCCTTTGGTCTCTCATTGTCTTCAGACCCTTGCTACGCCACACATTTTGAGGGCAAGTTCCCGAATTGCTGAGATAAATCAATGTTCCCATGTTAACAACCCTGTACGTGGAGATGGGTGTTTTGGGTTCAAACAAATTAATGCAAACATGTGAATCGATCGATCTTAGCTTAACGAATGGCAGCTCAGCAAACGCGTTGGTTCCTTGTCTTGTCTGAAACACGATCAAAGCCAGCCATATTATCACTGATATACAAGCATTACAAACGTCATGGTCTCAATCGTTCATGCTCGGCCATAATACAGCCTGACAAATGTCACGTTCTTACATGTAATATGCGCAAACAAGATAAAATCAGTCTAGCTCGTGTCTCCCTCAATCACGTTAAATTCTGGCCATGTGTTCTGATTCAACAACATTTGTTCAGCTGGGATCAGAGTGCTGGGATTGTGGCATCGGAGGCTTTAAGTCGCATATTAGCGCTGTACTCAAGATTGGGCTGACAGAGTTACTTTTTAAGATTCTATATTTTTTGCAGGGCCCACATGCTAAATTTGTACTCTCTAAACAAACACTTCAAACATCAATCAAATTTTGACCATTCTGGTATACTAACTATGTCTTTAATCGGAGGGTGATCTCTTGCCAACTGAATAGGTTTCGGGTAAGGAAAATTACAGTTAGCTGAAAGAACATAACCTCCCCCCCCCCCCAATCCTAGTTTAGGGTGGGGGGGGGGGGGGGAAGGTCACTTAACAATATTATTATTTCAAGATTATTTTTTCCTATAAATTAATTATTGCAATTTTTTTTAACTACCTGTACTGCAAGCTACATGTACAGTACCGCTCAAAAGTAAGTTACCACCTACGCGCGTCTCGCGAGAGGCCGTCAGAAAACTGTAAGTACACAGTAATGCATTGTGTCAATGACTGAAAATAAAAGGTTTGATGTGCGTATGACATCGAAGGGCTTGATTTATACGTATCGTATTGATCGAAGGCTTGATTTATTGCGTACACAGGGCTGCAAATATATATTTTTTCTCGAAAGGACACGTGTCCGACTTAGTCACCATTTTGGTCGGACAAAACAAAAATTAGGTCGGACATCATATTACAGTACTGCTTGATAAGCGAACCTGCTAATTTAACGCGTTGTTATCGCAGAGTAAACTACATGTAGTTTGTGTTTAGAATAAAATGCGTCGGCATTTGCGTTGGAAGGCCAAAAAAATTGTCCGGACATTATCTCCGACCACAGTTGGGATTTCATCGGACATTGGCAAAATTTGGTCGGCCATTGTCCGATGACCAACTGTTATTTGCAGCCCTGCGTACATGTATTTTATCGAAGGCTTGATTTATTGCGTATCTTATTGAAGGCTACATGCAGATTCAAGTTGCGTATCTTATTGAAGGCTTGATTCATTGCGTATCGATTGAAGGTTTGATTTATTGCGTATCTTATCAAAGGCTACATGTAGATTCATTGTGTATCTTATCGAATGCTTGATTCTTTGCTTATCTTTAATATCGAACACTTGATTCTTTGCGTATCGATCGAAGGTTCGATTTAATGGTACAGTGTATCTTATCGAAGACTTGATTCTTTGCTTATCTTATCAAACGCTTGATTCTTTACGTATCGATCGAAGGTTTGATTTATCGTGTATCTTATCGAAGGCTTGATTTATCGCGTATCGTATCAAAGGTTTGATTTGTGTATCGTATCGAAGGTTTTATTTGTGTATCTTATCAATGGCGGCAGAAAGCCGACTTTTCGGCGTTTTGTTTGTTTTGGTTGATTGATTTCTGATTCCTGAATTTACATAGTGACAGGAAATTCGTTTTATTGTGTATCTCATTTATATTGCGTATCTTATCGAAGGTTTGATTTATTGTGTACCTCATCGAAGGCTAGAGTTATGATCAGTTATGGTGTATCATATTCATTTTGTATCTTATTCTGTCACGTTGTTTGTCGTCTACTCGTCTGGCCGCTTGAGAAATCGCAAGTTAACTAGAACTCGTTACGCATTTGAGCTGAAGTTTTCGATTATTCTGTGAATGAAAACGATACTATTCCATTCCAATCTACAGTATTTTCGAAAACAAAAAACGACCGAGTCGCCGAATCAAGCGGCGGCTTTTTCAGGCTTTTGAGATGACGCCACTCGACTGTGTTTATTTGTCGCTTCTCTGCATGTACTTTTCCCGTAAATAGCCTGATCGCAGGTTTCACTGCAATGAAAAGGAAGTATTTTAAACTTTAACCATTTCGCTGAAACTTTTATGTAGCCGTAGTTGAATTGTATACGTTTCGCATTTCATTTCTCGTCCAGAATTCTTCGAACGAAAGAAAACCATCAAGTGAGTTGTCTTCTCTTGGAGTATACTTTAAAGTATGTACTTATCGGTGAACTTTCCCCTGTACTGGCAACACATTAAACTTATAAATTGCACAAGAACTTGTTGATATATTTGGTTTGATTTCAGCAACCGATAGCGGTCAGATCGACTTCGATTTCTTGCGCGTAATATATTCCATACTAGCCGGTTCAGTGATTCTCGCGAGAAACGAGACTCATCTTGCGAGTAATGAGATGCGTCTCGCGAGTAACGAGACGAGAGGTGGTAACTTACTTTTGAGCGGTATTGTACTAAATGTAAGCTACTTTCTTACAAAAATTGTATATGAACTCAAATGGTTACTATTTTGGAGGGGGGGGGGGGGGGGGGTTACTTGATAGTAAGTGCGAAAATTAAAATAAAATAAAATGCAAAATTTATACAGTCGAACCTGTATGTAACAGTCACCCTCGGGGAATGGGAAATTGGCCACTTAATACAGGTTGCCGCTTAATACAGGTTCACCAAAAATACTTTGTGGACGTGGTCAAATGTCAATTTTATTAAAGTATTATACACTAGCAACTCATTCAAGCTAACAGTAACATAAAAAGCTAGGTGAAGAAGGGTTTCAAGTCAAGCAGTAATTCCAAAGGAACAATATTCATTCTTTATCATTTTATACAACTGTACTTCATTACATATACATTGAGATCTACAAAGCATTTACGAAATTGGAGAACTATGTGCAGTTTTAGCTCAAGGGGTGTCGATGGTGCTGTAGTGTTGATGGATCCATTTTTAAGTGAAATAAAATCGTAAAATAATATGTGGTTTTAGGGTTCCATTCAAGTGTGAGCCGCTTAATACAGGTAAAAATAACAAAGACAGACAAACATGGGACTGCTAAAGGGTGGCCGCGACCGCTTAATACAGGTGACCTTAATACAGGTAGCAAATACAAAGTTTGTATAGGCGAAAATTCGGGACTATGAAAACTGGCCGCTTAATACAGGGTGACCGCTTGATACAGGGCTGTTATATACAGGTTCGACTGTATTTGCAAATTGTGATAATCGTTACAAAACATGGCCTAAGGGGCCCCTAGTTCTTGTCTTTTAAGATCTTGAAGGTGGAATTACTCAGAGATGTGTTCAAAATCGCATTTGTTTTAAATGTGCAACTTTCAGTAATTTTCATTTTCAAACTCAGCATACAGTGAAGCATTCTTTAGTAATGGCCCATTTATAGAATGTTACTGAAATACCATTCATACAGTAGAACCTCGCTAACTCTAACTCCCAAGGGAAACAAAAAATAAATTTAATTAGCGGAGGTTCGAGTTAGCGGGGTTGGTGTTGAATCTCAAGTGTCCTGTTAATAATCAATAAGGTATTGTGATTCTATCATTAATTCACAATCACAAATAATTTTGGTACAATCAATTGGTTTTATAAGACTGTGTCACTCCGGAAATGAATTACCCTGCTATGTCAGCAGTGATCGACCAGATGTTTATCAGGTCTTTCATGGGCTTGAATTATGTTTCCATACATTATTACGTTGTCAATAAAGATTTAAGATTTTGACACGTCAATCAGCCATGTTCTGACATTTTTCAAGTAGAGTTTGAGTTATCGGGGTAAATTTGAGCAAAGGGAAAGTAAAATGAGTTCGAGTTAGCGGGTAGTTCGAGTTAACCAAGTTCGAGTTAGCGGGGTTCTACTGTATTTCTGAACATTGTCCAAAGCACATGGTGAATCTTAGCTTTTTTAAAAGCGACCTCTTTTAAAATTGATATATTTTTTTAGGATGCAGCAACCCATATGTCTCAAGATGCTGCAGAGCCGGAGAGTTATTATGGAAACCCAGATGAAATTTCCTCAAAGAAAAGAAAAAAGATGAAACACAAGGACGACATACCAGATAAAATTATTAGACTTGCGATTAAAAACCTTTCGCAGAAAAAGTCTGACAATGATGACGCAATTTGGCCAATTATCTGGGATTTTGCTGGTCAAGCTATTTATCGTGCCATTCATCCCATCTTCATTTCAAGGGAAGCAATTTATGTTCTGATGCTTGATCTCACAAAGGACCTTTCTGCTATTGCCCAATGTTGTGTAAAAGAGCCCAATTACAAGGAGGATGAGATTCTAGCTCCCGATAGTAATGACACAAACCTAGATCACATCATGAGGTGGATGGACTTGGTACATTCCTTTAAGCATGTTGAGAATGGTGAAATCTTACCACCTGTCATTCTCGTGGGAACACATGCTGACCTTCTACAAGAGGACCCTGGTGACAAGATGATGAAAGTAAAGGATAAAATTTGTGACACTGCAAGAGATTTAAGTGACCATATAATTGGAAAAACCTTTACTGTGAATAACACCCTTGCTGGTAAGCAACATGACGAAGAAGATCAACAAATTGTCAACTTGCGGCAAGAGATACTGAAAATGGGAGAAGGCATGCCACATACAAAAGAGGAAGTTCCTTTGAAGTGGCTTCAAGTGGAAAACGAGGTTTGTGATCTGGCCAGCAAGGGAACAAATTACATCACAAGGGAAGTCTTCGAAAACAACATCTGTGACAAAATTTGCCAATTTGACATTGAGGATGACTTTGAAGTACTTTTACACTTTTTGCATGATCGGGGCACAGTAGTTTATCATGGCAGCGCTAATGATAAACGTAGTCTGGTTGTGTTGAATCCAATGTGGCTCGTTTATATCCTCTTTCAAATAATAACAGTTGAGAAACAAAGTGAGGAAAAGACCAGGATTCATAATCTTCGCAAACGTCTTGGAATGTACGGCATTCTTGATGCAGAACTTTTAGATGATTCTTGTGAGAGATTGAAGCTTAACGGCATCAAGGATTCGTTGCTTCACATCATGAAGAAATTCAACCTTCTTTGTGAATACACTTCTAAAGAGGGCAGTTCCATTTATCTAGTACCGTGCATGCTGACATCGAAACCAGATGACAAGCGGAAGTTAAACATTTTTGGAAACCAAGAACCCGCACCTGTGTACATCACATTTAATACCCACTACGTTCCAGGTGGGCTGTTTTCCAGGCTTGTTGTGCTCTTTGTGGAATATGCAGAAATAATTCTCACTGATCAACCAGAGCTTTCTGCTAATTTTGCTCGTTTCTTTATTGGAGAGTTTACTGTCATCGAATTTGTTTGCTACAAACGTGTGATCAAGGTACAGGTTTGGGATCACACCAACTCAAATTCAAATCCAGTGGAGATGGAGCCCCTTATTTGTTTGAAGTTGCTAAGGTATGTATTTGACAACTGTCAAAGTTCTAGGTTATTTTTGTCTTGTTTGTGTTGTCATTTTTATGGTGTTTAACTGTCAAGTTATACAACATGTTGGTTTAGGGGAAAGCTCTGTTACTCGATCGCATAAGATGTTAGGAAATTGAAATTTTAAAGACACGTATGGAAAATTGAATTACGAGATTTTGCTTCTAACAACCTTTCAAGTAATTGCTGTATGGCACAAGATATATATTTCTTTCACTTGAGTCGCGGTTTTCCTTATGGAACAACAAGTTCCTTTAGGTCCATAGACATTAGATGCATGCGCATAACATGAGAAAGAACGCTATACCTGAAGGTTGTTCTTCCGGTTTCAACGGTCTGTCTTGTTAATAATATAAATAATGTTTTCAGCTTCAAAAGATTGTAGTAGAGAAAAGTATCTCTTGTATTGTATTGTATTTTAGTTAGTAAAATAAACAGAATGCAATAGTAGCTAACTTGGATAAGGACCGCAGGAAAAAGACGTCGGATGAAAGTGCTATTTCTTAGGATGAAAGTTTTGTGCAGGATTTATAACGGTTATACAGAGTTTCGTGATGGCAGTGACTTACAAGATTTCAAAAGGACGGGAAATTCAAGGTCACAGTGTAATTGAACTGTAGGGAGCTGCGAGTCTTTCCAACAGATGTTCAAAATATGTTTGTATGTATTCACTGAACTGCAGAGCACTGAGAGCCATTTCGAGTATCCAGTTCTATTTTGGGTTTCAATATGTATTATCAGTGCATTTCAACACATTGATATAAACTGTTTGTGTCGTTTCTCATCACATTGTTACAGTGTTGAAAATGTTCTAAATTTTAATAAAGAAACAGGCGAGAGACTAACTTAGACCAAATTAGTTGGAGTCACAGAATTATTTTCAAAAATATTTTTGTCGTTTCTTGTTGCAATGTTCAAAGAGTTGCGCGATAAGCCAACATCTGGAAACTGTGACCTGCGCTAATTCTATCACACAGTGGAATCCCGATTTCTCGAACCTCTGACATGCAAGGGAAATGATGGTTTGAGAAATCGGGATGAGTTTGAAATATCGGGGGTAAAATTACAGTGAATCAAATCCAAGTCAAAATGACTTTTGGTTCGAGATATCGATATGAGAAATTGAGGGTTTGAGAAATCAGGATTCAACTGTATATCTGACATGAATTCAGTGAGTATGTTTACTTGATTCAAGATCTATCTTTTTATCAGTTGACATATGACACAAGAATGTATGTTATGCTAATTGTTTTTTGTGGGGGCGTGAGCCCTCCACTAGGTCATTGTGCGGGGACCAGAGCCGCATGTCACCTCATTCATCCCCAGTCGTCTCTTGAGGCAATTGTAAGACGAGACAGGCGTGTTTTGTCTGCATTTCCCAGTGTTGTGTGCGGTTGGTTTCAACTGATGCATAGAATTACGCACTGATAAGAAACAAGTGAATTATCATAATCATAAATTAAAGTTAAATAAGGCAAAAAGGGGTAACTGTAACATAACAAATAAAAGCCACATCACATGTGCAGAAGAGATGACGGATTACATGTATATTGGGGGACACCTGTATTCAGTTATTTCTGTTTCGAAATATTTTAGATACATTTAAGCCAATAGTAGTAACAATTCGGCGAGCCTGCTTCACAGCACGCATTTTGCTAGCGCCATCAAAGAAAAACAACAACAGCAAGAAAAACAAGAGTTATAAGCTTAATTTTTATAGTGTGGACTGCCGATTATGCACAACGAGTTCTTTGACCTTACATTGTTTTAAAGTGAGCATAAATTTATCTGATACTTGATAAAAATACTACACTCACTCCATAGTTGTAACAGCCAGTAATCAAAGGGCGAAAACTGCCGTGAGAAGCTGCAAAGAACTCTGTTACGCTCACAAAACAAATTCAAGATGGCGGATTGAGAAAAAATTCACAAAAACATCACATGACTAAAGCTTGTTCCCAGTCATTTTCAGTTCAAAACACTACATCCATCTGACATCGACCAAGGGCGTTAACCAAGGCTCTGACATAAAGCGATTTCTTACCTCATCGCTTAAAAATACTAATGAAAATAAACTGATAAAACAAACTTTACGGGATGTGCAACTCCGCGATTTGGTGAACAGATTTAAAAGAACAAAACAAAACAAGATAACTAGTGGCTACAGCAACTTGAAACGAGATATAGGAATACACTAATACTTGGATTCCTGGAATTCCAGAGACATTAACTTATAAAGGAATAACGCCACGCTAGCGTTTAACCCAGAAGATCCTTCTTGTCATGCTTTCTAGTAGTCCAAGAGGGCATACAACTGAAGTAAGTATTAATCATACTATCCCTATCATCTGACTCGTCCCCAGCCGTCTCTCTTGGCTCCTATTAATATTAACGAAAGAAGCGCGACCGAGGAGAGCGCAAGGGGTGATGGGAAGGAGGAAAGGCGGGAGACGACTGGCAGATCCTGTTTCCAAGATGGCGGACAGAGTAATGGCGGCGCTTTGTTGAAATAGGCGCTATTAAAAGAGAACTCTTTCCACCGTCCTTTGAAGCTAAAATCTGCTCCGCAGTAATATATCTGACAATCACGAGATTTTGTGTACAGTCAAAGTATTATTTGCACACCGCACAACACTTCTATGCAGTTCTACGATGATTGCCGTTTACTTCTGGTAAAGAGACCTCAGACTAAACTAGATCATTTGCAAAATACTTCAAATGAGCGTCTACAGACTTGTATTTATTTCTTATTTACGTGAGAAAGTCAAAATTCAACTGAAAGGTACGTTAAACGTCTGTTTCCTTTCGCTCTATGGTGTCCTACAGTTTCCGTTGGAAGTATTTTGATTATTTGGGTCAAGGGGTCAAACTGATCATGACAGCTAAATTCGTTTTCAATTTAAATCTCATATTTTCAAGGATCCGCACTTCAGGCCTTTATATGAACTCTCAATGAACTTACTGCCGAAAAGTTGTAGCCTTTGCCGTGCCAATTTATTCTGGAAACGAGTGGCTCAGCTTATATTGCAAAACCCGGCCAGGAATATAAATTACGTCGTGGGCACTCAGAAAATGACTCGCACGCTTTAAGACGACACATCAACATTGTAATACAAAATTAAGGTTTCAGGGATGCATACCTCTCAATAAATACAAAATCATACTTCCTCTCTTCAAATGTTCAGCGCGCGTTTCAGTTTGTAAGCTTATGTCGTCGACGGGTTGTAAACATCGCGAGTGACCTGACTCGACTTAGCAAACGTCTTGACCAGTTCGCTGATGTTCTATTAAACACCCATAGAAAATGCCTTTATAACGGCCAGACATCACTGAAACTTCGTCAACTATGCCATTCCACAACTCTGAGTGCATGGAAAATAAATCATTGAAGAAAAACGGCCTCGCACAACTTTTCAACTCACGATCTGCCCGTCGTTTCCCTTCCTCACTTTCTTCCTTCCCAGCATCCCCCGCGTCTTGCGACTCCCAACAAAGGAGAAAAGAGAGACAACTGGGAACGAGTCAGCCCTATCATTGTTGTGTCCCTATTCAACAGTTTCGAAAGTAAAATAATAAATAGATGTTGATCAAAATCGCAAAATTAAAGTGTTTCGCTAGCTGTAGTTGTTAACCATTGCAATGCACCGTTATCAAAGGCTCGACGTTTGTGATCCCAAGACACAATCAATCAATAACTTTATTGTTGTGTCAATATCTACTAGCTGTCCACAAGTGGACTACTAATTGGGGACACTTAGTTTACAAATAAAATTACAATAAAATATCAGATACGACTAATTAAGATTACAATATAATATTAAAAACAAAGACACTCAATTCATTTATTCATAACGCAGATGACTTCGAAACCTACAACAATTTAGAAAATGATTAACAATTACAAAATAGAAAGAAAACAGAAGCATATCGCGATACATAGATGAACAGTATTTACCCTGTGACTCGTGTAATACAGCTAGGAATGACCTTGGATCCTTGAACTTCTTACAAGCTCGCTGTTACAAGTACTGGACTGTTTGAACGCATGCCAAATTACTAGATTTCAAACTACAGTAAGTGTTTATGTAAATTATTAATATAAACGCGCACAAGCACGGGGTCACGCATGGGGTTTTTGTACTTCACTTCGACCTTTCGAACCCTGCCGTCACTTCCGGGTCAACTCGCGATACAATGCCGAGTCTCCAATTGCCGCGCACCTGGTTTGGGTCTTGGATGAGTACCACATCGCCCACCATTACGTTGCGTTGTGCAGTGTGCCACTTTTGCTGAACGATTAAGCTTGGGAAGAAATCCCTTGTCCACTTCTTCCAAAGGTGTCCACGATGCGCTGAACAAATTCATAGCGATGCCTTGGGTTACTTGTCTCTCGGAAAGGACCACTTTGTACTCTGGACGTGGATCGGCCCAACAGGAGATCGTTCGGGCAGAGATAAGCTCCGTCTTCTGGCATTGTAGGATGTCTGCCTATAGGTCTCTCTTTCACCAGGTTCGCAGCTTCATAACATACTGTCTGCAGTTCGGAGAAGGACAGCGTGCTTTCACCAATTGCAACAGCAGTCGCTTTCTTGACTGACTTTACGAGTGCTTCTGAGACTCCATTTTGCCAAGACGCATCGGCCGGAATGAATTCCCACTGCATCCCCTTTGTCGCACCAAATGTGGCAAGCTCGTCCCAATCCCACGCCTTGAAAACCTTCTGGAGTTCCTCGTTGGCCGCTTTCAGTTGAGTACCATTATCTGAGAGTAATTTCGCTGGATATCCTCTCATTGACACAAATCGCCTAAGCACCATCAATAATTTATCTGTGCTATAGTCAGGTGCAATGTCCACGTGGACTGCTCATGTACCCAAACAATTGAAGATGACCCCATAAGCTTTGCCAACGGTGCGTTTCTTAACTTCATCTTGGATTTTGAACGGCCATAGAAATCGATGGCGGTGCAGTTCCATGCTGGCGCCGGCTTCAATCTTTCCTGCGGAAGTCGTCCCATTAGTTGTGTGGCCATCTTCTTGTCCAGTTTCTTGCACACAACGCAGTTGTATCTGATTGACTTCACTATTCTGTGTAGGCCGATGATCCAGAATCTTGACCTCACTTTGCTAGCAGTGGCTGATACCCCACTGTGCCCTTGTTGGTGTACATGCTTCGCATACAGGCGAGAAAGATTGTGCTTCTGGGGTAGCAGTGGTACTTTGCATTGATTATAACTCATTTCTACCCATCTTTCCACACGTCCTCCTGCAACTATTACTCCATCACTTTGAATCTTTGGGCAGATGCGTTTGAATTTTCCGTTTTCTAAATCTTGCCTCATGGATTTCTGGGCTTCCAAGATCCAAAATTTCTCAGCTTTGGTGATGTCGGCTGGTGTAAGCACTTTGGCTGCATTCCTGAAGCTCAACTTCTGATCATTCTGGAACATTGCAAGCACTCTCGCCATCACTCGAATCAACTTGATGTAACTTGAGTACTAGACTGCGAGCAGTCGGTCTTTTCTCCTCAGATCTTTGGCGCGAGCGGAAATGTATAATTATGCAAATTAGGTGAAAAAAACGAGGAGAGATTGGGGAGAGGGAGGGAAAAGACCGACTGCGGAGGTTTCTTTGTTCTTTGAATTCCCGTTTGTGAGAAACGGAAAATTGGTCGGCTACCTATCAATCTGTCAACAAACTCATCTCTGCGTCATCGGAATAATTTGAGACAAATGTTTTCGCGGGATGGTTTTTGTAGTGTACGGTATTTCGGATTGTAGATCGAAGACTAGAGAATCGAAGCGCAACGTATTTGTGAGGGAAAGCTTGGAGGGATAATTCTGAAGTCTGAACGCAAGAGGAAGCCATTTTATTTCCGCGGCCGTAATATTATCTGGGAAGCCGATTGCGCTAGCTTTCGTTTACCGTCAAACTCTTTATTTGCACATCACACAACTCTTCGAAGACGATTGCCCTATTTATCTTTTCCTCTGGTTACAGACACCTTAGACTAACTAACTTGTTTCCAAAATATTTTGAATAAGCGTCTAAGTAAGTCAAACTTCATCTGAAAAGTTAAAACGTGAGTTAATCCTTTCGCTCTATGGTGTCATACAGCTTCCTGTTAAAGTCGTTAAAGTGTTATGATCATTTGGGTCAAGGGGTCAAACTGACTTTCAATATATCCAGTCAAGAAAACTAACTTTCTTTCTCGGTCGAACTGTAGTAAATTTATGTTGGATATGAAGAGTTCAATGTTACGGCTCAGGCGGCTTATTTGATGCAATGAATCCGGGAATAAAACGCTGCAGCATTTCGCAGTATGATCACCACGCAGATAAAATTGTATTGACTCACATCAACATTGTATAACTCTGGCCCGGTAATAACTACAAGGTTTCAGGATCCATACCTCTCAAATACAAAATGATAGTTCATTTCTTCAATTGTTCACATGTTTCTGCTCGTATATCGTCGAAAAGTTGCCCGTCAACATCGTGACAACAAACTTAGCAAACGTACTGACGGTTTGCTGATTTTATAACACACAACAGAACGAGGCACAGAGGCAGCAAAGGTTGAACAAAACCCCGAACAAAACAGACAAAGCGCAAGAGAAGTTTGAGCCATGCGATCTTTTCGTAACTTCAAGCAGCATACACTAGCGTGGTGAAACCATACGTATACATTTCCTTCCTGTAGTGGCGAACAGCTCTCATATACAGATCGTATATTATTTTCCCCCGTTATCGGCTTCTTGTGAGGGTTCAAGCTGACAAAATGGATGACAAATTCCCATACGAGACTATTTACCCGAAGCCGTATGTATATACTGCATAAAAACGGCGAAAACAGTGGTTTTTTTTGACACACGGTCATCTCTAGTTGTCGTCTCTCTCCCTTCTTTGCTGGATTACACAACAATATTTTGCCGCGAAAATGGTATCGTTATAAACTGGGCGGAACTATCAATCAAATAGGTGTCAAAGGCGGCAACTTGAAAGATCAAAGATTCCACCGCAGTCTCTTTTTCCTTCTCACCGCGCCCGCGATTCTCTGCTCGATCGCGCGCGTGCCCTAAAAACATTAGGAAAAGAAAGAGACTGCTCGCAGTCTACTTGAGTACTTGCTTAACTCGATTCTGACAGCTAAGGAGTCTTCTGACGTAACTTCAGCCAACATGACTACTCTACATAAGGGAGTCTCAATAAAGCGTATGTATGTATGTATGTACTCTGACTTGCTGGGGAAGTTCTTGTACTTTGCATTCTTTGCTTACTGGCTCTCTCCAATGTGCGTGGCGCAAACGTGTTGAATCCATAGGAGTTCTTACGGACCATGGCATGTACTATCTGTGAGTCAACAATGTGGAAACACTTGGTGAACTGATATCTGGACTCTTTCTCCATAAGCTGTTTCAGTCAGTTGTTCAGCACCACTCCACACAACTTGATCCGGTCAATGGACATCTTAATCGGAGCAAGACGATTTTTAGATATGACAAGATTACTGTCAAATCCGCCCCGTCTATTGCCCACCTGACGTAGGCGCATGTGCCGTAAACGCTGTCTGATCCATCACTAAAGATCACCAAGGCAGGATCGCCTACTGCATTTGAAGGCTTGATACATCTCTCAAACTTGATGCCGTTCATGCCGAAAAGGTCTAAGAAGAACTTGATCCAGTCCCTTTTGTACTCCTCTGGCACTGGATCGTCCCAGTCTATCTTCATGTCGCTCGCCCACAGTTGTCTCATCATGATTTTTGCTCGAACAGTGAACAGGCCTGCCAATCCAAGCGGATCGTAGACGCCATTGATCTGGGACAGAATCTTCTGCTTGGTTAAATTCACGGGAATCCTCTGGGATCTGATTCAGTTCTAAATCTGGTTTGGGGCGTAACTTCCTCTTTCTCTCTGAAAAGTTCAGTTTCACTTTGAAGCAAAACTGGTCGTCCACAGGGTTCCAGGCAACTCGGAGTACTTTCTCTGTGGCGGCGTATTTGTCATTGGGTATCACCATTTCACTGCGATTGTCGGGGTCGCCGGAGATAATCCAGCCTTTGATTTTGAATCCCCCGTTGTCGATCAACTTCTCTATGTTGCTGGTTACCTCTCGAGCTTTCCTCTTATTGCTGGCGCTCTCAATGATGTTGTCCATGTAGGTGTTGTCTTTGATCATTTTGGCCGCCTCAGGGTATTGTTCTTGTCCCATCTCGGCTGTCTTCCGAAGGGCTGCTGTGGCGATGGTTCCTGAGGGCTTGTCACCGAACGAAACTCTTTGGATTACGTAGGTGTCTGGTTCTCTATGAGTGTCCATTTCCTGCCACAGGAAGCGGTACGTGTTTTGTTCAGTAGGCGTGGTTTTCACTGAGTGGTACATTTGTATTATATCCCCCACTAGTGCCACTTCGTTCTCTCTAAATCACATCAACACACCTAACAGACTATTTAGAAGGTCGGGTCCCTTGGCCCAATATTCGTTCAGCACGTGACCCATGTACTTCGCGCTGCTATTAAAGACAATCCTTACTGGAGTAGACTTTGAATCTGGTCTAAGGACTTTGTGATGCGAAATATAATGGATGGGCCCCTTGTAGATCTCCAATTCCTCTCACGTCAGCTTTCGGGCAACATCCCTGTCGACCATATCCTGTATCTGCTCTTGATACACCTTAGCGTGATCAGGATTTCTGGCAAGCCTCCTCCTCCACAACGGGGTGTGCACTCAACTCCCAGGTTCTCGACAGTAAACAACTCTTCAATCTTAATCCCTGACACGTGGTGTACTCGGACGTTTTGCATAACGTGGTCTGTCTGTTCTAAGGCTGCATGGGTACCACCTAGACACCGTCCAAATCTATTCTTCAATAACAGCAGATGACCTGACCTTTGTTCAGGTTCTGGGTGATACCCCGCGTATCCATATCCAATTAACACATCTACAGTTTCTGATGGTCTTCTGATTTCATCGGGTGCAATGTTCTTAAAATAATGAACTATGGCATCAATGTTCACACCTTGGATGTCGGTTGTTATCTTGTCAATTCCATAAACTTCAAACTGAACAACTTGTCCTTGCAAATCAATGAGGTGTAGCACGTACTTCTGGGAAATGCGTTTTTCCGTTTGGCCCCCGACTTTTACAACAGATAATTCCACTCTGGTGCCATGTAGGTTCTCAGCTTTAGCTTTGCTGTTAGTGATGAAAGACAGCGATGCCGCATTATCCCACATAATGTTTGCCCATCCTTTCTTTGTTTTGATTCTTTGCAGCTGGAGGAGGCATGTATCGCTAGCGGTGTTACAACATGTACTTGCTGTCGCGGAAACATTGACCGCTGGGCTCTCTCCGTGTATTGTTCTGTGATGGGTTCTGGTGCAACCGTTTTCACCGCAAACTCTCCTTCAGCAGTCGCGTATACGATGTCCGATCTTAAAGCAGGACCAGCACGCACGCTTTTCTCTCGGCATATCCATCCGTTCTTCCCAAGTCTTGGGGAGGTACAATCTGCATTCGCCAGTTTTCGTGTTTAGCGTTATCGTGAAAAAGACACCTGCTACTCGCTGCCTGCTCAGCTGGTCGTTCTCGTCGACTTCTTCGACCTCCGTATTTATGTGGTTAACAGATTGTTGGACTGATTTCCGGAGATCTGCGGAATCGTATTCAATGGCTCTCTTCTGATTGAGTAGAAATTTAAGAAGACTTGGAAACTTGTCTTTCTTATCCACCGAACTCGTATTGGAGCTAACCAGTTTCGCCCAGTCTTTTCTTACGTCGGGAGGTAGCCTTTTCTCAATTATGGAACTGGTGGTGGTTATTTCCTTTTCTAAACTGATCCTCATCAAATCTTGATAACCGCTGTCGACAATCTTGACGAATTCGATGAATCTCTTATCCTCCTCTTCTTAGATGGGTTTTACTCATTGCACGCTGTCGATGATCGCATTGGCGACTTTCGCGGGGTCACCATATCTTTCATCCAAGCGTTTCCACATTTCCGTGATATCATAGTAAACTCCTTTCACGACGGCTAACGGTTCCGTTCCGAGACAGGAACGCAAAGTATACAGAGCTGTGACGCTGTTTAAGCTGGGCATAACTTGAACTTCAAAATTCTTCTTAAATCGAGGATACTCTCTTAATTCACCATCAAACTTTACTTTGTCTTGCTTCATCAATACTTTGGCGACGACTTTCTGGGCTGACTTTAGCAACATGCGACTCGATCTTATCTGTAACTTGATTATATCGTTTTTGCACAAACAAAATCCACCCAACTTCCAGCAATGCTTCTTCTCTATTCAGGAACTCGAAGTACTTGTCATTTGCTGCTTTGCAATCCGCTAACGATGTTTCTAACGCTTGCTGAACTTTTCTAATTGCAGGGATTGAGTCTTTGTCGCCGTCGCACATGTCCAGTAAATGAACTGTTTCGTCCACTAAAGTCTTAAAGACTGCTTCAGCCGTGCTCCGTTTTATGAATGCTTGATTGATCATTCTCTGAGTCTTATCGAAGTCCTTCTTGGCCAGCTCGACTTCTTGTTTCACAGTCATCTCCTTAGTCACCTTTGCAGCTGCATATCGAATGTACTGCTCCATCGCTTCGCTGACAGATTGTTGCAATTCCGTTATCCATCCTTCACTCACCTGTGCTTCGCTGCGTTCCTCCACGCTTCGGTCAACTCGTCATAATTCCGTTTGACGATCTCTACTCCTTTGTCATCATCAATTGACTTCATAAGCTCCGTGAGTTTTCTCGTGAATCGACTTTTCGCTGCACGTCTCTGATTCTTGGCGTCTTCGGCCATCTCACTGTCAACCCGGGTTTCGAATGTTTCGCTAGCTGTAGTTTGTTAACCATTGCAATGCACCATTATCAAAGACTCGACGTTTGTGATCCCAAGACACTCAATTCATTTATTCACAACGTAGATGACTTCGAAACCTACAACAATTTAGAACACGATTAACAATTACAAAATAGAAAGAAAACAGAAGCATATCGCGATACATAGATGAACAGTGACTCATGTAATAAAGCTGGGCATGACCTTGGATCCTTGAACTTCTTACAAGCTCGCTGTTACAAGTACTGGACTGTTTGAATGCATGCAAATTACTAGATTTAAAATTACAGTAAGTGTTTATGTAAATTATTACTATAAACACGCATGAGCGCGGGGTCACAAAACATAAAGTGTCTCAGAAATTTACAGCAGAACCCAAATCATCTAGCCCCCACAATTAAGTTCGCACGGGCAAACCTATTTTTAATTACAGCAAGTATTAAAGTTTCTAAAATTGCGTGTATAATACGGTCTTGTTGTTGTTAATGTCATTTGAATTTGATTAGAACATACATATTTTTTATCTCAAGTATGCTTTATTTATTGACATGTTTTGGTGAGGGACTCCCCATTGCTTATGTAAAATGCAGAGATTTTGTTTTTATATTTCAAAGATGTTTATTGTCTTATTAAAGTACATTACATTGTAATTTCACATACACACATACACACAAAATTAATAATAAATCAGTTATAAATTAAAGTCATAAAAAGAGACTAACCCAATTAAAACTACTAATAACATGTGCGTTCTGACAAGAAAGTTTATATTCATTGATTGATATTTGTTATATACTTGCCCCATTTAATGACATGCACAGCTAGCTTATTGTTTGATTTCAAGTTGATAAATCGAATTGAGTCTTGATAAAAGGACGTTAAAAGATGGTTTTCAAGTGTTGTTTCTGCAGTAATAAATGTATTGTTTCACAACAATAATTATTACAATGTGATTTAACAACAAAAAGTGATCCTTTCTTTTCCATAGACCAAACATTTTATTGACATCAGAAAGTGATGTAATTTCAATATTACTATTGTTACACCAATCAATAAGATCTGTCCAAAGTGTTGTGACGATGGGGCAGGATGTAATAGTCTAAATAGATGTTTGAGGGATTCGTCTACAGTACCACAAAAGGAGCAAGCTGAAGAGTTTGTTATCCCAATTTTCTTTAGAAGGCTGTTCGTTGCTAAAATTCTGTTTAGTATTCTATATTGAAATTCTCTCGATTTTGTATCTAAAGCTACCTTGAATGGCAGTTTTATATATTTCTTTTCATTCTAGAGTTTTTGTTGTGTACCTCGATGGGTTGTCGGTGGAGTTATTATTCTAGATCTTAATTCTGTGCAGATGCCTTTAGAGATAGCCTTACCAATCAAAACGCTATGCAGCATCAAATCCAGTTTAATTTGGTCTTGAAGAACAAAACTTTGTTTATCAATATAACCATTTATCTTCAAAGACTGACGCCACTGTGCAGGAATAGCATCTATTTAAGTCATAAGTTCAAAAGCATCCATTGGGACAAATCAAGCTCACGACGAGACAGATTTCTTCTGTTATTAAATCACCAATTCTAATTATACCCTTACCAACGAGCCTATTGTTAAAGACGGATTTCCCATTAATACAAATGAACTTAGGATCTTCAGAGGATTCAGATGATCTTCTTTATAAAGGTTGGCGTAAAAGCTCTCCACCTCATTCATGATTTTCCGTGGATCTGAGGTTAGGAAACCATCTTTAGTAGTGACTTTCTGAACTGAGCTTTTGGTTTTTTGTGAGTTTCAAGATTCAGAAAATACTTGTTGCTTTTTTCACCGCTTTCATACCACGTGGCTTAAGAGCGAGTAATTGCACCCTATTCGTATAAATAATTATATTTATCTTTTAAGATTTCGAGTTCCTCCTTATTTCCAGGAGAGGGATTAGTACTGCAGTTGTCCTCACACTGTGTAAACTTTCAATGTTTGACAGTTCCTCTCTTCTTGCACCCGCTTTTTCCTTGGGAGTATATTTCATTGTCACTTGCCTTATCCTGTACTTTATTAATCCTATAATACTCTTTTATCGCTAACATCCGCAAATTCCTCACACCAATCCGGTACGCATTGATTTATGAGCATAATAAAGTCAGGGTCATCTAATAAGCTAGCGTTAAATTTCCAGTAGGATGGACCGTGTTTTTGCCTTTCTATACTATTAAGATGGAGCACGATTGCTGAGTGATCAGAGTTAATTGACGGGATGATGTCTACTTTTTTCTACTTCTTCTTGGCACGTGTTGCTCACTAGCCAGTAATCTAGTCTTCATTGTATAAACAAATTTTATTGCATCCATGTGAAATGTTTACAGTCAGGATTTCTTCTAAATCAAAATTTAAACAAATATCCTGAATACAGCTTAATGATGTTTTCTTTGCAGGATTGCCTCCGGAGCAATCCAAATATTGATCAAAAGTAACATTTATTATAATCGCCGCCCAAATCGTTTCTTTTTTGTTCCACATTGTTGTGATAATTTTCTAGCAATTTGTTCAATTCGCTGAAAAAAGGTATATTGTTCCTTAACTTTATTTGGTTATATATATATTTGGCTATATTGACTAATAAAAAATCCGAACCCTGCACAACAGTGTCAATCAAGATAAATCGGCCCTCACTATCTAATTCAAAAGATTTGAGTTCAAATTCCAGATCATCTCTCACAAGCACCAACACCCCACAGCTATGATTTGTACCATGTGAATAAAACATCTTACCTTTCCACTGTGTCTTTCATATAGCCTCTACTTCTGTGGTTCTGTACGTTTCTTGGAGAAACACGATATCAGCCTTTTGTTTTGTTCAGCCAAAGGAAAAAAGCTTTCCTCTTAACAGAAGAACAAAATCCCTCGAACATTTAAAGATAGAACTTTAAAATTAACGTTATCCTTTGTGAATAATCAATGTAGAAATCAAAATTATATGTACAACGTGTTGAAATGCCCATGAACTTAAATAATACACAACACCTAACGTCAGAACAAAACAGCCTTATGAACAAAATAAACAGTATACATAAACAACTACACACTAACATTGAACAAAAGAAATAAAAGGCAGCAGATAGTTGATATCTGCAGTGCTGCCTGGGGAATTTGGAAACTATTGTCTATGATAATGATATGATATGATAATCACTCCGTTGACAATAAACAAAAGAAAAAAAGTTCGACTATGAATAATTATGTGGCCTCTGGTAATCTTACATACAAACAATAATTATACAAGTTTATAAGTTTATAACGGAATCAATTTGCCATCAATGTATAATTTATCCGGCTCTGGCTTGCTGAAGTATGCCATTTTCCCTTCTTTCTTCTTTTCATTCTCGGCCATTGCTTCTTCCTTCTCTCTCTGTTTTATTCCTATTTTGCGTGTGTGCGTGTGTGTCTTTGTTTGTTTGTGTGCCCGACCTTAACATGTAAATTATATATTTATATTAACTGGCTGCCTGGCATTTTAACTTCAAGGTTATTTCGGGTAGCCAGTACCCCTATTATTTTTTTCTGTTCAATTGTTGTAAATACTATTAGTAGCCTGTGGGGTAAAATAAAGTTTGTTGTTGTTGTTGTCTCTAATTTCATTCGGAAAGTCGGCGTACACTTTGACATCGGTATCTCCCCCAACTCTTGTATGTTTCTAAAGACAAGCTTGTGTTCTGGGAACTTCAGAAAACAGACAATGATTGGTCGTGACTGTCCATTTATTCTTTTTCCTAACCTGTGGGCTCTTGAAATTCAATGCTTCCGGGATCATCAATGTTCAGTTCATCTCTAATGAACTTGTGTATCACCTCTCCCATATCCTTGTGGCCTTCCGTCTCTTCAGGAATCTTGAAGAACCGCATATTTTCTCTCCTACTGTACACCTCTTGATAAAGTAGTTGGTCCTCCAGTTTCTTGATCTTGTCTGCATTTTCCTCATCTTTTTTCTTCAGTTCTTCTATCTGGGAGTTTGCGAATTCCATCCCCTCTTCAATTTCTCCAACACTCTTCTGGATCGCTTTGGTCCTTTACATTCAAATAGTTCAGTTCTTGTTTGGTTTTTGTTGACCGCTGTTTCCAAGTTCGCAAAATGCTTCGAATATTCCTTCCAGCTTTCCTAGTTTCGTTTCTACACTCTCCAGCCTGTCCCAATATTGTTTCGAGTTGAGCAGCTATCTTCTCATCCATGGTTAGTGCTTTCACCACTTCGTTGAATGACGTATGAATACTATCCGACCCAGAAATTGAGTTATTGCAAATCTTTTTCCTTCTGGTGAGCAGATATCACTTTCAGAACCGGTGCTTCCACTTGTGCTGGTCTTCCGTTTAGCCACTGTACTACTTTTGGCCATAAAAAATCAATTCAAATCCAAAATTTACGGAAGCAGATTTGCACACGTCTTCACTCGGCCATGGTCGCCCCAATCAATGCAGAGATGCCAAGAACCCTGTTAAGGTTACTGTAAACCTTCATGACCACGTTGCGGAAAAAGGCCTCACAAGCGCACAGTTTTAAAGTAAAGTACCCAAACCTATTTATCAATTTAAAGCTTATACAATGAAGAAACATGCGGGAGTTGAGACAGACGCAACAATAGAGCAGTTTTAAGAGCATAATTAAGAAGTCGCTCGTTTGGAAAATCTACGGTCCGGATTATCATGTAACTTGCTACGAGTAAACTTTAACTGGCTGCAAGCATGTTTGAGGTTTTTAAGAAAAAATTCACTGTGGCAAATGAAAAATAATCACATTTGATTAAAAAAGAAGGCTTCAGAAATCTATTATAACTCGAACAAATCAAGTTTGATTGCTACAAATTTATAATGTTAGGATTCTATTATCGGATTCTGAAATATCTATGAAATCGCTTAACGTTTTCCTGTTAAAAACGCGCTTTAAAAATGAACTGTCAACCCAATAAATACCCGCGGGCCACCTTAATATTCTGAAGCTTCTAGGCTATTCAGATACATAGTTTGGACAACTTTTTACGATACAAATGACCCAAATTTGCCTGGGCAGGTACCTTAAACAATTTATTTTCAAACTCAATAGTGATTTACACATACTCATCATATCAACACACAAAATATAATTTAATATGTGATGTCTGACTATTTCAAATTGTTTGAATTCCCAAAACTGTGCGTATTGTAGAGGTCAAGAGAGTCAAGTCAATATTCCCTGATAAGACAGACTGTTTTACAATGAACATTAATATTAAGAGCCCAAAGAAAGTCTGCATAGGAGGCTAGCTTATTAGCGTTTGGCATTCAGGTCGAATGGAAGTATGTTTCTCCCTGGTGGTGGGGCATTTTATCATCGTGAAATTGCACTTTTGGAACGCTTTAATACAAGACTGTCGTCTTTTGGAAAGAATTGACTAACATACGCGGACATACAGAATTGGGAAACTGCACGTTGAGTGCTAAATTGTCCTATGCGAAATTGTGAACTGTCTTATGTGGTAATGACTTGCCGGGTGACATGGAATGGACATTCACAACGGATTAGGAAACACTTAAAACAAATGGATTACAAATTATGTAACACTATCGACTAAAAGCAGTGTCTATAGTGGTGTGTGACATGCGCTGGCACACTGTGATAAGAGGGGATCTGTACATGTAGGTAGTGCTAAGTGGAACCTCTGTTCTTTAGTTGGAGGGGGATCTCTTGCCGACTTAGGTTTGGGTGAGGTATATTACAGTTATCCGTTTATATCTTCAAAGTGCGATAATCGTTACCCAATATGGCCTAAGGGCCGCTAGTTTATACTTATTGTTATTATAATTTCAACCAGTGAGGTATTTTTTGAGCCTTAGGCGTCACTTTCTCTAATTCACAGCCAAGCCTTGGAACAAGGTCAAGTAATGGCGGCCATAAATTCTCGGAAATAAAAGTCCAAAAAAATGACTTCTAATGTTCGTAATGGATTGAAATTTGGCAAGATATGTAAGAAAGTCATCTTGTACACAAAAATGTAAAAATGAATATCATTCAACAGTTTGATCGTAGGGCACTTTAATTTAAATGTATGAAAACTAATTTTCTGGATGCATAGGTATGCCGTACTAAGTAACATTGAGTCCAGCATATCATTATTGTGTGTTGGTGTGAGTAGGGGTGTTTCCAGTACATACTAGTCGATTAATGTCGTTGGTTACTGTCCTTTTCATGCTAGTTTAATTTGCAAACTTAATTTTAATTTACTTAGTAAGTGTAATCATAATGAATTCTCAGAGACTGACATGGAAAAAGTAACCTGTCGATGTATGGGGAAACAACTTTGAACAACCTTATCCTCTTTCTCTCAGGTTTTTGAAGATGTCCTTAAAGAGACTGCATGACGAGTGTCACTGGCTGCTAGCAGTATCCTGGGATCTCTCTGCTCGATGCAATTTATGTGCACCTGAATTTGCCAGTGAGACTGGAGAGTGCTTTATGCATGGAGAAAAGGGATGTTGCCATGATGACTGTGCACACTACGTGTCTGTCACCAAAAAACTGGTCCGTTGCTCGCGTACAAATGGCCCCGACTTTTGTCCGCCCAAGACTTGGTGTCAGGTGAGGGAAATGAACATAATATTTTTAGTGGTAGAATCTAGATACAAGGGTGAAATATCTTGGCTGATCTAAATGTGTTGCATTATATTACAAACATATACGTTGCACAAACTGATGAACTACAATGTATTATGATATCTGTTGATTTATCCATTAATTTTCTCGGATTAAAGTATTTCCACAAGACTTTATACTGAATATGTATTGTGATGCTGTAAGCTGTATGATCATGTAAGTCTTTTTAAATTTTCAGTTATGAATTTATTCTCCTTTATCTTCAATGAAATAACACTCAGTAGTAATCTCTTTCATAAGCTTTCGTAATAATAACTTGAAAGCGAAATAATTACTGCAGGCCTTGCCCGGTTAATAATAAAATATTTATAAAGCACCAGTATCCCTAGTACACACAATCATTGAAAATTCTAGTGGAAGGGCCTGAGCCCCCTACTTGATGGCCTGATTCTCAGTCTGAGAATGAGGCTACCCACTTGTGGGCGAAAATACTTGAATTTTTCTTATAAACAGGGCTGAATCCACCATTTCATGGGAAAGGGAGAGGGTACTCAACCCAAGTTTGAGTAGGGATATGCCACCAGGCTGTAAAACTCTGACCCTATTTATGACATGAATTAAAAAAGTATCGGGAGGATATTCCAAATATTCAGGACGACTTTCATTTACACATAGTATTGCTCAAACAGCGTTTGTTAGAGACCTCCACCCCCGTTCGTTAAATGCATCAAGCATCAAGTCCATCCAAACACCAACAATCAAAAATGTTTTGATCCTTCTCCTTGTGCTTTATTAAAGTTGTTATTTGACTCTTATGCTTGCACTGCAACTGAAAAGCATGGTTTAGACTTTTTTCGCAAGTGAAAAGCAGGGTTTAGACTTTTTATACAAATATACACAATTCATAAGGATATGAAACAGAGGTTAAAATGCTTTGTTTTTGCATGAAAGAATAGTAACCAGTGAAAACAAAAACGCAAACATAAACAGATAAAACTGTACTTTATTCATACACAATCTGAAGAGATGTTTATTTTCATCAGAGAGGAAAGTGAATTAATTTGTACTACACTTTGTTCCCTTCCTTGAGAGAGAAAATAAAAAATTATATATTCAAATAAATGATACATTTACGTTTAGAAGCAAAAAAACTTTGATTTTCTTTTGTGCGTGAAAACCACGCAGCCAAATAATTTTAAAACTTCATTAACTAAACAATTACTTCAATAAACTTCATTTATTGCCATTCATTCGTTAAAAATGACTATACTTGTGTACTGAAGCTATATAAAAAGGAGAACTATCATGGGTTACCCATGTAGGAGCTTTTGACCTCAACTTGAAAAAGTCGGCCGGGCAGACTTTTTCAAGTTCTGCCCTTGTGTCTTGGAAAAATCATTAAAAACTAATTATGGGTTACTCTCCCTTCAATAATTCAGTCCTTTGATGTTCTAGGCGCATTTTGTGTAGAGTGAAGGTACTTAGTCATAATTTTAGCACTGTTTTGACCAAAAAGCAGCAAAATCCCAGTGATAGTGCCCCTTTAAGAAAGGCAGTAGATGCCCTTGGATTGCTTTTCACCATTCTGCGAACAAAAGAAATTACTTTGCAGGTTTATAATATACAATCTGATTGAATCATGTGTACATTGAATAAACATTATTTCATCATCATCATCATGTCACTTCTTTGATCGTAATTCTATATATTTGTTTTCAGGTCTTGGAAGACGCCTCTCATCACAAACAGCATGGTAAGCTTTGTGAAATCTTCCTTGTTGTTCTGAATGCACGAGTGTGTAAAAAATACACTTGTCTCTTTGAAATTATATGGTAAAAGACTACCCTAAATGACAAAATTCTGATTCGGAACCTTAAGGTGATTCCTCAGAAATAAAAGTTGTCGAACGATTTTTTTGAAACTTTCCCTGGATGTTCCCTACCAAGCACTGTTTCGAAAAATACAATAAAAAAGATAGGTCACCGTGCTCGCAAAAGAGATATGATGGACCGATGTTACCCCATTTATGCCTGTGCTGGTACTAATCACGCGTGTAGTTATTTAATCGGTTCGCGTAACATTTTGCCGTAGCTAGAAGCAAAGTTTAAAGTGATACTTGAAAAAAACTTGATAAGTTCAAATCTCGACCACATGGAACAATTTAATATATAATTTGTGGAAAAAATCACACAAATTCAAATGACATCGACCCAAAACGTTCCTCGCATCAATGTTTTCAAGGTCATAACTTGCACCCACGAGTAACGGTTTTGTGCATGCTTTTAGCGATATCTTTTTTTCCTTCCGAAAATGTTTTTATTTTATTTTTTTAACTTAAAGAGGATAATTTGAACATCAAAATTATGCAATAAAAAATATAGGTCACCGTGCTCGTTTACGAGAAAACGTTTATTTACCTCCCTGGCGAGCATTGCCACAAAGAAAAAGCCACCATGTTTTTAATGTACACGCGCTAATTACGTGCAAAATTATGCGCAGTAAGGATGCGCAGTGCAATACTGAGGAATCACCTTAAAAGTAGTCTATACTATAGTGTATACACCTTACCACACTTGTATTTTTTGTTGTGAATAAATTTATTGTAACAATGTTAGGAGCCCATAAAGATGGAAAGACGACATGGTATTAATGAAACTGAAAGAAAGTGTGTAGTTATCAATCTGCACAGGTGATATTCCTGTCAGTTCAATCTGTGCAGCACTGCAAATGATCCCATACCAGAAATGATCCCCCAAATACCATAAAACTCCATGTATAAGCCGCACCCGTAGATAAGCCGCACCCCAAATTTGGAAGCTCAATTTTGGGGAAAAAGATGAGACAAGTTGCGTTTGGTAAACAAACAAGTACAGTTTCAGAATACTAAATGATGCGGTTGTTACAAACTTTCACATTTATTAACTCTTTATACGGTAAAATGTTACTTGTCATACCTTGTACGCTCGAGATCACCATGTTTTGAACTTAAAGTTACCGTAGACCTTCAAGGGACGATTTTTTGCGATTATATTTTTTCAGGCCAAACTAAACATTACTATTTTAGCTACATTTTCCGCCAAAAACTATTTCAAAATCTTGAAACGCGTGTGAGTTATCCACAAAAACGTGTTTTCAAATAAAATTCTATAACCCGCTAGAGTGTTACAAGCCAATTACAATGTGTCAACGGCAGGGCTTCCTGTGATGTCCCTAAACATCATCCGGAAACAAAAATTCTATGTTTTCTGGGCCAACTTCTTTGTTCTACAAATCAAAAGAATAGAATAGCATATTGCTCTCAACGCTTGCCTCCAGGTTACGCGTAAAGAAATCTCCATCAAAGCTACAAAGTAGAAGAGCTTGGATATTGATCTGCTAGTTTGCAACGCCAATTATTCGGTCGCATTTTGGCTTGATGCTGTTCTTTAAGATGGAGAGATATCGGCTCAATGTTAATGCCGCGGCTGATCCTGTTTCCCTCTGCTTCGAATACTTTTTTCTTCCCAGCATATCGCAGAGAAATCCTGAACTACAGTCACGCACTCAACTAGTATCTTGGGCAGAGTCTCTTGGTACTCTGCATGCAGGGGTCTCCTGCATTTTAATTGGCTGTCGGCAGCTGCGGTATTCACAGTGTTGACATATGGCGCAGCAAAGGCGTGAAATGCTTGTAAACCATTAGAAGCGAAAAAAACTGACTTCGTTTTTACGCGAGTGTTCCCTCTTTGAATGAATTTATAGGGTATGAGAATTTAACGGTTGCCTTGAAATTTTTCCCGAAGATTCCCAAGACATAAAACAAAAATACCGTGTGAGAGATTTCTGTTTTTCGAAATTGATCTCCCGCAATGACCTTCGTCGTAACACGTATCGGTAAATTTTTGATAAGCAAATTTGACAGAAAAATTGCAAAGCAACCAATAGGAAAATTGAGAAAGCCTCACACGGTTTCGAAGATTAACGCCTTGTGATTACAATACAATACAATACAAAGCCTTTATTTCAACACGATAAGTATAAAAGCTACAAGCTTATGGGGTCGTGCATCTAAAAGTAATAATTACATACATTCGGAACCATATAGTATATTCTATCTACATTATTTTAATAAGAAGGAAAAATAAATAAATAAATAAATAAATAGAACAGAAACTGTATTTTTCAAAAGTAAATAAAATCAGTGTCCCTAAACTTAGTTGTGGAAACTGATGTTGTGTTAAAACTGAACTGATCAAATTCTTTAATGTTCTTTAGGACCTTGTCCAGATATTTGGAATTAACTTTTTGATAACGAAGTATCACAAGCTATCATAGTGTTCCATAGCGTGGCTCCTCTGTAGGAGACAGAATTCTGTACAAACTTTGTATTAAATCGAGGTATCACAAGTGCATCTTGCAGTCTGAATTCGTGTACTCTTATGCGCCTGCTAACAATATTATTGCATAACAAAGTGGGTAGACGATCGTTAAAAGCCCTATGAATACACTTAAATACAGTCATTTTATAAGTGTAAATGAGTGAAGGCCAGTTCGCACGAATCAGAGCATCTGCCGATGGGATGTCTTTCGCCATGTTGTAAATAATTTTTGCGGCCCTGCAATGCTGCTTGTTGATTGCGTTTAAATTCTCGTGGTTGGTGCAGCTCCCCCACAGCAGTATTCCGTAATTTACGGATGGCAAAATAACTTTAAAATAAAATTGTTCGAGGACAGTTTTAGGTAGGAATCTAGATCTCTTGAGTAGGTCGAGTTTAGTACCAAAGCTCTTCTTCAGCTCCTGAGTGTGAGGTATCCAGCTCAACCTGTCATCTACTGTCATCCCCAGTAGACGGGTCTTGCTTACCCACTTGACGTTAGAACTCCCGATGAACAAAGGTCTAATTGGACCCATGCAATTGGAGCGTGTTATCAACATAGCCTCGCATTATTTTCTTCGGGTGCGGTGTTAGCTTGTTCTTCAGACACCATTCGTAAAGTTCCGAAAGCGCCTTATTCAGCTGGGCCGTAGCGTCGTCCACGTCTTTACTAATGCAATATACAGTGATTGATATAATGCAGTAGTTTTGTTTGTGTGGTCAAATTCGATACCCGATAAATTCGCTCAAAGAGACATCAGTCATTTTGGGCTTTTCGTCTGGGGCCTTATGTCGAAATAATGACTCCCGTGGAATTTAATGATCATTTTAGTTTCTTTGCTGAAATCTATAGTTTGAAGCATGCTGAATCGAATAAACTTTGTCGCCAATTTTTTCAACGATGGTGACGTCATTTTTTATGCAAATGAGATATGATGTCATAAAGTAGCTATTGTATGGCTATTGTATGGCAATGAAGTTAAAATGAACAAATACGGCTAAATAAATCATATTTATGGGCACATTTTTAAAGGTTGAGCTCAGTTATCGGGAATAAAATTAAAATAGTTAAAATTAATTTAGATTTTTAAATAACCTTATATCAATTTATGCTAATTAGTTATGATGTCTTAATTTAGCATGAAACTAAAATGAACAAATGTGGCTTAAGGTGACGCAGGACCCTTGCCCATGAATAAATTCATAAGCTTAATTTCTGGGGTGGGTGTTGTCTTCTAAACCTTCAAATCTCCGAATTTTGAAAGTCGATTCCGCTGAAACTTAATAGGGATATTGGCGGATGATGGAACTATATCATGATTGTGGTTTTTCTGGCAGATCGCGCTGTACGGTGATACTTTAAGCTTCTAAAGTTAGAATTGCGGACATGCAATTTTTGTGTCCAAGCTTTCAACTTGAGAAGCGTTCTAAATTAAATGTTTGTATTACCTAGTGGTAGATAATAACCTCTTTTGTGATGTGACAGAAGCAGATTTTGCAATTTCAAGACTCGTTGAAAGTTGTTAGCATCTAAGGGAGTAAAAATGTGAAAATTAGACTTTGAAACGTTCGATCTTCTTTTTGAAAGGCTTTTTTGAAATTCCGCTTCTGTCACATCACAATACAATGTACTAAGTTTACCTTCCTCGAGTATCAATTCCGGAAATTCTATATCCGCGACGAAAGCTTGGACACAAAGTTGTAGTTTTTCCCGTCTCCGAAGATCACACGAGTCAATAATATATTCAACAACGACGCCTTTAGAGCTGTGAATCTAATTATGATAATTTGCCGTATTCCAGTGCACGTGCCGTAAAATAAGTACAATAACGTGGTAATTAACCGCGTACTTTTCAAGGTGAGTGAAGATTTCGAGAGTTTTGTAGTGCACAAGAGAAAGGCAAGGCCTGATACATACCATCGCCAGTTATATAAAAAAAACAAGTGGATAAATTATTTTTCGCAATTTTCAGCATGCAAGTTCTTAAATTTGTTATATATTTCATTCAATTTCGCGGACTCTTTATTTTTCGTATTCAGTCAACGCTATTCAAAGAACCAGACAACAGTCATAAATAACTTTATTTTGTATCGGAAACAACAACATATTTCTTGAACACCATGGCAAAAACAGCTGTTCAATTATAAACAAACATAAATATAAACAAAATCCAATGGAAAAACAAGCCTTAATCGAAACAAACTGAACCACCGTAAATACACGTGTACACCTTTTTACGTTTCAACTAGTGGCGATGGATTACGGTTTGATAATTTTGAATTACCTGTAAAAAATACCGTTTTTCAGTTGAAACAACGAGCTCTCGAAATAGTATTTTTCGAGAGTGAAATGCACAACAAGCTCGTACCTGAATATTTCAATCGCACGTGTAATTACTAATACGCCGAAAACAGCATTCATTGAATACATTATTAAGAACGTAAAAAAAAATATCCTCATAAATATTTCACGTATTGTCGGCATCAGTCGTTATGGTTCGTGCATACTCTTTAAATAAATACATACATAATGAGAGCAAGGGTACTGCGTCACCTTAATAAATCATATTTCTGGCACATTTTAGGTTGAGCTCAGTTTTCCTGAATAAAATTGAAATAGTTTAAATTGTTTTAGTTTTGACAACCTTGTTAATTCAATTTATGCTAATTAGTTATGACGTCATATATTGACATGAAATGTTAAAACACATTAAAAACGTACAGATTTTAGTAAAGATTGTCTCAATCATGTCAATAAATTTTTTATAGTATAAATATGGCCCATAAAAGCACTTTTCTAAGTTAATGGATGACGAAATGTCTCTTTCCATTCATCTAATATAACATCTACATAGCTAACAATACTAGTTTTGTCTGTTTGATTTTGTGTAGTCTATACATCTTTCTTCATCATGTTTCGTTTTAAAATCTTTTCTTTTTTTGCAGTAGCCTATGCTTTTACGATTGCATCAAAGCACTGTAAAAGGCTTGGCTAAGTGACTGGGTTCATAAATAAATTAATCAATCAATCAACTTTATTGGCTATATAGGACACAATTACTGGTAAACCCAGTAGTTTACATGGTGACAAAATCAATCACATTTATTACCTTTATTTGCGCTGACATGTTCTTATCAGCATTAAATATAAACTATACATGCCAAGATGTAATATAAAAAATCATAAAGGATGTGTAATTTGCCATTTCCAACATTCAACCTCTTTTACTTTGTCTTGAATCGGGTCAGCCATTTTGGTTTCTCCTCCAACTTCTTCAAGACTCCATGGCACGGAAATGGCATGTACGTCTACGAGGCTCTATTTTTGATTACATGTACATTCAATTGTAGTAAATAACATGGAATCTAAAACGAATGTCAGACGCTTTAGAAAATTGTAAGCGAGCCTGATCACAGCCAGACAAGAAAAGAAAAATGACTTAGGGCTATGCTGAAATAGAAGTTGCTAATCCCGCTAGTGTGTATGCAAGATTTCAGTGACTCTTACATTCTTTATACAGTTGTGACGAGGAAGCCCCAGGCCAAAAAACCTTTGGTTTTACTACTTAGTTTGTGTATTTTCAAATTTTTCATCTATTTTTTAAATATTATTTTGCGGTAAAAAAAACCCTGAAACCTAAAAACAGAACAGTTCAGGCGCCTGAATTCAAGATCAAATGGCTTTTGACCCGTGCCCGGACCCGGACCCGTGGGTATATTAAAAATTAACAAACGATAAAGGAAAATGTTACAACTCACACCTGCACCAACAGGAACAAGAACATTCCATTTCCCCATGACCTCTTTACACATTTGCAGGTTTTGCTCCTCTTTCTTGTTTGTTTCGTCTGGAATTGCTATGGCAAGGATGGTAACATTTGAGGCTTGTTCTCCACCATGTTCCTAGCGCAGCACGATGCTTTGGGCATATGGTCATATCATGTCTGTCTTGATCAAATTATTATATCGAGCGGCGAGCCGGTGGAAGCCTGGGGAGAGACGTCTCTCCCCAATCTTCGCCCGGCTCTCTGTTAAATCACGCAATTGCGTGACACTACCAAAAAATTTCGTGATGTTCACTAGCATACATGTACTAGGACAACGCAAAACTTGAAGTTTGTTGACACAAAAATTCGGGACAGATAGTAATTCTTTCGAACAGTGATGGAGTCAAGTGGACATAATACAGAGCTTCCTTCCTTAACAGCGAGGCAGTTACGCAGTGTATATTTGATAACATACAGTCAAGCGAATATAGAGGCAATTCCAACACGACAAAAATTTGTTGAAGCTGTTATGGAAGGTTTCAGCAATACTGGTAACTCGTCTGCGTCAACTTTTTGGTGAGAGTTCATTTTCTCACGTCCGGGATATTTGGATGATCGTGAAAATGCTATGATGTGCTGCCGCATTCTGGAGTTCACCTGTCCAATACCGGAAAGGGAACAGAGGGTTGTAAAACCCAGTGCTTCGTGTTTCAGTCAACTTGTTGCTTGCTTAGAAAAAGAAATAGACGTGGAACGTGACTTTTAGCTGTACATGGCGACAGTGTTCCATGCACGCTGTTTCGAACATAAACAAACTGTTGTGTTATTTAGAGCTGGAATTTGTACTAAATATATAATTAACGCGGTGACGGTGGTTCCGAAGAATTATTCCAGTTTAGAATATATTGTTTTCCACTTAGCGAGTAAAAAAACACTGTTTTTCAAGTAGAGTGAAATTCGAGAGTGGTTTACCAATGGTAAAGTACATTGATCTAAAGGGAAGTAAATACAACTGTTTTATTTTAGACGGTTTACCTTTGGTAAACCGCTCTCAATTTCAATGTTTACACAGCAGAACATAACACACGAAAACGGGAAAACTACCTTAGCCACGATATATGACATTATCTATATCGCATAATGAAAGACACAGAAATACATCAGTATAGAGTTGTTTTTAAAAGCAATCTTGTTTCATGACGACACCATTATCCCACATTTTCAAGACAACACTATGGGGTTTCATATAATCGAGCCGCGAGCCGGGCGTAGACTGACGTCTCTCCCCAGGCCTCCACCGGCTCGCGGCTCGATATAATAATATTAATGAAGGGCTGAGTGCATATCCGCCTTATGTCGATTTTGAGGGTTTTTTTCTTCTCAGATTTTCCTCCTTTTTGGCATGTGATAAACAAATAAGTTGCAAAACATCGCCCAGTATTTTGTTTCGTTTAAAAAAAAATACACAGAGAAAAATATGTCGCGCAAAGGACTCGAGCCTTCGAAAATAACAGCGTGAAACATGACGTTTGCCTATTTACCTGTTTGAACATCGCTTTTTATCGCTCCGCTGATTTCCATTGTTCAACAAACAAAGGCTTCTTCCAACAGCTAATATTTAAATACTGATTTAGTCCAACCCCCCCCCCCCCCCCCCAATCAATGTTGCGAGTCATTTTCACAGACACGACCTTATAGCACACTTGCACGATGTCGTCATTTGACTACAACTACCAGAATTCACTTTGTTTTTCCTTTATTATTTAAATTTTTAAATCCCATTGGGGTTTAAATAACAATGGCTCTAATTAGCATGAGAAAAAGAAAAACTGAAGGATTCTGGTAGTTGTAGTCAAATGACGCCATCATGCAAATCTCCTATTCTCACAGGATTGCATTGCTAGGCTCCAACATTGGATAGGGGGGAGAGGGGGCTGTAAAACGGTTTGTTTATTGTTTTAACCGTTAATAAACAGTTTGTTTACTGTTGTCCAGTTCCGACGTGAACAACGGTATTATCCACGTAAATCTACCTTGTCACCGCAATGAGAGATCCCGTGAGGCAATAATGCAACCTGCGTCACAGACAAACTCAACCGCCATACTGTTTGAAAATTTAATGGTTTACAGCTGATCAACAACGCGGTGTAATGTTCTTTTGTATCATCAGTTAGGCCAGGTAACGCTAATTTTGGTTGGTTTTATATCTCCATAAAGCCGCTATAACAACGTAAATATTTTTATAACTCTAAAACATGGCCGTGATCTCATTAGCAAATCACTGTAAACAGCGGCCATTCTCTGATCTTCATTGTTCAAAAGAAACAAAGGGTTTGAAATGATGGTATATTTTAAGCTTGGCAGAAATATGAGAAAGATATTATTCTGTCAGTGACACAAGCTACTTGGAAAAAAATTCCGAGTTCCCCCAACAGGAGTCGAACCTATGACCTTTCCGCACACCGGTCGGAACGCTCTACCACTGAGGCTACACGAGACTCGTGGGAGCTAAGGCCATAATAACTAGGTTCAAATGTGACAAACATCCCGCATACTGCTAGGATTCAATTTGTCGATGATAGAGAATTTGTGGAAAGAAATGATGGTAATATTTTAAGCTTGGCAGAAATATGAGAAAGATATTATTCTGTCAGTGACACAAGCTACTCGGAAAAAATTCCGAGTTCCCCCAACAGGAGTCGAACCTATGACCTTTCCGCACACCGGTCGGACGCTCTACCACTGAGCTACACGAGACTCGTGGGAGCTAAGGCCATATAACTAGGTTCAAATGTGACAAACATCCCGCATACTGCTAGGATTTTATCTAGTTCGCTAGTTTGTGCCACTTTCAACTGCTGCAGATGAGACTTGATATCCTCCATACAGGCCGACAAAGAAAAAATTCCTTGTGCCCTGGAAATCGTGCAGAAACATTGCAACTGTTGTTGCAATATGCAATAAACGAACACGACAATTGTGCAGACATTAGGCTGCTGTAGCTACCATTTCTAATAGAAGTTTTCTTTGGTCTGCCTCATTAATTGGAGCATATCCTTGCACTACAGAGATGTTTGAAACTTCTCCCATGGACCATAGCAGTGATTAGTATTGGACTTATTGGGTCCCATCCAATCAATGCTCTTGCTGCCTCAGGGCAAAGCATAAGCCCTACTCCTTGTGTGTGGGGGGCACTGTACTCTTCATGGCCTGAATATAAGCAGGTCTGGCCCGATGCTACAATGAGCGACAACAATAGTGGACACATTGTTTTCGCGTAGCAGTTTTCGTGGCAGTAGATTTTCAAATTCACCACACTCTGCCACAATACCCCCTCCCCATCCAATGTTGTAGGATTGCAGCGACAGACCTTAGGAAACAAACCGCAACATTGTTAGGGGGAGAGAGGGTTCAAAATAAGTGGGGAGGGGGTGAAATCAGTCTGGCTCTACAAGAGAATGGGGTTCAAAATGACTGTGTGTCAACAATATTGTTGCCCATTGTAGTTTTCAGTGATCCAGATTTTGTCCATCTCGTTTCACTGATTCCCAACAGTGAGATGTTGTACCTGGCCATTTCCGTTGCGATTTGATGGGTCTTTTCCAGGCTCGTACATGGTTCTTACGTTCCATGTACCAAGCCTGCTGATGTTCCTGGGCGCGAGCAGAGGGATCAACTTAGCAGCTCCCAGAGTGCTGGTTTGGCTGCTCCGTGTCATGACAGTCCTGGTTTGGACTTCTCGTGCTTGGCCCAGGAGAAGTTGAGTTGCGTTTTCTGTGGATGTTTCTGTAACTGGGATGGTTTTACGAGGGTAGGTAGTTGGCCTATCGCTCGACCCCCAACCTGGAGGACCAGGGGATCACTCTTTGTCTGGTCTCTATCCTTCGACCTGTTGGGCATGGGTGACCCTGCCAGGAGTACTAGACTCCAGCCGACATAGCTGTAGGGATTCATTGAGACACACAAACCGTCCCACCATGATAAGGTGGTGATCCCTTCAGGGACAGGTTATTTTGAACTCCCCGCTATTTCTTGTTTCCCTAAGCCTATTAAAAATCAACCCCATTATTTCGAACTCTAATTAAAAAAGTTGATGGACAAACATCAGACGGCATCAGAACTCAGCTGGAAGCGCACTGAACTTTTTTTTATAAGGTTTTTATTGCACTTATTTTGTAATGTATTGTATATATCTTGTTCCATTGCGCACAATTCCGGTTGTCAATAACAGTATAGAAATTTGCTATTCCATAACAAATGGACTATGTATTGCCAATTTTCTTGAAATAACAGTTGTATACGGTACAAGTCATTCTATCATGTTAATTATTAATGATTAGTTTGATATTTAACACTATAACGCTGACCCAGTTATTTCGAACCCCCGCTAATTTGAACTATTTTCCGTTTCCCCTGAGAGTTCAAATTAACGGGGTTCAACTGAAGAATGACAGTTATCATTTTCTCTCCGGTCTCCAGCAGTTTTTTTATCTTTTGCATTAATGAGCAGTTTGTGGCAGAAATGTTTCAAAACGTATCACTTCTCAAATATTACTGCAGACTCTGGAACGCCTAGTTTAAAACTGTTAAATTAAATTAGACTTTGAGGCCTCTCTGATTTCATGGGAGAGGATTCTCAGTTAAACAAGAAGTTCCACTATAAAAGGGATGGCACCTCCCACATTTCACACCTTTCGAGTGCGAAATGCAAATTTGTACTCTTGCAGTCGTGGCACATTGTCGAGTCAAGCGTCCTGCAAACTTAACATGCTTCAAAATCTCATGAAACCAAAATATATCATTAACAAAAATAAGATATAACTTGCTAATGTGTAGCAGAAACATTCTTAGAAAAAAGTGAAACGCATTTTATCAGTAACGTCGAAGAAAAAGCGCAGGTTTGTTTGTCAGCTGTTTTACACTTTGATGGTTGATTGGACAACTAGGTGTGAGAATGGCCAGGCCAGGCCCCTTTTATACCGGAACTTCTTGTTTAAGCAGCGCTGTTTATTTGTATTAGAAAAAATTTCCTTACAATCTGTCCGAAACTGACAATGTATATATGTTCTGTTTAATGTAAATGCTATATATGCATTGTAAGTGGTTGTATTGTTGAAACCGAAGCTTTGTTTTGAAAATTTATCAGTTCAGTGGACTAAATGAAATTATCATGGCATTTTACGATTGTTAACAAGATAAGATTTTTGTGTTCACTTTTCATTCACGATCGATTTCCACTGTCAAACAACATGTTTTGTAATGTTTACTCGCGAAAAACCTGTTGCCGCGATCTTGTTTGTATAGGTAATCGCATGATTTCGAGTGCAATTTGGAATAAATAAGCACAATTAATTTTTCAGACTAACAAAATTGCACGAGCCCGTAGGGTGAGTGCAATTTGTAGTCTGAAAATTTACAAGTGCTTATTTATTCCAATTGCCACGAGAAAAATAATGTGATTACTTGTTAATAACACACTTGAAAAAATACTGTTTACCGAGCCCTTGGTCTTCATAAAAATTCCGGACGAAATCGCAAAACCTAAGTTGGGAAATCTTCGGATGTCTTCGGAAATCTTCGCGTGATCTTCGGAAATCTTCGATAAAACTTCGGAAAGTCGTCGGTGATCTTCGGAAATGTTCGTTAAAATTCGGAAATCTTCGTATGAAGTTCGGAAGTCTTCGGAAGACTTCGGCCAATCTTCAGAAGTCAATCAGGTGATCTTTGAAAACTTTCGGAAGGCTTCGGGTGAAACTTCGGCCATCTTCGGCATACCTCGTATGACCGTCGGGAGCCGTTAGGGGTCTTCGTACTAACTTCGGAAATCTTCGGAAATTGTAATTTGCACTTTTGCGCTGGTGTTACACTGAAACTTCACTGCTCTTAGCCAGTCAGAATGGAGTAATTTTTTCAAGTGTATTATTACGATAAGAAAACATATTAGGCACACAAGGCGTGCGGGAGTTATTTTTTTATTATTATTACTATTATTATAATTATTATGGTCCACACTATAAAAAACGATCGAAAATGGCATCAGCATTAAAGGTCTCCGTTTTCATCAACGCACACGAAAAACGACGGGCATTCAAACTGTTGTGTTTTGATACCATCCCATGCAAGTATGTGATAAAATTCATGTTGTTTATCCCAAATTAAATATATTTTATCCTTATTTTCCGTTTTGCATGGATCGTGATAGGGCTAAAAGAAGAAAATAAATGTACAGGAGTTTTTAGGCAATATTTAAACTGAACGCAAAAATAGCTTATGAAATAAGGATGGGATAAATTATCACATGGGTTAGAGAAGAAATCCAAAACTATCATATTACATAACAAAAGTATCATATTACATGTAGCCTTAACAAAGATCTTATCAAAAGTATCATATCATATTAACACATGTTCGCGAGGAAAACAACATCATCTTATAAGCTTGGGAACAAACAAAAGACAATGCTGTAGGAAATCGACCCACACAGAAGGGAAAAAAACATTATAAACCATAAATTTCCTTTCATTTCTGCAATGTCGCATGGTGCACGTGCGCACAACAACATCAGGTATCTGATTGGTTATGATTAACTTGAACTTTGTACCGGTACAAGTAGCTAACATAAAATTCCTTTTGCATACAACTTCTCATGCACAAGGTCTAAGCTACGTCCCGGAAAGTCCAGAAACAGCGATCAGAACAGAAATACCAGCTGGCGTTTCTTTTACTGGTTGTTTCATGCAGCCCAAAATAACACATTGGAAGTCAAGGTAATGACATTGGTAATGGTAATTTCTAATCTTTCGAACTGAAGTAAAAATAAATCTCAAATGACTGGCATGAGGTTTTTAAGAAAATTTTGGTATGCTCGAAGAAACCGTGGGAACCAAAGCTTCTGATTGGTCAGTCGGTAATTTGATTTACAAAGTCAGCAAAACTGTTTTAAACATGCACGTAACGTTGCCCGCTGCCTCAAAAGCCAAGATTTCATCGTCAATAATATCAGAATGTCGGATGACAAGTTTTCTGTTTCGTCCTGTTCGTGGTTTTGTGATAGTCGTGAAATAAGAAAAGGTGAAAATTTTACGAAGCGTTGTCTCGCATAAAAGCGAGAGTTTGCCCCCACCGAAACATTTAGGAGAAGTTCATGCAATGAAGACCTGTGGAGAACAAATTGCGGTTTCAGAGCAACATCTTTGCTGTCGATCAGTGATGAAGACCACCATGTAGAACTTAGCATTCAAACTGTCATTGAACTTGATCAACATATTTATTTGCGCGATCTAGAAGCTGAGACATTTATATATAGAAGGACTTTTGTGTACAGATTCTGTGAAGTATAAACGTGACAAATTGTCGCCTTTTGTTGTTTTTGTCTAGGTCTAACTTTTTCGGCTTGCAAAACGATCGACCGTTTTTCGACTTGTATAATCCTCCGGCTGCCTGTCATTTCGCAAGCTTATATAATCTGATATAAATGCTTTCCATTATTTCACCCTTTAGTCTGCATGTTACCCCTGGTCCGCAGTTTTAAACCTTAAGCCTGTATTTTACCCCTGGTCTAGCTAGCACAGTGTACACTGTGGCGGATTCATACGCCCAAGCTGAAATGAAACGAACACTCACGTCTTCTTCCGACAACTTCAACTATTTTCATACTTGCCTTTCAGCCATAACAAACGTATAGTCATGTATCACCAACCTACATGCATCGAACGACAATAACACAGGCTTTAAATACAAAACTTTTACTAAAACACTTCACAACACCACTGAAAAATCGACGCAACCAGAATTTACCTACAATCAACTCTTGACAAGACATCATAAAAAAACTCCTAAAAACACATTTCAAATTATCTTCTCAAGTTGACCACTTTTTCGTGAAAAACAACAAATGTGCAAACAAAGGCTGTACATCGCCATTTTCTTAATTCGCCATTTGCTAAACATCAATAAAGATGGCCGTCACCAAATGGTTATAGAAAATCGATATCTACTTGGATTTACTCGGATATTAGAACCAGCTATTTCATTGGTTGTTGTTTCCGATGGTAGACCCAATCTGATTGGTGTAAAATACTGGGCATACATACACCACATGAAAACAATGCCCATCGTCTTGGCTATGAGATATTTTTTTAGAAAAAAAAAAACTCAAAAAGCATGAGAATCAGTTTTGTCTTCAAGTGGCCAAATCTGAACTTGAACAACAACGATACACAGAAAGCCTACGGATTACGGCAAAGTCAAATTGTGACAAAATAGCGAGAAAACATTTTTGAAAAAAAATACAAATTAAAGTTTTTTTTTTTTTTTTTTTTTTTTTTTTTTTTAATTATATTACATTCTTGAGTTTACAAAAAAAATTATCATGTTATATGCCAGGAAAACAAAAGTAACATTCATTCATTCTTCAATATTTTCAGTAGGATTTTCACTTTCTTCTATTTATTTCCAGCTTGGTTTCCTTGTAAATGCAGATCTTGAAATCAAAACAAAATGAAATGAGATACGCCGCACCCCAAGTTTAGATGGTCTAAGTATTAGGTGTCCGAGTCTTCATGATGCTGTTATATATTGTTTTTTTAGGATCTGCCACAGAGTTTTTCTGAGAAAGGTAAGGAGGGTGCAAGTCCTTTCTATTAATAATTGCATAAGGTGCGCGCCGAGTAGTAGTCTGGAGACAAAGAGAAACTGCAAGGCTGCAGCAATTTTTTTGTGACTGAAAGCTTACTTGATCATGTAGGGTGCAATCATCTCGGGTAATCGAGCTCCGAAGCATGGGAAAAGAATTGTCAGAAAGAAATCAAGAAACAAACGGAATACGGGAAAGATCTTTGTTAAAGCTATATTTTATTGTCTAGTAGGTGGGGAAACGTGGTGGCCTAATGGTTAGTACGCTGGACTCCGGACCGGGTTCGAGCCCTGGCGGGAACACTGTGTTGTATTCTTGGGCAAGATACTTTACTCTCTCTCTCTACCCAGGAGTATAATAATTTAATAATAATAATTTAATATTTGTAATGGTACTAGCGACAAAATGCTGGAGGGTAACCTACGATGGCTAGCATCCCATCCAGGGGAGTAGCCAATACTCTAGTCGCTTCATGCTACAGAAAGCCGGGATAAGCTCCGGCAGTTGGGCCACTAGCTTGTGAAGACTTTACCTACCTCCTACCTTTATGGAAAGTAGCCTGTTATTCATTTTTTTTGCATAGAGTTGTACTCAAAGTGTAATTAGTCCACTTTATTCTCCAAAGTTAGGAGTGGTGAAATTCCCCTTGAATACCTACCATACCTTGCGCTGGATATCTTGCTGATGGAGAATGGAAATCTGTTGGTCGAAGTCTAGGATTGAGTGAAGGGGATTGGAATTGTATTGAGAGCGACAATGATGAGGAATATGAGCGATGCTACAAGATGCTTATAACTTGTCATCAAAGTGCCAATGCTTCATACGAAAATCTTGCAAATGCCTTACAGCAGTACAGTTTGCCTCATCCAAACTACTGTCTTGAGGGACACGATCCACCCACAAAGAAAACTGTGAAGTTTGGTAAGTTACCCGCATAATTTGTCGGTGCTGAATAAACTGAACTTTGCATCTCTTCTCCTTTTTTGTCCTTCATTTACTACTTACATGTTTAGCTTGCTAAACATAGGTAAATCTTCAAAATATGTTTTTTATTGTTCATGAGCGGTTCGCGAAGACGCAGCGCCAGTTTATTAATAAACTGCGTGTTTGGCAGCGAGTGATCAGCCTGCATCCCTACGCTTTTCTTCCATGCAATAACAAGATGCTTTCGATGCAAAAATAATTTTGTTAGTCCAACTAATATTATGGTAAATGTCGTAAAGCTGCTTTTCTTTGTCTTGAAATTCTGATTATAAATGTTTATTAACACGGATACAATGATTAATAAAGATTTGGGAATAACATTTTTAGAAGAAGATTAGCAAAGTACATCGAACAACGTTTCGATGTCTCCATGACATCATTTTCAAGTTCAAATGTCCAAAGGATGTGATCACCCGCATATATATAACTAATTATCAATATTTGCATATAAATTACAAGAATAAAGTAGCAGATATTGTTCTAAGTAAATGTTTTGCGCGGATTGAATCTGATTGAATGTTGAGTGTCGGTTTGAGTTCTCTAATAAATAACATTTCATAGATCAAGCAGTCCAGTTTACTCTTGCATTTCTTCAGAATCGAGAATTTCTCGCCAAGGTTTCCAGCAACATTGTTATGCTTGTCACGGAAGTGCATGCCGATAGTAGATCTGTTGTGTTCATCAATGCATGGAATAAGTGTGGGGACGTATACCCGAAAAACATGTATCACACACACACACTTGTAAACAACGCATTGTGGTTTATAATCGACGGTTTTTTACTTGTGCATTTGATGTCGGCTTCAATTTTACGGCTGGTGAAAATCGGCTGAAGATCTTGCGGACCTGTGCTAAGATCTTTAAGTGTTGTCGAAGAGAGTCCGCTGAAAACTGGTCTTTGAAAGACAAAATGATGTGAGTCGGGCTTTTCTTCCTGAGTGTTGGAATTGCTCGGAGAGGATCACTCTTAGAGCGACAAACGAGTTATAGTAGAACGATCAAGGGAGCTGGGTATTTGAGCTGCAAAAACACAGTCCTTAAACGGTCACATTTCTCCGAAAAAAATACCCACGATGATGACAGGTGGTAGGCGCGATTGAGGCATGGTTTGGAGCAGTTATCTTTTGTATCTCGTATCAACATGATTCTGATAGTGTATAAGAGGCCAGTGTTAGTAGGTTTGATGAAAACCTTTGTCTCAAGTGGCGGCCATTCTTCAGGATTTGCATGCCAAGGAAAGGTAGCATGTTGTTAGATGCGAGCTCCATAGTGAACTGGACAGAAGGGTGACTGTTGTTGAGGGTTTCAAGGAACGCTGTTGTAGTAGCTGTGTCTCGTACGATGGTGAGTGTATCGTCAACATACCTAAAACGATGGCATTTTTCCAACACGTTCAAGACTTTATTCAAGGGAGCACATGAAGACGTTGGCCATGAGAGGCCCCAGTGGGGACCCATGGCAACACATCCACCTGCTCGTACACTTTGCCATGAAACTGGAATAACTGATCTTTTGTGGCCAGCATAAGGAGCTCAACGAGATCGGATTGCTGATGTTTAACTGGTGTGTTTGGTTGAAACCAATTATTGTCGAAGGCTTGTCAGCAAGGATCTGAATGGTCTCGTCTAGGGGCACGTTCGTGAACAGGGACGAAACATCATACGAACAAGGACATCGTCTTCGTAATATTCAACTGAATGTACTGAATTGTAACGTGGAATATTGAAATCGTATTTCTCAGGTTATATCCTTTAGGGGCAGAATCAAAGATTTCTCTGATATAGCTGGGGCACTAGGCCATTTTTATATATATATATATTCCTTCCACCCTCTAGTGCCCACCCCAAGCATGTTGCTTGGGGCAACCCCTTTGGGGTTGCCTCTAGAATACGTAGAAATTGTTCCCACGATAATTTTCTCTCCAAGAGAGTGGAAGAATTACAAGGGCTATTTCACTTCTCAAAGCTTATCCATTTAAAACTCTGTTCAATCAACCAAGTTTCTAAGGCTGTTGAAATCCCTCGTTAACAATTTACTCACACCCAAAAGTTAGGAACTCTAAGAAAATATTTCCATTAGTAGTTACTTATAACCCCAATCATCCTCATGCTTAACTCTTATAATTAAGAAACATTTTCATATTTTGGGATTCTTCGCCACAACTTTAAAGGAACTTTTTTCATCTAATTCTATTATTCCATCATATCGCAAGAACAAAGAATACTAAGAGAAGTCTTAGGCGCCTTCAAAGTGCAAAACTGACTCGCCGCGGACAGACAATGAACCTGTACTGGTTGTTTCAAATGCGATAAAAATAGGTGCGATCTATGCAAGAATTTCCTTGTTAGTTCCAAAACTTTTTATAGCTTTCAAACGGGTAAATCTTATGTGATCAAAGACTGACTTGCTGCTCCACAAACGTTATTTATTTAGCTAATTGTAACAATGTAGCTTCAATTATTGGGTCTACCACCACAGAATTCAAAGTCAGATTTCAAAACACCAAGTCTTCCATGCGGACCAACCAAAAAACATGCGAGGGTACGCACTTCAACAAAACACCACACGTTTAGAAGACTTCAGTTTCAATGTATCGACCAATTACGTAATACCACAGTGATGATATCGACAGATTGCTCATCACGAAAGAAGCGTATTGGAACGCGTAATTATTTTTCCATTTTCCCCTCATGGGCTCAACAGGAGACAAGAATGCCAATCGAAGAAACGCATTCATTATCAAAAAAAAAAATTTCTCTCACCAAGTTTCAAGTTTCTTATTATGACAGTTTTTAGAACTATTTTTATCTCTTAGAATTTTAATACTTTTATACTATTTTAGTACTTGTAGTTTTTGTTTTGCTGTTCTCTAGTTTACTCGTTTTGTATTTATTTATATTTAAAGACACTTTAATTCAAGCGTTCAAAGGCCCTTTCTCAGGAATTGTAATTTCTGCTGGCGTTACATATATTCAAGGGCTTCGGTTGCGGAATTTTACGTGTGTTCAATTGTTTAAGGACCGCATGCGGGGAATTTGTTATGTATGCAGATTCGCCGCGGATATTCATGGACTTGTGATAGCCAAGGGATTTTGTTATGCCTTGAATTATAGTGTCTTGTTACATGATATTGTAATTCGTTAGTACCTGTGCTTCAATATTGTATATTTCTAGTCCGATTATGTAATTGCCTTTAATTTTGTATTATTGTTCTAATTTTTTTTCAATTTGTAATATAATCTTTTGCCATGATTTTTGTTTATTGTTCGTCGTGTAATTATATATAAGGGTCAATATTCTGTTATTACTCTGTACAACTGATGAAGGTCAAATGACCGAAACGTTTTAGTAAAGTTTTTAAAAAAATTTGCATATCAAAGGTTGTCCGTCTTTGGTTTTAATCTTCGAACTGGACTAATTATATATGCGGTGATCACAACTTGGACATTTGAACTTGAAAATGATGTTATGGAGACATCGAAAACGTTGTTCGATTTTACTTCAGTTCGCTAATCTTTCTTCTAAAATACAAATGATTTTGCGCGATAGCTTTTTTTTTAGTCTTGGCCGGCAGGGTCGAGACTGTTGTGTTACCTCCAATAATGTTCCCCATTTGTGGTTTATATATGTGAACTACATTATGTTTATGTTTATTTATTTTCATTTAAAATATAGACTGAAAGATGCGCGCGCTCTGATTGGTTAAAACCATGTTTTATCAGAGTATAAAACATAGAAAAGCGTGTTTTATCGTTACTGACGCGCGACGTTAAATCTATATTGTCTTTAAAGCACACATATAAGAAGCCAAAACCATGTATTATCACTTGTCATAAAACACTGACTGAACCCGCGCTGGAATTTGAGAACACTTGAGAAATTTTAGAAAAACACTCGCCTGCGAGCCCCGTGTTTTCTAAATTTCTACTTGTGTTCTTCAAATTTCCCGTCGTGTTTTGTATGACAGTATAATACATCGGTTTTGGCCTTCTTTATTGTTAATTATAACATAGCTAGGAAAGCCGCATAATAAAAATATGCAGTATCCACGATGAGGCATCATAATTTTCACATCGATGGCTACACTGATGGCCGCGAGCACAAACTTGACCTGTCACTTCGACAGAGTATCGTGCCGGTGATTAGGTTCTAAAAGGACACAAGTTGGCATTGAGTATTGGGTTCCTCATGTATGCATCAAAACTGGAATGAATCGTCGGCAATCTTTCATACTCTCTTGTATCCATCTTCCCCCCCCCCCCCCTTTTTTTGCTCAAGTTGAGAAACACGTAGCGAGCCTATAATATAGGCACAAGGACACACCCCCTATGAAGCGCTTTTGTATGGCTATTTTTTCATTAATGGCATGCTGCGTGGAAGCTGATATGTTGCACACAATAGGACTGCCGTGGGCAGGCGTAGAAATGGCGGAGGATTCGGGGGAGTTCCTCCGGGCGCCGAGCGCCGAAGCTACGTGTGTGGAAGAGAGCGGCGGGCGTGCTGCTGATCCGGCGGCTAGGAGGGCTTGGAGGGAGGGAACGCCTGCCTATAAGAACCCCCATTTGGTCAATTTCTTCTGCGGCAGCTGGCGGCCGCAAAATTCTGATTGGCTTATTTGAACAATGAAGTATCGCATTTACTGTCACCGCACGGCAATGCGAAGTTTCTGAAAACATAATCAAAAATGGCGGCCGAATGCGGATGCCTTTGTCAAAAAAAGAAAAAGAGGAGCTTTATGTGATTTTGAACGTCGTCGCCAGTTCCCAAATTATCTTAAAAAAAAGAAAACCGGCTGGGAAAAGCTCTTTTAGTTGGTAACGAAGTTGTTGGCAGTAGTTGCCGACATGGAACGGTTGATATTATCGAATGTTTGTTCGCGCCAAGGACTTTCCAGATGAAAGGTATTACTAACGACTTATCGAGTTGAGTTAAGAGCGGCGATGCGAAGTTTGGTGACAAGGTTTTAACAGGTAAAACATAACGTTGTTACCATGAGCAAACTAGACTGTTCACAGTCCTACCTCTATTTTTTTGCGCTGAAATCGTCGCGCTGTCACGATCGATCGTGGAACCCGCCATCTTGGATTATTTGGCGAGCGAAATCTGGGAGAGGGACAAAAACGCCCGTTTAATAGCTCCAGCATCGTGACAAGTTTTAATTGCAAAAACAACTGACGTGAAACATGCCGACCCAAAACTCTTGGGTTTTTCGGAGAATTGTGAAACCGCAACGAGGAATTTTGAAGTTTCACCTTTGTATTTTGAATGCTGCCTTTAAATTATTCAATGAGGATAAGTTCTGACACCCGAAAAAAAAACTGAATGGAACTAAGCAGGGTCGACGAGATTCTAAAGTTTAAAAAAAACGCATTTTAAAACGATGTGTTGTATCGATTATTTTCCTTCCGTTTCCGGTTAAATCGTGACTGAAGGGACCATCCCATCGGGCTGTTTTTTTTTGAAAGCTAAGTAACAAATCGCACCATGCCTCTCCACGGGGGATCGAGGTAAAAATTTGGTCACGATCGTCGCTGAATTTTCCAAATGAGGAGTTGTCTCAGGGACCGTCGGGACACGCACCAACGCGAAAGAAGAAAAATATAAAAGACAAGGAGCTTCGAACGCCGCGGAGCGTTTCTCGAGCAAATTAAAGTCCAACCTTGGCAACCCTAGGGGTAGCGAACGGAGAAGCTAACGACACATGGACGTCTACAATGAAGGTAATTATTGAGGAGATTGGCGCATTTTTATGGAATTTTATTGAGTCTTCGAGTGCGGACCATTGGATCCGTTCTCACATCATTGTCCTCCGTGTGCGTCTTTAAACTTAGTCATAATGGGCCGTCAACTGAAAAAGCCAAAACTCGTCTAAATGGCTTTAAACTTGCTCCAGGAACACCCAAACACTACAAATACAAAAAACACGTTGCACAATGTAAGTCAGTTTTAGTTAGGTTCCTGTCCTTCGAAAAAGATAGCATTTTAGAATGTATTTCGTGAGTTTCTCATACATTTGCTATCAATATTTCAAATCGCCGCCATGAACATCAACATTGAAATAGTAATTGTGTTATAACAGGGCGAAGAAGCCTAGGGCCGCCTGTGGTGAAGGTAAACTGGTGGGATTTTCAAAAATTATTCAAGATTTTGAAAAGCTTTGTGATTGTGCAAAATAAACTTTGGACAATACTCTGAATAATTGCACATAATTAGACCGTAAAACAATCAAATGAGCGAACCATTGGTTTGGTCCGTTGGGATTTGTGATTGGCAGGCTGAACATCACCTCAGCCTCAATATATAGGATTGCTCCGTGTTTTAATGGATTTTAGAATTGTCTTTATTCGCCGGTACAAACTTGCCGCGATACAACTTACTCAATGTAACAAAGTTAGCGTAAGTTGATTCGTAAAGGTGAATACATTCATTAAAGTCATTTTTGTCGTAAAGTGTTTGTTTACCGTTTATTCAACTGCTTTTTGGCGATGATCCACGTGATAAAATGTAAAATCACGTAGGATGTTTTTGAATAAATTTCAGTTCAAAATTGGATTATTTTTCGCCATTTTATTGCTGTTTGGTGCTACTTCAGAAAACTTCATTGAGACACAATTGGAATAGCGATATATTTAACAAGTTATTCGCCAAAGGCCGAAGTGAATATTCACCATTATTAATCCATCAAAAAAAAATTTCTCAGCAAAGCGCCGATTGGGGTCTAAAACACGTCACGTCGACGCAGGACAAAACTGAGCGAATATCCGGGTGATATTCCCCAAGTGATTATTCCCCAGTTTTGAAAATTTGGCGTTTCACGTTGCAGGTTTCAGTTTTCGTCCACAAATAAATTGCTAAATTAAATAGAACTTGATTGTTTTGAACAGCACCTAGAAATATTTTTTTTGAACGGCCAGCAGAGAGTATTTTGATGTTTAACAGCTTGGCGTCCTTTGCCGACCTCAAGAACAAAGAGATCTTCCACAGCAAACAGAGCGGGGCCTATGTGTGAAAAATTATTTGAAGGGATAATAACTCAATCAGCCTCCATTTGGCTTCAAAAATATGCATCGGATATTTGTCCGCGGAACATTATCTGTTCCGAGAAGCTTCACAGTTTCCTTGAGCTTCGCCTCTATCAGAAACTGTTTCGCTTCTCGGAAAACAGATAATCGTCCGCGGGACAAATATCGCGAGCATATTTTTTTGAAAAAGCCAAATGAGAGCTATTGGTTTTAATACATTCACGAGTGTTCTGAGGCGAATTAATTGGTTTTTATAATATACGAAATTACAGGAAAATGTTGAATTTCTCCGGGGAAAACTGTTGAAGTGTGTCTTCCGAGGAAAATAGAAAAGACCCCCGAAAATGTTCTGACATTTTTTGTGCCCGAGTAAAAAATTGAACTTCGTCGGCATTTCCAAATAATGTAGACGAGAGGTATATTGCCTCTGAGACCATCGAGTAGGGAACCAATCAAATTGCACTTAAAAAATGCATTATCCTATGGTTTAGTATTATTATATATAAAATGTTACTAAGAACAATTGGCTTGTGCTTTTAGCCTGTGTCGTATATCGAGTTATGATGCACTTGGGAAGTTTGGAGAGCACTCTATCGTTTTGAAGCTAGAGTTGTGCCTCGTCCTCGAGCAACTCTTACAGACTCTATCATGCTCTTCCACAAACTTCCCGTGTGCATCTAAACTCGATATACGCACGAGCTAAAGCATGACCAACTCCACCGTACCGTGAAAAAGATGGCGAGCTGGTACATTTACCATAATTCTTAGGCGCACGAAAACCCTAAAAACGCTCATAAAACGCAAGAGAAAAGTTCTAAAAAACTTCTAATCTACATAAC